>CM034004.1:9325236-9360259 GCA_019603395.1 Cyrtorhinus lividipennis | reverse complement strand
GATATCTGTATATTTCTGTTCCAAGGAATAATAAACTATTGTGGAATAATTTGCAGCGGGTTTTCTCGTCAAAACTGTTATGACAAATGTTTCGATTCGAATCCCAGAACTGGAAAAATTGTCATGGCTTAAAATACTGCGTTCTCAACATTAAAGCCCCAAATGGGTGATGAAGAGCAATCAACGATCAACTTACCTTTCAGTGAGCTGTTAACTCGAGCGTAACAGACAGAAAAGAGACCACAGGCTGAAGTGCGAGACGTGAACCAGTCGCCAGATGACAACCTCGTGACGAGAGGAACGAAACGCGATTCTAAATCAGCTGGACTGTGTTGAGCGCTTATGAGCCGCAGAGACTCGACTGCTTTGTCACGAACGACGGTCTCTTCAACTGTAGCCAAAGACTCCAACGGGGGCTGAGGAAAAAATTATAGAAAAATTTCAATAAATCAACTGATATCTCAGTAAGCGTAGTAAACATTTAAAATGTTTCGAGGAAGCTCGAATAGAAAACAAAGCGTACCAGAAGGCAGAAAACGTATTCAGGGCCACCCACAAGAGGAGTGAATTGTCCGAGTTGCTCAGCCAAAGCGAGAAGAACTTCATCTTCGTCGTAGATCGTATCAGTCAGGAATGGGATCAATTCTGTGCGCGTTCTCTCGACTCCCAGCGCCAAAGATATTGTCGAGAGCTTCTTGATTGAGTTCAACCGTAGCTGAAACAAATGATTCGTTCGTTATCGGTAAATGAGCAGAGTTACTGGGAGCGTAAAGATGACGTAGACGGAATAGATTGATCTTCAGATTACCAAACAAGTTCCTTGTAACA
Source organism: Cyrtorhinus lividipennis (assembly GCA_019603395.1). Lineage (NCBI taxonomy): Eukaryota > Metazoa > Arthropoda > Insecta > Hemiptera > Miridae > Cyrtorhinus > Cyrtorhinus lividipennis. Next base: position 9,359,431 of record CM034004.1, on the reverse strand, counting down.
GTCTCGGACTATACACGCTTTTCCTGAGCAAAACAAGTTTTCTCTGACCAAAAATGTATTGTCCTCTCTGACTTTGTCTTAGAATCAATACAAAATACAAGTTTCATCCATCTAATTTGAGCACCAGAACGACAACAGCGAGAAGGCCACAAATGATGGTATTTTCGTTACAAAAATAAAATGAAACGTTTCTGGCTGATTGATTCAAGTTTTAAAGTTGCTGAATTTGAATCTGAAGATTAATCTCACTAAGCTTAAATAAATGTAGCTGGTCGGCGTAAACCCAAAAGTAGCAACAAATGGAAACAAAAACCTAAAATGAAACCTTGCCGGGTAAATTTGAATAATTAAAACGCCAAAATTGAGCGTTTTTAAATAATACTTAAAATGAGACAACGCAGAATTTACAGAGCTATTTAAAAAAAAATTGTCACATGAAATGAATATTTTAAAAGATGTTCACAATATTTCTACATGAGTAAGAAAATATTGGGTTTTTTGGCGATCGAGGTTGTTATTTCAAAATTACATTGTGTGGTGACAAACGCAAATCTTACTTTTTATCAACATGTTTGTCTGAAGCTGTAACACAGGATTATTAGATTACTATTTGGCTACATTTGGCCTACAACATCAATCATCTTACATGACTGAACTCCTAAAAAGCGTTATTTGGGCCAATTTTATGATTCCACAAAGCACAGTCACAACTTTAAATGACTTGAGGGATGTTTCTTAAATACTTGGACATTTTTAGGTTAAACTCGGATAACAGGGTATTTAATAGTTACTCATATAAATATTTATGAGTAACGTTTATCCTCGGACCGGTTCAATTTAAGAACAAACCGCAGACGGACTAGGATCTATGAGCTATATATATGGTATAACAGAATGAGTGGAGTGTCCCGGACTCATTCTAATAGATTTAGCGACCTACTTTTAGTGGAATAATGATACCCCACACGCCTAGATACCCAAACAAGGTAGGTGGGTAGCCCCATACGACCTTTGGTGGGCACCAATTATTCAGGGACCCCATTCAGTGGATTCAGCGTCTAAATTTAGTGTAAAATTATACCTCACAAGCCTAATTCCCAAAAATCGAGAAAAAAATTCATTCATACTCATGCCCTACCCAAATTTGATCCGATTGGGCTGAAAAGTATTGAGGACCAACTGCAGCTGGAAAGAGGTCCCTGACCAAAATTTCAAATTCATAGAAACATTTCTACCTACTACCAAAAGCCGCGTAGCTGGCGCACGGACATTTTCGTTTTCTTTGACCTTAACTCATTTTAAAACGTACCCCATCAAATTTTGGCGCCGATCGGAACAGTTGAACCCTCCGTGACCTTGGGCAAATTATTTACGCAGGTTGATTATTCAAAAAATAACCAACCAAAACCGAAAAAAGGCAAACTAATTTCCATTTTTCGAATACCCTGGACGTCGCTTTAGTCATCCTAAGCTCTAAAATCAGTATTGTATTCTTTAAGGACCCAACAGAAAAAACCTGAAACGCGACTAACTTGAAGTTATCGTTTATAGTGTCCGATATGTCAGCACTTTCATGTTAACCGCTCAAGTTTCTCTAAAAATGTAAATCTCAGTAACAGCTCAAGTTCTTTTCTCTCCATTTCCTCGTGTTTCCCTTACACATAAACAAATGGGCCAAATAAATCCATTCAACCAGTAAATGATGCAATAGACAGCAATTAATGGTATGGTATTGAGTCCGTGGTAACTGAAATAAGTGGGTGCAATGAATCACCAGTTTTGTGACTTGGAGGGAGTGTTAGGTTGGGGTGTAATCAAAAGCAATTCAAAGTGAAGGTTCAGGGTCGCGTCACTAGTCCAGCGTCTCAATTTATCACATCATCAAGTGATAGAGAAGCTGAGAGAATACATTAGAGGTACAAGAGCAATACAATGCAACCCACTGGGACACGAATGGCCTTATGATGTTTTGGTCGAGGAAGCAACCTCTGTGGTTTCAACAGGCTCTGCACCCGACAGATACGATGCGCGAGCAATTTGTTTAGAATTCTCAAAAAAAGCTTTCAACAACTGTCGATTAGCATTCAACACAAATCATACGATCACGGAGGTGTATAAAAGTCCGTCGTAATCACGCCCTAGCTCACGTCTTACCGGAAGGTTATGCTCTCGAACACTTGATTAGCGGCAAACTCAGAGTTAGGTCGACCTCGCACGAGTTTGCTGATCTTCAACTAAACAAGCGGAGAAAACCAAACATACCTGAACATCTTCATTTTTCAATTCGTCGATCAAAACGGCGATCGGGTAAAGAGAATCTTCTGAACCTGGGTCGGATGCAGCCATTTTTGTTGGTGAATTTACTCACGATCCGTCACCTGAAAACTTCGGATCACTGCACTAACTTTTTCGATCAAACGCTAATTTCTTATTCGATTTCAAATACTTTGTCAGTAGAGTAATAAACTGGAACAAGCTCACTGGCGACAAAAACTCACTGTCGAACAACACGAGTAACCGAAGCCGAGTATGAAAATCAGGAATCCAAAACTGCAAGCGAAAAGAACAAGAAGGTTGAGGCCAGCGGAAAAGTAGTTCATCCGTTATCCGCTAGGTCGCACGTTACGGTCGCTCGTTCGTCACAACACGTAGCGACCCTTGGAAACAGGAGTGAACATGCAGGGTAGGGCAAATTTCGCTGTTGTACGACATAATTCTCTACAGATATTTGCGTATTCAACCCGTACATGCTGTTCCAAAGCAGTAAGGACAATTTAATATTATGCTTCACCATCTTTTATTATGACGAACGATCTTGTATGAGATATTGTACCAACCTTCTGTTTCACGTACCTTTCTTGTGCTTATCTATATCGGATTTCTCCTTCAAAATACGTCAAAAATAAAATTTAATAACGGGCGAACCTTTTAGCGCGAGAACCTTCAAGATAAAGTAAAACGTAATCACAATTCGTATTCTTCACGTAGAGATTTTTATTATTTATTTATTTTATTTATTTTATTATTTTATTATTTTATTTATTTTATTTTATTTTATTATTTTTATTTATTTTATTATTTTATGATTTATTTATTATTTGTTTATTTACTCTCATTATTTACTTACAATAAAAGACGAGTAAGTTGTGTTTTAAATAGAAATTTTGTCAAACTTTGTCATCCGATTTTTCGCACTATTTCTTGGGGTTTTATGAACTTCGATTCTTCTGAAAAAAAACTGGGTCAGCTTTCCCCTTGATTGGTGTAAATTATAAGTACAGTTCCAAATCATGATCTACTGGTTTTGAAGTAGGATGTGAAAACTCCCTAGCCAATTTTATAATTAAAAAAAAAATTATTGGTAAAAGTACCAACGTTTTACTCAAACCCACGATTTTCCAAATTACAACTCCAATTTCTCTATCATGTTGCTAATTAATAATAAGAAAACCTATTATACGGTTCTACGTTCAAAATATAATTGGCTCCATGTCAAGAACGTGAACAGCCCTCGGTGGTTGAAATTGTTTATGAAAATGGCCGTTGGGGGATAAAAACACCCAGTTGAGCAGTAATTACTAGTATATTTTGAGCAATACTTTCTTTAGAACACATTGCACATTCCATAATAAAATAAAGGACGATACTTCAATCTAAAACGTATCAACTAATCTGCTTTTATTTACTTCCAAAGGTAGATACCAACTATTTGAACAAAAAAGGAAATCTCAACTTCGTAATTATTAACATCAATTACTACTTTAATTACAAAACGATAAGTACGTCGTTTTTTTACAGAATCGATAGGTGTTTAAAACGTTCAAGCGAGACCTCAGCTCGCCTGAAAATTACATAACAAACTGACGCCTCCGCAGAAGTTAAAAACACCTACCAATAACATCAAATATATAAATATATATATTTTTTATACACGATGTGAAGTTTGATGTCGAATAAATACACTAAAACAATTATACATTTGAAACTAAACAATTGAAAACTAAAATTTTCTTTGTTCAATTTGTGACACGTGAGAGTTTGGGAATATTTCTTTTCTTTTTTACAAGATAAAAATAATTAAGGTACTAATTAAAAATGGCACCCTGAGTGTACTGTCATTCTGTGGTTGTAACGTTGAAAAAATGTATGGTTTTCACACAATCACAAATTTGAATGGCTGTTCAAATAAAAGAAACGCGTGGACTCCCAATCCGATACTCGAAGGATTCACACATCACAAAAAAATTGATGTTTATTTCCAAATGGACTCGTTAAGTTCTCAAAATTGTAAAACCCTAGTACCTCACTTTTTGCTCTAACGAATCATCACAGATTAAACCGTTTATATAACTATGTATTTACTTATATAATAATCACCGTACTTTGTCAAACCAAAAAACAAATCACAGAGGTTGAACTCACTTCAAAAAACCATACAATTGTACATCGACCGTTCCAAATCAGAGAAGAATATATGTTGGGTTCATTGACCAATTATTGTCAATTATTATTTTTATTTATTTTATTTTAATTTTAAATTCATCTTTTGAATGCAGAATGCTCAGATGATTCTGACTTTACGAGCCCTGGATGTTTCTTGACAACTTTGGTAGCGGTCAAAATGTGGGAAGTTTCAGAGAATGAACGAAAAATGATCATGTCGCCCCTTTGAATCCCTGGGTTCAATGCGACGGGGGCGATAGCTATACAGCTTGGCAGCAGTATGGCTTACGTTAGTAAATTATTTAACGGAACTGTCTATATACATGATATTCTGTAACATTCCGACTTTTTAGAGCAACAATAATGAATTAAAAGTTCGAACTCAAATCCTAATAACTAATATCTTTTGAGGTGGTGCCGCCAGTGCTTTGACTTCGGTTGATTTTAGCGACGGACTTGGCCTCCGGGTGTTTATGCCTGCTGATCGTTTTACGATTGGCTTTGACGATTTGGTTCGTCGACAAGCCGGATACTGGGTATTTTAGTTTGGAGTTCTTCGAGGGTTTGTCCGAAATTGATTTGTTGAGGAGGGTTGAGAAAAGTGACTTTTTGGCTGTCGACTCAGCAGCTGAGGCGAGCGAGTCGATTTTGACGTCACCTGGGACGTGCCAACTGGCTGGTCGAGCCTCTTCCCCGGACGGGTGTTCCGGCATGACGAAGGCGTTGGTCTGCTTGAGGAGGTTGCGGTCGTTGCATAGGGCAGATATGAGAGGCAAGTCGAGGTTGCGGCTCTTCTCCCGTAGAGACGAGATGTCAAGAGGAACCTCTTTTTTGCTCTCAGTTGACTCTCGGCGAGTCGGAAGTTTAGAAGACGATGGAGTCGCACCACTCGCCGCGTTCAAATCCAACGCGGTCTGCAAAAATAAATGACTTAGATTACCCACAGCTAAACCCAAACAACAGAAAGGTGTTCGATGTCATTGATTCGCCTGGTCGCTAAGAAATACCTTGTGGAGATAATTTCAGACCTTACTGTTGGGTTTTTTAAAATAAATAAATCATTTTATTACTATTCAAGTCCACCACAGAAATTTGTATGAAATGACATAAGGAAGTTGGTATTGATTCTACACAGAGGCGCAATTACACGCTCTGTTAAGATGAATGCCAAACAAAATTTTGTTGTTAAATATAAACAAGAGTTAACGCTACTTGCTACCATGGGTCCTCCTAACGGCAAGCACATTCTACGGAAGTGTATGAAGAAGTATGTGTGTGGTGCACGGCGGCTTACTTAAGGCACAGATATACAAATAAATACTGTGATAATACTCACCATGGGTTCGCACAGTGGGATGGGTGGAGGAGGCCTTCGATAGGTCGATCGGCTTTCGACCGGTCGTTCGCAATTCAGTATGTTGTCGTCAGAAAGCGTGCGTTGAAAGGGGCCGCCAGGAAGACTCACGGGCGGAATAGCCTGGTGGAAGGGGTCGTACCGGAGCGAGTGGGTCGACGACGACGAATAGCTGGTGGCTGCCGAGTACAGCGGGGAGTTCGACAAGTAAGACTGAGGGTAGTAGTCTGACAGGTTCTGGTTGGAGGCGAATTTGCTGTGAGTGAGATGTTTGTTGTAGAAAGGGACGTAACCGCTGGCCACCGCGACGTTGGGGGTGCTCCTGTACATGACACTCTTCCCAATGGGATACGGAGGCGGAGGCGTCTGTCGGTAGCCCAAAGCAATCTTCGACTCAATATAATCCTGCTTGGAGATGGCTGGATCCTGCATGGGATACATGACGTAGTCAGCGTCCGAGTACAGCTGCTGCTTGAACTGTTCTATTTGAGACCGCGTGACTTGACTGGTGTACACGGTAGCCAGGTTGGACCTCGGAGGCGGAGGAGGAGGCTGTCTCGAATGCAACAGATGAGGGGGAGGCTGGAACTGCTGCAGATACGACCCTCGAACGTCCAGGTAGTTGTTGCTTCCTACAATAGGAATCATACTGGAGTTGAGTTTCATTCGAGCTGAAGGATCGAATCTAGGATTACTTGGCGAGAAACTATGACTCTGCTGGAGGTAGCTTGGGTGGTGCATGACGTGAGCTTTGGGAGGTAGATAGCGTGGGTTGGAGTCGTCCGAGCACGGTGAAGGTAATGAGTTGAGTGGGTGATGAACCATCTCTGGGAGATACTGGTACTGAGGAGGTATCACTATCTGCGGCAACATGCCCTGCGAGTAGTAAAAGTCCCTATTTTGCAGTTTTGGTGACTCCAAGACGACAAACCCTTGGGACTTGTCCTGTTCACGAGGTGGCGACCGTGGAGGCGTCCTTGGTGGTGGTATCGGAGGAGGTGGAATGGGCGGTGGAGGAAGCGTAACATAGTCAGAACAGGAGTCCAAAGTCGAACTGACGGTCGCTCGTGACGGGTAGACTCCTCGACGAGGCTTCGGGCTCCGGTGGACGATCAAGTTGGAGAGTTCTTCAGCAGACAGGAGGTGCCCCGGGCCTGCATCCGATGGATCCGACCCGTCCCCGTGGAAACTCCCTGTGTTGCTCACCAAAGACCCTGAGCGAGACCTTTGACCTGTAACATAACAAATTGATGAATGATATAGCAGGAATGCTTTAGAAGATATTACATAAGTCAGTGGTGACTGAACTGTTTCTACGTCCTTTCTCACAAATTCTTCCTTTTTATTTACGATATTAAATCTCTCAGAAATAAGCTAACTCAAACTAAAAGCTAAATTTATCTCACCGTGTGACTCCAGCCCAATGCCACTGCTACTCGCAACAGTCTCAATGATGGTATGGTTGTCACAACTACCGTCCAGTGTGTACACTCCAGAACTAGCCGTGCAGTGTGCAGACTGCACTGAATAGTCGTGCTCGCAGCTTTCCGACAACGCCGAGTGTTGGGCAGTGTGACTGTACCCGAGCTCCAGGCTGGACGTGACGCTTTCACATCTTACCACTGACGAACTCTGCTAGAAATCGAAATAAGACTGTGAGCTTCACAGAATACATTTCCTACTTTATAGATATAATCGTGTCAGTCAAACTTACAGAGGTGGCAGTGTCGATCAGAGGTTGTTGGTGTTTCTGAACGACGACTGTAGACGCCGAGCTAGAGCACTGCGAGCCATCTGTTGTAGCTGGAGTGTTGGTGATTACTGCGGAGCTGGGGCCATCTACTGCATCCAGGCCTGAAATAAGGACAATCCCACCTCAAGACACTGTATCGAATTGAAGATCCAAATTTTTAAAAAGGGTTATGAGCTATGACCAGTTCTGGAAGGAACCACTCTGCAGCGCAGTGGGCCTCTTTCAAGGGAATGAATGTGGTTAATGTTTGTCTCAAGTAACGCCATACTGCCGCAAGATTGCAGTCATGAAAGATTTATTGTTCATCACCAAGGTTCTCCTAACTTAGGGCGTGCTTATCATGACACTGGCGGTCCAATAGATCAGTACTCATCAAAACCACAATTATCTTATCCTCATATTGATCCTCCCAACACACAACCATTGAGAAACCGCAGACAGAATCTGTTAGTTTTTAATTTCCGGGTACATTCGTTTCCGAGCGCTAACTAAATTCTGGATTGAAATCATCATTACCTTGTTTGATTTCATGATTAGGTTGTGGACTAGGTGAGTTCTGGGCGCTCTCGCAGAGATGCGCGAGGGCCAGAGATTCAACAGAAGGCGCAGGTGGAGAGTTGATCATTATTTCCAACTCGAGGTCGTCTGCGAAATAAAAATGTACGTTTAAATGATGTAAATATTTGAGCCGAACATATTGTTCTAGATTGGAACTCGGAATTGAAAAGCCCTCTTCCGTTAATTATTCTCATTATTACTGCCGCCCATAGGTGTACTTCCAAAATGAGTTTTCGAATGAATTATAGTGAGTTGTTGCTCTAGGGTTACCTTCCGATTCATCGAGACTGTGAACTCTGTCCGAGACGATACCAGAGGTAGTGGTAGACGAAGTCGAGGATATGACGGAAATCCGTTGCTCCCCTGTTCCCCCATAGCGGCTCGAAAATTTCCCAATCTCAATAGGCCATTCTCGACATTGTTTCCTCTCTGAAATATCCATTCAACCAAATCATAATTTACATAGAAATAGAGTACTAACATTATATTGTTTTTATAAACATAACTTGACTACCTACCGGACTCTTCGCGGCCTCTGACTTGGGCCAATCGCACCTGAATGGCCATACTGTGCTGGTGAGTGACTTTGCATAGTGACAAAAGATGTTTGCTTTTCTCATCATTGCTGGTGTAGTAGACGAATTTCTCATTGGGCGACCAATTCACTCCTCTTATTTCAAATTTTTTCCTCTGAAAACAAAAATAAAATGATTAAATTATAAAAGTGACCTTATACATAGATTATTGTCATAAGGAAACTTCAAGCCCGAGGTAATTCTGTAAAAATTAATAGCATTAGTTGAGTACTTACGTCAAAGCATAGCTTTCCTATGTCATTCCATAAGAACTTTCCACTCAGAGGTTTCTGACTACTTTCCTGCAAGAAAAAATATTTATAACCATTTAGGTAAATTTGGGTTTGCATAAAGCGAGGCATCAATCTTGCCTTAATCTCAAAGTCAAATAAAATATTATATTTTCTGATATCATTTTAAATTGGTTCACGCGAATAATTACCAGACTGATCATTGAATGACGTAGCTTTCAACAAAATTCAACAAATATAATCACTATATAACTCTCACTATTATTATATAGATTATGTGAACCTTATTGAACTTATGACGAGATTCAATGTCCGATCTTCTTATAACAATTCAAGAATTTTACAAGCTTTCCTGCTTTCTGGAATAGTAATTTCAATTTCCCGTATTTTTTGCAAAAATATTTCAATTACCAATTGGGAATTTCTTTTATTTGATATATTTTGTCACTATTTACCTCATACAGTTCTATTCCTCTGGTGCAAATGGCGAGTACGACAGAACCTGGGGGTGTCTCTTGCTTGTTTTTCCTGAGACGATAAAGGTGTGTGTTGTGCGGGAGGGCTGACGTGTCCAGAGACGAAGCCTCGCGGATGTACTGCACTCGAGCTTGGGTTTTCGTGAGGCCACTGTTCGCCCGATGGAGCGAGCTGATTGTAGGCGTCAGCCGCAGCCCTCCGCAAGAATTTACTAACTGAAAGACAAAAACCGCAAATTCAATTCACACAGTAAATACAAATTTTATACTTACAAACTCTTTAAAACCTTGAAATATACAATAAAATTTCAATGAAACGCAGGGTGCGAATTTCAAAAGAACTTCACGAGGAAAGGCCTTTTGGATATTTGGGTACATTTGCTGAATGAAACTTCGAAAAAGAATTATTTTTGATACTTTATAGTTGTTCTGGATATGTTTCTCAACGTGAATAAAAGTGTCTGCCCACCTCATCACAACTATTACGATTATTTTTGCGTGTGAATAGAATTTCCGAGAGAGTAAGGGCGTTACTGCGCCAACCAAATGAACCCCTCTAGAGGCAATAATTCTTCAATTAATCCGTAAATTTCGTTTCTTTTTATTTTTATATACTTATTTATTTATTTATTTTTTTTTTTACTTAAAGGATCAAAAACGTTCAACTGTTTATCAATATTCATTTTCTACGCTTGAACTATCCTCTAATTACGCAGAAACAGACAATAAATAGTTGCTTTAATTTATCAATTACACGTCTAGCTTGGTAGTTTACGCTGAAATACCAGCTGGTTCAACTGCAGACATTAACAAATAGTGCCAATTATTTAATTAATCAATTTATTCTTCTTACTATTTAAAAAAAAAATTTGTTCTAGTTGATGAAGCGGAATTGGAAAAGATTCATAAATATTGAAGAAGAGGTTCTCTCACCTGTTGAGGTAAATAGTTTTGAGGCTTAGCATATTGTTCGGCTTGATAATTGTCACCGTGCTCGGCCTGGAGAGCCAGCCCTGCCAAAATGAAAAGGGCCTGATGAGAGGCCGAAGGGTGAAACAGCCCTCGTTGGACCACGTTTCTCGCAATCTGGGTGTAATAGTGTTCGATAGACAAGTCATCTCTGTGAAATAGAAAGAAAATTTAGACGATTAATGAGAAACTGCTCAAAAAGGGTGAAATCTCTGCGGTATTTTAGTTACTGGTGCGTAGAGCAATCAATTAAGTACTCACTGTAGGAGAAGAGGGCTCTCGACGTAAAACTGAACATGGAAGTAGAACTCTAAAAGAGGCTTTCCGCAGCTGTCCAAACCCTGAAATCAAAACAAAATTCATGTAAAATAATATCAGTTCAGACGTGATTGAGTGGGGTATATTCATATGGAATTTGGGCACCCATCGATAAGTATTCTATACTCGAAAATGAAACTACGAACACCAAGCGTTTTAGGGACACTACCCCCTTCTCTCAGCGATGGTCAAGACACATGGACTCATGGATAGGCGCTGCTTCTCAAAATAGCAAAAAATAACAATATGCGGTTTTTCTTCACTTTTATCTTTTTCATGTTATTGAAAATTATTTCCCCAAATTTTAAACATTAAAGTACTATTTCCCCTTCCTTTTAACACGAGCTGTAAGCATGCCACTGTCAGATAGCGTCGTTCCTCTTCGGCAGATAAATTATGAGAAGTATAATTAAGAAGAACCTAATGATCAAAGTGGTTATGAACTTCATGACGTCAGCAGCGATAGAGGTCAGACAGGCCAAGGCAGATGACACCTTAAAATGGAGTCGGTCTTGACAAGTCGGCCAACACAAACACGGAATATACATATTTGAGTTGTATTTTTGATCAATTCGGATACTGCCTCACGCGCAAAGTAGCTTCATTTTCACTGAGAATTCGGTAATCGGTCATGTTATAGAGAAATTCCGGTTGTTGGATGCCGATTAGTTATAATCACCAGGCAGGTGAAGATTGCTCAGGTAACATTCCAGCTGCAAGGTCACACCAAAGGCTGAGCATTGACTTAATTATGGAAAAAGACCAGTCAAGGACTTGTGGAGCCGAAGGCACGGGACTCCTAGGCGAATGAGAGAGGCATCGAGAAAAAAAACTTAATATCAGCGCCAAAAAATGATAGGGTTCTGCTATCTCTTCCCGGTACAAGGTCGGAATGAAGGAGTTGGACGGGATGGCGGGCTCGCGACGAAGGAAAGGGGAAACGGGAGGGGGCTAATGTTAGAAAAATGCCAGGAATCCGGGTCATGGAAGAGGTAAGACGGAGCTACGGTTGGACCTTGCCACCAGGAGGCAGAGCAGGCTCTTCTTCAGAGGAAAGCCACTTCAGAGGCGATCAGAACGCTCGATCCTGAAGCTCAAAACTACCACGTCGTAGGTTTCGATTTGTCATTCATATTTGATCATCTGAGGGTAAAAATAGAGTAATGTGAAAGTCAGAATAGAGTAATTTTAAATCGGAAAGTCGCCTCCGTTTACTTCGAATAAATAATATTATTGTGATAACATGAATTCAGAGAGATAAGTTTCCTTTACTATTCAGAAAATATAATTCTTGACGATGTTCTTAATTTTTAAATAATACTTTTAAAATAACTAGATCTAGATAGGTACTTGAAACCACATAACCATAGTAAAAGGGGTATATCTTATTTCTCTTGGAAAATAATGATTGTATTTTGACTGCTGAAGCGAACTAATGGAAATCCTAAGAACGTAGCTCATATAATACGTTTTTGTTAATAAAAAACCTCCCTAATATCTTTTCATAGTCGTCGAACTGTTTTCTATTTTGAACGTTAAATCCAACAAGCCCAACGGCAGCAGTATAAATTATACTAGGCCCAAGCATTTTTAGTATTATTTTCGGTTGAAGAAAATATCATTCAAAAACTAATAATTATTTTTCGAAAAACAAAACCATTACTTTTTAGGTGTATTCACCAATTCAAACCGCGAGGCACCTAATAGATACTATAAATAATTTCCGCCACTATTTGACCCCTTCGGTCCCCCTATGTGACGCATTCCGAGAGTTTGGAATACATTGTCCTATGTAATTTCAAACTGAATCAACAAATAAGGGTCTGGATCGTCTATCGGGCTCTCATTTCAACACCTCATACGGAAAATGTGAAACACCATTTCAACAAAATGGCTCTAAAAAAATGATTTTTTTTTTTTAATAGATACCAGAGGATTATTATTAGTTACCCAATTTTTTTTTTTTTCAAATCGTAAATTACCTATGACCAGTGGAACAGGCTGTTCATTTCACGCGCGGATAATGCGCACAGGTCCATGTTCACAAATTAATGGTCCAGCTAATTGAAAAAAAAACTTAATTTTTCATATAGCTCGACGGAGGGGGAAAAGAAAAATCAGCGAAGTTATGTACATTTAAAAATAAATTCAAAAATTCGAAGATATACTTGTTGGAATTTCAGTTTGTGTGTCTTACGGATCTTGATTTCACGGGAAATATTCTTTGTGATCTGAGCATGAGAGTAAACACCGAGAGGATACCAAGATTCTCTTGGAGGATGCCGCCCCGCCATTCAACGCGGAATAACTGAGCGATTTAGATCATTATTCTCGGTGAACAAAAATGCTTTTGTTTTGAGCCGTTACCAAGAAATCCACCAACGCTAACGATGTCTTTCCACAGACATCGTGGCCTCTTGTCCTATTGAATCAGAGTCTGACGACGGATAAAATGAGCTCAAGAAGAAAAGGTACCGAAGTGAGGAAAAAAGAGGATCGAGCTCTCAAACGGAGGAATCTTTATGCTCTCAAAGCTATCAACCCTTCCTAATCTCGTGTTGATTTCAAGAGACCACGAGACACTGAACATGGTGCAGGTTCTTGTCATCTACGGATCGATCACTTATTGTAAAGGGCTTCCAAGTGGAAGGGTCTTTTGTTCTTTCTCGTACCTGTCAGATCCCTTCGGTCTTATGAGGTCTCTTCGGTTCTCTTTTTTTTCATTCCTTTTTCCTTCCTTCTCCATCTCGTCCTACCCTCCTGCCTTGCTCAAGTTCTTCGAGGCTTTGGAGTTTCGAACATCCTTCGCATTCCTTCCACCTTCTCTTGACCCGAACTTGCCTCCTGAAGAATGTTTCCATTCCGTCCATCTGGAGCCCGAAGCGAGTTCGGCGCGGTTTTGTCGTTGCGTAAGTCTCCTCGACAAGAGGTGGAATGTTGTACGCGTAAGCAGGCAACTTTTGCCCGGAGGCCGACATGATGGAATTGGTAATCTACCGTGGAAGTTGGAAAATATATTCATCGAGCTATCTCGTTATAAGAACAGCATTTCCATTTAACATTTATACCAGAAGGACGTTGACGCCAAATTCCTCGTTAGAAAAGATATAAAATCCTTGCGCAGCTAACGACTACACTGACTACACCTCCTTGCCTATTCCAAGCCGGCAGATTTGATTAGATCGATACCTGTCAGAGGCTCCCTCAGGGAAATATAATTCCATTCTCCTGCCAGCACATTACAGGGTATAACGGCAGTTGCCATATGAGGACAGAGGTACTACAGGACGCGGGGTTGTGAGGCGTAACAGGAATGAAGATATTTTCAACAAATATTCCTTTTTTTACATCATTTTCGAGGCACTCCCGGTAGAAGATCTCAAAGAAAAATTTGGACTTGGAAATTATCATACCGCTCATAGATTTGATCATTTGCAAATATAACGCTGTTGATAAATAAAAATGATAATTTTGAACGTCAATAGCGCTATATCGACCAATTCGCTACTACTATGTCCAAAAATACCGAACTCAAATACATAGGACAAAACATACAGCATATCCCAATAAAGTATCATAATTTGAAAACACTTTATTTGTAGCAACTTGTCCAAAACCCACCTCAATCAATTCAACGTTTAAAATTCAATTAAAAATGAAAACTATAGCTCATTCTATAAATGCAGCCGTTTTCGGAGATCGAGCCGAAAAAGAGGCAGAATCAGGGCCCAAATGTAGTGTCTGTGTCTAATTTCTAAACCGTTGGAGCATTTTAAAGTTATTTTTCAACCCGCATGACAGACAGAGGACCGACGGTTCGAATTTACAATCTCTTTGCAACGTACAACTAAGAGTTTGGGGAGGAAAATAAATTGCTTCTAATTTGAATAAATGAGCTGAAATCAGTCAGCACCCCCACAAATCAGCATCCCCCTTTTACTAGGTACGTTTTGTTTAATTATAGTTATAAATCATTTTAATAACATAGACGTCAAAATGATATACTCTGAGTATTCTCCTTTGCAAAGAGAAGTGGGGACATTCTCAAACCGAAATGTCCATTCGCCGCGAGGGCCATGAAATGTCTTAAGGTTGGTCCAATAGTAAGTAAAATTGCCAGCCCAATCGTATCACATAACGTTGGTCCAAATTATTTTCAGAGATTCTGGTGGCTCTGCTATATGTCCTCATCTAGCCAATCTACGAGTATTACAATAATTGCTCTACAAGATGGTAGGTAGAGTCCCAGCTTTTGGTCGAGAGGATCAAAACAGTAGAATGGAGAAGAAAATATGTTGGGCGTGAAGTCTGCAGGTGACGCCTCTCATCCGCGGATCAAACGATCGGTCGTTATAGATCATCTAAAGATGAATCCCGATACGTACGTGGAAGCTCGTAAATTGCTCCGACCTTGGATGGCAGAGGGTTTCTTGGAATTTACCATACGATGACCTCGAGGGATCGCGGTCGTGGCGCGGGGAGTGGTGGAATTCCTCGAGCTCCCGAGTCTCCCTCAGAGTGTTTGGGCGGGAAAAGGTCGAGTCTGCATCGAGATACAAGTCGAGGACGACGGATCGAGTCGGGACATTCCCGCGGCTGCTCGATGGTCGGCGTGATAAAGCCATCAACCATGTGCCCATGGACTATGGAAAAAACCACCTTCAGAAACTACCATAGGATGGACAATACGGCAGATAAGCCAATTATAAGGGGAGATCCACTCATACTTTTGCTCCTTCAAGTCTAGGTCGGCTCGCATTGCTCCAGTAAGAAGATGAAATTGACCTAGTACTGAATTCCCAAGAGCCCTCACCATTTCTTTTCTGCATCTTCGACAACCGAGCACGTCCCTCCGTAGTAGGGGCAAAAGAACTCCAGGGATTGCTGAGTCCAACAAAATCCATTGGTGTGATCGCTTCAATTCAAATAAAATTACAATTCAAATACCTACTTAAATTGCAGCTAAAAGAAGCGTCCAACACAACAATCGCGATTCTAACATGAATTATTGTCAGAGGGGAAAAACCAATGTTATTAAATTTATACAAAACGGGAAGTACATAATATGAAAGCATTATCTGTAAATGCGATGCGAAATTCAGATCGTATTTATTCCGAGGACAATTAGAATCATCACGCGGGCGTATTTCACCTCCAACGACCTTAGTGAATTCCGTGAATTCATTTTTTAAGGTCAAAATAAAGTGAAGAGCTTTGCCTTGAGAGGCCGTGAGCGTAAAACTCGACGTATCATCTCCATCTAACTCGTCCCGATTTCCTCCCTCCCGTCCCAACCGGAGGAATTCCCTCGGAAGGCCACGTGGGGTTTCGTGACGTCACTATTCACTATTGTACGTCCCTTTGGCTTCCCACCTACCCGCTAGCGGTCCACGATATCTCCAGCCCTTTCGCATTCTTCTCGACATTCTTTTCAACGTCGTGACTACGGGTTTTATTTTTTAATTTTTTTTCTCTTCTCTCTCGGTCTTACGAGCTGATTATTCCGAAATTTTTATTTTCCTTCCTCCGTTACGGTTGAAGCTCTGCACGAAATCACAATTGAGCCACCCCCTGCGCGCATTCCTTCCCCTCCGTCCCCTTCTTGTAAATCACCACGACCCGAAAGAAAAAGCTCCAATTTTTATGGCGACAACCAAATTGTGCACCAATTAACAGCATCTTCTCCATTTATGGATTTTGAAATTTCTACAGCTGCAATATCCTATCTCAACAAGCTTTACACACTACTCACGCGTACAAAGGTATCTACAGGCTATAACCTATTTTATACGGCTTCCTCAAATAACAGAGAATGAACATTTTGTTCGATACTCTTTTTTTGAATAGCTTTTAACATAACAAATATTCGTAAACTGAGAATACCGTAAAAGCACTCCCCTCGGCACTTGGGTCATTACGGAAGGAGAAACTAGCTTTGCTCCGATTGAATCAGGAAGTAGCTTTATTTTCCCTCATTCTTTAACTATTTTCGGCTCTCTCTCTCTCGTAATACAAAAAAAAAACTCCAAACATTAATTTTTTTGTTTTTAAAAGAGTAGTGCGAATATTCGAAACCCTCGCCCGAACCAAAAAAGCTTTCAAAATACAAGAAAATCTTATATTTTCTACGTAAACGTAAATAGCCTCCACCCGGGTCCTATAAGAGCTAAACTCATTTTGTAAATTATTAGGGACTTTGCCCTACGAAGAAGAAGACCGATTGCCTTACACCGCTGATCCAATGACGGGTAGCTCGGGTCAAAATTGACGTTTGAAATCGCGTTTTTTTAAATGACAAATAGTTGTAAAAGAATTCGCTCGGTATTCTTGCCCTTCAAATGTTTCTACAGTTTTCACAGGTGTTTCGTTGAATTGCCAGGGCTGTTCACGCGGAATGGAACGCGTGGGCCGCAAAACCCCCTCCGCATTCTTGAGAATATGATGTCATCTCCATTTCTCACCTGGAAGAATCCGAGCCAAGTAGCAAACCCACGGAATCCCCCACGTACCTTTCACGTATTCCGACTCGAATCAGTTTAGCAAAAGCGACTGTAATGGGGATTCTTGGGGAAAGCAAGATAGGTATTTCTCGAATTTTACGTGACGAGCTACTTTAAAGAAAGAGAGGTGATCGCAATCAGAAAAGCAACCAAGCAAGTGCTTTTATTATCAGGTTCATAATTGACAATATTAACGGCTCATTAAGTTGAACAAGTTGTTTTCTTCAACATTTGCCTTGTATTTTTCGCGTTTACGACTATTTAAAGTACTCAGTGCCTAAATGAATTATTTGGAGATTCTAAAAGGCGATGTAACTGGCCGATGTTTGAAAAATTATCGTTGTTCAAGTTGAATGTATCATATTCAATACGCTACATCCATTTTGGATGACCTACATACATATTTTCGTGGCCGGATCTCGGTTCGAAATGAAGATGATTAGATAATACCATTCATTCGGTAGAATCGGAGGTAAAATATGACGTCGCCAAGTTCCGAACATGGGATCTATTTTTCAAGCATCCCAGCAAACTTCAACCGAGCTCTCGAATACGAAGGCGAGAGGTGAGAATCGGATTTCACGATGACGAAAGTTGTCGAACGAGAACCGTCTCTACGAGGGAGGGAATAGAAAAGGAAAAAAAAAACCGAGTGATTTGTTGAGCATCTCGTTGCCTTCAAAACTGGTAGTTTAAAATGCCGTGAAAGGGGGAACTCTTCATCATTTCGACATTCTAGAAAACGAGAAGTCAAGGAAAGTGAGAAAGCTAGAACAGCATTCCCATCTCAGGCAGAATCTATGCGAGCAATAGTGTGCGGAATTTCACTTTTCCTTTTAATCAAATAGCCTCTGTGTATACCTACACTTTGTGAATATCCAATCAACAAAACAGTAAAAACCTTCCTACGAATGAGCGGCAATGACAATATGTTTTGGACGCACTAGAATCCTTTCGTAGCAAACAGAACAAGAAGATTCGGCGTAATAGTGAATTCTACTATCCCGTGAAACCTTGCTAGAAATGACCCGTCTACCTAAAATTAAAGTAAAAACGCTCTCCAAGGAAGGAGAATCATATTCGTTGTTGTTGTACAGAGCACAAAAATAGGAACTAGAACTACTGGAATAAACCCAAGGGGATGTAAGAACTTATTCTATTATTCTTCCCAGTATCGTGAGAGTACAGGTTTACTAAGCTAGCGAAGCTGATCGATGTGAAATCATGTGTGTTTCCATGAGACCACCCTCGCGTCTTCTATGTTCATTACTTCAATTGCAGACACCTCTAGGGATATATTCATTTTCTTGATAGTGTCCTGGGATTCAGGAAGTGGCTATTGGCCATAAAACCAATCATTCTCAACTGATTCAGCAACAGTGGACCCCTAAATCGATACCAGTTAATATTGGACCTCCTGTTTAGACATAGCACGTCCTGGCCGTTGCTGGGCCTTTAGCTCTGAAGAAATAGCTTTATCGTCAAGTATGATTACAACACTCTACGTGCAGAAAATACTGACAAGGTAAAATGAAGAAATACGTAATGTACTTTTCTTGACAACCCAGCTTTACAACCAGCAGAAACAAAATTTTACAATCGTGTTGCTGAAATTCTAGTTACCTAGTTGTTTATCTCCACCTCATTCTTCTCCTGTCTTTGTAACCCGTTCAAAAGACTTCTTATTTCGAAAATCCTATATTGAAAATATATTCTAGAGCAAGGCATATTTTACTAAGAACAAAACACGGTGGATGCGATGTGTACTTACATTGGACGACGAGGACCGCCAACTTTTGGGAGCATACTTGGATAGTTTGTACTCAGGATCGACGAAAATGAATTCACCATCTGCAAAGAACATTTTTATGAATGTCAATAAAAATACGGTGAGGGATCAAGTGCATAACTGAGTCGACGAACATGTAGTATTCACCAGATAGATGATGGTTCAAATTGAAACATCAATATTTCAGTTCACAAGGCGCGTAATTCGATATTACAGTCAAGCGATAAGATGACTGATGGAAATGTTCAGCAGGGTGCCCATCCCATCTCAACTACCGGAATTCGGAGCCCCCAGGGGCAGGCTCCAAACGCTAATATAACAAGAATAACGGTAGCCACACCTTTAATCAAGTTTCTCACCACTTCACTATTTCTTCTTCGCAGGTTGTAAATTATGGGTCGCGCACGATCGCAGTAATGACAAATTGTTTGTGAGGTTTTTTTTAGCTCTTCTGGAAAAAGGGTAGCATCATTTTGATGGTTGATTAGGCCGAGGATGAAGAAGCGTTGAAAGATTTATGGACGAAACGGGCCCTTGCAGCTTAACCGCATGTTGAAATCTCCAAGGGTTTGGGATGTTGAGAAGAGGCCACGCTGGTCAAGGACGGCATTCCGTTGATTGCCGAGCAGATAGGATTTGATGGTGGGTTCGCACCGTGGTAGTATGCTAATGAGTGATGATGACTGCGTGCATTCTTCGGGTGATTGTCACCATAGAGTGAATACATTAGTGAATCTAAGGATCAAAGGGAGAGCAAAAAATTGAGGCGAGAAAGGAAGAGGCTCCGCTTGTACCACGAGAGAAAGCAACGACCTCATATAAAGCGAGTGATAATGGAAGGTGTAGATGTGGTTGTAATCGGATGGGTTCCCTCTGCGGTTACTTGGACTCGTCCTTGTGACATTCCAGACCGATCTAACGGCTATTGTACGATGAAGGCGGTCGTTCCAAAGTGTTCTGAGGAAACCATAGACAGGGCGATCCACCAAGTACTCAGTTTCCATTCAAAGAGGAATTTCGTTTCAAATTTACTAGCACTTTACTTCTATACCAGGTTTACGAAGAAATCACCTATCTACGTACACGAAATTAAGATTTCTAACACTAAATTATGGTGGAATATATGCACCATATCTTTCAGGGAACATTTTTTATATTAAGAGTAATGCCTCCTCCACAGTAGATAAATTTTTGTAAAAAAAAAAAAAAAAAAAAAATCCCGAGCAAACTACAAATAGTTGGGCCTTTGGGCAAGATGGCCCTTTTATCTAAAGTTTACAGCTCGTCGATAACCTAAAACGAGACATTTGCCATAACGAAACGAAGAAAACGTTGAAAAGGTTGATTATGAATTGTTTTAAAAACGCAGAATATCACATTTTTGGATAATTGGAGAGATTGCCCTCATGTATGAAAACACAGAATTCATTATTCAATGAAGTATTTGAAGGTTATGAAGATTTGAAGCGAGGAATGAATATATCTTTGTTACTTGTCAAAATTTGCGCTGTCTATTGACAAAAAACTTTTTTTAATATACAAATTTCAGCAAGACGATGGCCGCTAATGATTGGATCATGAATCAATATCCAATCAAATAAGTACTCAATGGTCCTGGTCCGATGCGGCATGCATGACTTTGGGGCAATAGGATTAGAGAAAAATTGACATTTTTATTGATGAATGTTGAAGCATGCTACCACAGCATGCATTTGGGGGACTCGCCACGTTTAGGGGATCCCGAGCGGCCTTAGGGCCTCTGGCATGGGGCGGGAGGAAGGCCTCTCCATCGAAACGAAGTTTTTAGGGCGGCTGGAATGCGAGAGCCATCCCGAACTGGAAGGCCGATGGGCGAGGAGGAAAGCTCTGGAATGCGGTTCCCTCCTCGCCTTTCTTCGGCCATGCCTTATCTATATCCTTGCCCGGGAGAGGCTTCTTCTCTCGTCCAGAGGCTGTGCCGGGTATTGAGGGGTACGCTCGAGCCTGATGAGATGGGTCCTGGGGCGCGATGGAAGGGATGCGTAGCCAGGTAGCTTCCAGGCCAGTCATTAAGACCGGGCAAATATTGCCTCCCCCCTCATCGCATCCCTCTCGACCTAACATTTCTGCTTTGTTCTAGGGAAGGTCGTAATTGTCTTTTCCCATGCGTAGGAGAGTGTGTAACTCAATCTAGCCTTCCTGCAAATCATAGCCTACACAATTTTTCCGAACTGAGAATAATACATTTAAAAATATTTGAACAAAACATTATTTGGAAAACGACAATACCGAGTGATATACAAGGCAGTAGAGCAGTGTTCGTCACTTCACCGAATTTTCGTCAAAGATGTCTTCAACCATACCAGGAAAATCATCAATCTAATCTGGGCAGAAACTGAATACGTCTTGAGCCGAAAATATCCGTATCGTGCTGCGAGCAATTAGTAATGCCCATTCCAGAGAAAAGAGAGGGGGACGTTAGCATGAAATTTAAAGCTCAAGAGCTCGCAACGTTTCGCTGACACAAAATCGGTGTCATTGTCGTATTTGAACCTTTTCATTTTGTTACGGAGGGCCCGAGCAGAGATAAAATGTAGATACGACGTCCCGAGTGAATCTTGTTATGGTAATTCGACAAAAATGCCTTCTCGGAGTGATCTCTAATTAACGACATTGAAATCGTGAGAGATAGAAAAAGGAAGAAATGAAGAAGAGGAGGCTCATTGTTTGGAGCGGAGGGAGAAGAAGACGAGGGCACGTGGCGGCTGGGACTGGAGTTGTGTTCAAGTGGAGGGAATGTGGGCCCCGGCAAGCCCAGTAGCTTAGCCCTTCTACTCACCTCTATTATTTGTCTTGGCCAGGCTACAGTCCGAGACAAGAGACCCCGAAGGAATCCGGGGGTACAACCTCGTACGAAACCGTGGCCTCATACCAAGGAGTCCCCTTCTCCTTCAGGACTTCTCCTTCCTCCATTCCGCCTTTCATTCCTTCATCCGCTCTTGTTCAAAGCCCGTCTCGTATAGCCAGGATAGCTGCATGTCAACAGATCGAAAGGATTACGAAGGCGGAAGAGGGGAATACGACCAGGGACCTGGGGCTGAATCAGCACGGTTTACTGACCCCCAAGGCAGGATAAGTACGTCAAGGCGAAAGGAATGCAGCGTCAGTATTTAGATGAACCTCTCCACTGCCATAGTAAGCCAATTTGGCCATCAATCAAACCATGAAGTGGAAAACAATATCGAAGATGATAGCGCGTATTCAAGATAAAAGTATTCATCGAGTATCACCCAGGGGAAATCCTCAAGATGTGGATTGAAACTAGAAAAGGAACTCTGGGCTATGATTTGGTCCGAAACTGCGACTGATAAGAACAGCAGGAACTACAAACAAGAAGCATTTAGCACAAGGCTTGTGGATCACGCCAATGCAACTGTGCCAAGGACACGTAGAATTCCTGATTCAATTGAGGGTCGTTTGAGAGGAATGAAACCTCTCCGGTTTAACGTCTACTCAGCCTAATATTTGTCCAGTGGTGAGTTCTTCAACTCCTCAAACTAGTATGATGAAAAACCTTTCACTTCAGTTTATCAGTTTTACAGATACACCTGCCTATAATTGAAGGAATTAGGTAACGAATTGAATGTTTTACGAGTGAGTCATGGGATAACGTGATTTTTCCAACGATTGTGTCGACCTTTCGAAGGTGATATTTTATCTCAAGTGCAGATGATTAAAAAAACACAAGCACTACTGTATGCACTGGGATGGATGGAGGTGGTGGCCTGATCTGCGTTTTCCTCGTCTTTATCATATAATGATACATATGACAAATATTCTCGAATATACCGATATTTTACAGGAACCGTAATAAAGGTCTCAACCTCAATCAAACTGCCGCCTTGACATTAACATTATTTAGGACGTGTCATTCCAACGAAACCTTCTGTATTCAACAAAAGCCATTGAGCAAGCTTCCCCCACTTGACATTCAAAGCTCGCTCTGGATACCAAGGGCATTACTCAAAGCTAACACGCGCCAAATACCACAATGGGAGGCGCCCCGGATGCCTATTTTACAATTCTACAATGACAATCGACGTCGAGGAAGTCATATGGTATGAGAATGAACCAAATTCCTCTTACTACCCAGTATATGAAATGAATTGGTTGGTTGAAGTTTGATTACAGAGTTTGCTGAGAACGCATTTCCAGGAAGCACTAACTTCTTTTACAATGAGAACGCGGCCTAATCGCCGGTCAAACAAGTGGGATCTGTTAACAGAATTTGTGAGGGCACAAAGCTCTACGATCATTCAACAGTCAATGGTGTGCGAAACACTATTATGAGGAGTGCCTAGCCAACGAATCTAGAAACACAAACGCTCTAAATGGAAATATGGATAGTGGGGGCGCAAGTACACAGCTAAGATAGATACTTCATGAGGTGTTCTCTCTTCAGCAATACGTTCCTCCATACGGCCGTCATTTAATCCGATCTCTCTTTACCTTTTATACGAGAATTAGTCGATGGAGCAATCGGTCAAGGCGACTCTGCATTTCCAAATGAGACTGCAAACAACATGCTGTTAAGAGGATCTTGAGTAAGATAGACGTAAACACCTCAATATAGTGGAAACAAACCATTTGTGCCCAATTGGAAGCGATATTGAACCAATAGAAAAGGAAGAAATCGCGAAATACGCGAGGAGATGAGAATCTCTAACTCGCGAAGATGTACGGCCCCATCCGTATTCAAAATAAGCTAAAGGGAAGAAGTCTCCAGGGATCCAAAAGGTTTTTCAAGAGACAAGAATGTAGCTCTAAGAAAAAGTAAAAAAAGGTGAATTAGAGTGTTTAGTGCTCAGTGGAAGGATAATAAAAAGGAATCGGGCGGAGGGTGTAATAGGCAGCTACCCGGCTACCGGTCTTGAAGGCTGGATCTGGGGTCTTCTTCAAAGGGGTCCAGGGACGGCCCTGGCTGGTTTCTCATGAATAATGAAAACTCATTCAACATACTTCCTCGCCTACCCGACCGTACCCGCCCCTCGAAACCGTCATCCATATTTCATTAATACTAATGACAACCCTTTTAGAAGAAAGCCACCAATCTTCGAAAGAAGGCCCTCCCAAGTTCTCTTCGGGGAGGAATGCTCTCTTGATGTCAAGGATAGGACGAGCGAGGGAAGGGGAAGGCTACAAATTGGTTTACCGAGAAGTAATTATAAACTTCAGACGACGTCTTCAAGTGGTTGAGAGTCGGACTCACGCGGACATCGAGGTATAGGAAGGTCGTTCGATGGTTCGGGTGATGGATGTTTTTGAATGAAAAGTAGGAGAACTGAGAAGACGGGTTTTTCTAGGAGAATTTTTCGGGAGCAGACGGGCGAGAGATCCGTCATGGCGCCAGGACGATAATAACGATGAAGACTCCACAGGGCGAACACGGCCAGATATTAGTGGGTCGGATCTAGTCTGCACGTTCGGAGCCGCCATGGGATGGGAACACAACATTCTTGGCGGACCTCGCATCCTCCATTGTGAGTTTTGTTCACCCTGGGCTTCCGAGTTGAGTGTAGAAAGTCGCCAAGCTGTATGAAAACATTTTCTGAGGAAGTTCGTGCCCGCGATCAACAACCATACTTCCTACTAAACTCTCTCCAGACCCTAGTCATGTACAATTATTTGGATTGCTAGATGTCTTTCAAAGAATTTTTTTGAAACCTCTACTTTGAAACTAACAAGTTTATTGTTCGAATACCTAGGTGTAGTCTGTGGTGTCCTAGTAAGAATAATAAACTAAAAGGGGGCAGAACAGGACACTGTCCCGCCAAAATAAGCTAACGTTGAGCAGATGAGTCCGAACTTGAAGTCTCTCGTCCCGTGGAAGCTCAAATCGTGCAACCTCGCCCTAACCACCCTTAGAGCCACCCTCAGAGATGCTCCTTCGACACCATTTGCTCAATGCTCTCCACAGCACTCATTCGCATTGTGAAATTTCTCTTGATCTTAACGCAGTTCTGATAATTTGGGACCAACAACGAGACGCCTATTAAGAAGAACGTTATACTTCGGATCTCGAAAGCTTCAACACAATTATAAAAGGCCTATCTAAGGCCTCGGTGAGACCAGCCAGTTTAATTTGAAGCCGTTCGTAACGTTGAAAGACATTTTGAAGCATCTGATTCTCATCAGTACCCGCGTTGTTAGGCAGACATACCGACTAAGTGGAGAGATTGCGGCTGTCATCGACTTTCTAAATAGCGCTGACAACCTAGCCAACTATTCAAGTTTGCTTGTTCCTATAATGAGTTGTCTGTCTCCGGTGGAAAACCAAAACAAAAATCCATCCGTCGATGACCGGAGGCGATTCATCACAAATGCGATGCGGTAATGCATGAAGAGCGTTGATAACCTAGATTTCAATGTCTTTCGCCTGAAAGAGTTCTAGGAGTCTTCGCACTACTCCTGCGCTTCTCTTCTCGCTTCTCTTCAAGTCTGGTTTTTCTCGTCTTTTTTATTTTTTTTTTCTCCGTCTCACTCTACCCCACGCTTCCTTCTTACATGGTGAAGGTATTCGAAGCAGGTTTTTCGTGTGAAGCCAAAGACAAGTCTCCTCCCGACGTTCGCGAAGGCAGTTCATTCTTAAGCAGGAACCGCCTTTTCTCCCCGCCAGAGAATTTCTCCCATCGGTGCTTCGAGCTCCAGAAGTGAGTCCATCGAGGCAGAAGGGCTTGATCTGATATGTATCGTCTAGCGTCGAGTAATTACCGTTCTTCGTTAAATTGCATGCACTTCTCAATAACTGGATGTCCTTTTGACCCTTAGAAACGGATAATTTTTTACCCTTCCGTGCGGGCTACACTTCAACGAAATGCCGCCAAAATCATTAAAGCAAAAATGACTACTACTCACCTAACAACACTGAAAGTCCGAAGAGGTCGGTATCGAGCATACCCCTAGACTTGAGGTGGGTGCACAGCTCCGCATAAAGCTCCTTAGTTCGAGATTTAGGCTGCGGAACAGAACAAAATAAAAGCGTCAAACTTGATGATTCTTCAACACTACTTCATACATATAACTCATTTTTTATTATTTTATATTCTAAAAGGAGAATATTTACCTCGACTATGAAATATAGTGGGTCTCCGACTAGAAGGTTAACTTTGACGAATCGAGAACAAGGCTGTTGCTGGATACCTTGCACTATGGTGCAGTATGGCCCAGCCACTCCAACACGCATACTGCATCCTGATACAAATTACATTGCAGCCCCTTTATCTGAAACAGAAATACAAGAAATGTCAGTCATTTGTACGATGAGTAATAGGAGTAAGCCCGCCACAAAGGTGTAGAATGAACGGCGCTTGGATTTTTTTAAAAATTTAAATCCGATTTGCTTGGGACAATATGCAGAAATCCAGGGAGAATAAAAATAACATTGGTCAATAATCCTTTTGGGAATAAAATACGCTCGTGTTTGTATAGACTAAAAGTACAAAGATATTTCCTTTGCAACTCAATTATAACTTTGCAAAGCAAGAAGATTTAAAATCCAAAATGTCCGTCCACCGGTCGCCGGTCGGGCCAAAAAAGCATCCCAAAGGTTCCAAACGTTGACATTTTGCGTAGTATGTATAATTTACCTTAAGAATGTTTGCAATGGTCGGTATTTTCTGAGACCTAGGCGATTGATATAGTACCCATTTTTCACCAAAATCCGAACACCACTTTAATTGAGAAGGGTTTGAACAGCTTGCCACAAACCGGAGAAGGATATGAGTCAAAACCTAATAGTTTTGAGTATGGAAAATGGCATTATCAAGACTTTGAGCCCCGGCATGGATAATCATAATTTTCATTTCAATTTTACGTTTCTCCAATAAGTAACCAATGCAAATAATGAGCCATTGTCTAGGATCAGTAACTCAGATCACACTTTTTTCAACAAGTAGAGCATTTTGTTCACAGCTTTCTCATTAAAATGTCAGGTTCCTTGTAGCATTAAAGTTTCTTTAGTTGATGTCAAGTTCATCTAGATTTTTTTAAATCTTGAAACTCGTGCAAGAGCTACTGAAGGTCTTATAACATCAAAATGACGAGCTTGAAACCACCTACTAAATTCTAAAATAATAATTATGACCTGAAGTCATTTTTCCAGAGCGTAGGCCGATACGCTTTAAAATAATGTATAATTATACGTTTTCTCGAATTCTCTTCAACTCCTACAGCACCTGTCGAATAACAGCAATTTAGGTAAGTAGAGCGTAGGATGGAATCCACATTATTATTGAAGTGGGCGTTTGGAGAGGCTTCTAATAAAATCTAAAAACCGCAGGAACTCAGTATCCATAGAAGATATAATGATTACACTCGGTGGACTGTGTAGGAAAGCGCGTAATTCGTATAATTGATACTTGGCTCATTCAAGTTTCTTACACGGCAAAACTACATAGTCGCTGGAGTTTCACCGACAAACCGCAAAAGCAAGAGAGGGTTTATAGCGGCTGAATATAACCATCAAGACCTCCTTAACCATCTTGAAAAACCGCTCAAACCGCCGAGTAAATACGGGTTCCACTTACAATTAGTTTGCAAGGATTAGGGCCGATAAAAGTTTTAAAATTTACAAGAGACTGGTCGATTTCATTTCCGCTGATAATTTTAGTGCTGCGTAATTATCCCTGATACACTGTGTTTCCCTGAGTTGTTCAACTATTACTGAGATCTTGTTATGAGGAAATTTTGAGGCGTTTCATGGATAATTTAAATCAAAGAGGTAATAAGTAGTCCACTTACGCATACTAAAAAAACGGCAATTTTCGAGAACACGTGGAGGAAGAAATGAATCTCCTGCAGAAGAGAAACTGGCTAATCAAGGTTCTATTCAAAGAAGGATTCCCCAATTCACGGCCGCGGGCCTCTGTAATTTTCGAACAATTTTCGACGCTTGAAATAGATTTTTGCGTGCGTCCACTAACTTGACGAGCTACTCAAGTCGCTTTCCAATCATCATTCTTCTGATCTTGGCATTCGCATGAGTTTTTGGATTGCTTGGGACAAGTGCCGTGTAGATGGCGTTTATGTCAATTCGAAGTATATTAGTAAGCGTACACATTTAGGTGCAAAATAAGCTCATCTATCATAATTTCACAATGATTTTAATCACTGGGAGAAATAAAATTAGAAATAAAATTCGCTTTACTTTAAACTGGCGAATGAGCCCCTATGAGGAAGCACATGCGTTTCTTCAAGACAATTTCTGCTTGTAATTTTTCCACCTTAAAAATTAATTATATTTGTGTCAAACCACGTCCTTCCCATCCACAAACACCCCCATTATTATCATAATATTATTATATCAAGCAACCCATGTTTGATACACCTCCTCAAAGGTGCCTTCATTACCAAAGAATTAGATTCACCAATTCATTATTTTTATTTTTATTATTTAATTTATTTTAATTATCAGGGAGGTATTTAGAAACATAGGCACAAGCGGGGTATATTTTTGTACCACAAAATTGTGTTCGTTGAATCGATTATCGAACGCCGGAAGAGGCTGTATGTGGCAAGATATTTTTGGCAATTGGTAATTTCTGAGAACAAAAAATGGGTCTACTTTTATTCTTTTCTGCTTGAGCGATGTTTACCTAGAATTATGAACCATTGTGGAGTTATTTACTCGTCTGTGACCGCTCTTGATTGGCGATTCGTTTTTCCTTGATAACTCCCCAAAATTATAAATATAAATGACCTAACATAATAAAATTAATTTAAAAAAATGCAAATTATTAATATTATTGATGGTTTCACAATCGTGTTACTATCAAATTTTACTACGAAAGTACAACATAATTTTGATTTATTGCTGATCCACTTGAGACGAGTCAGTTACACGCTTTTGACATAACACTAACAGATCAAAGGGAAGGGAGCAGAATGAAATAAATTTATGATTCGATTGGTGATGTAATATAAAAATAGTAGTAAATGGCATTCACACTACTAAACATATCGAAGATAATGTGTTTCATATCATTTATCCCTCAAATTTTCCAATTGTTTTTCGAATTGTGACGTCACAGGTGAATAACGCTGCAAATGTTTGAACTAATTCTAGGAGGATGTAAAGTCAATCCGACCTCGCGATTTTATGAATGATCAATTCATCCCTTGAAGTGTAGTCTCACCCATCGAATGAAGAGACTTCATTTCATGACAGAAATATACTCAAAATAAATCTGCACGGAGAACAACCATTCTAATGTTTTGGCTGTACGATCTACTCTAATGATCATTTGCCATTTGTTCGATGAGAGTAACCAAATAAAATTATTGAGGGGGGGGGGGGGGGTCCTGTAGAGAATGTCGACCCGGTGCCGCGTGGGTGGGGCTCGACGATTACGTCTCCGAACTGGGAGGACAACCAGGTTCGCTCAGTTTTGAAGGTCGCGGCTCTGAGTAGGAGTAGGTGTGCCGTTTTGCCGTATTCCACGCGACGCCTCAAATTCCTAAAAGACCGACACGAACGTATACGCCGAAGGGAAATCCTGTATAAATTAAATATCGTTTGAAATAATTACGGTTTCGTCATTTAGATATTACCCCTTCCCCGTGATTTCCTGCTGCTTTAGAAATTAGTTGAATAAATGATAAGATACAAAATAATTTCACGCTTATTGAAAATAGGTAAAGATAAACATTCCAGATCATTTTACATATAATTTCTTATTATATTACTAATAATTACTTATTAGTGTTGACCGATAGCCAAACGACATTTAATTCAACTCGCCAAATTGGTTCAATTTTAAACGGTGATTCACGGGGTATTATTGGTTTTTTGATTTTGTTCAATTGCAAGGGGAATCAGCAGAATAAGCGACATCGCTTGTTAGCTAAAATACAGGATTTCCTCGCTAGCGGATTGCTTGCAATTAAAAAATCAGTTGAGGAATAATTTTTTTTTCTATCAGTGTGTCGTAATGGATTTTGAGGTTCAATTTGCACTCCGAAAATAGCGCCATTTCGAGATTCTTTTAAAAAACTAAGAAGTTTGCAATTATAAAAAAAATCTTTAGCTTCGAAATAGAAACATTATAAGGGTGAGGACGGGCAAGTATTTGAGGACACCTGAACGATCGGAATAAATTCAATAGTTACGTTATAAGGGTGGAAAAGCGGTTTTGGGACTCCGACGTAGGAGGTGAGACATTGTTGACATTATTGTTACAAATTGGCTGATGCACAATTAGTATAGTGCAGCACTGGTGCCTCAAAAAGCAAGGTTACAGCATTAGGTTACAAAAGACGTCCCGCGTCATTATTGTGAATTGCTGCCAATTTTATTTAATTGAAGATTATCTTAATCACTGTCAGAAACACATAACTGGAAATTTAAATTTTGGGAAACTATTATTTGTAGTAATGCTTCAGTCTTTGAAGTATCCCTCAGGGCAGCATTGACCAGTTGAAGGACGAAGCCATTTGATGGCTACCTGATCATCAGCTGTACTAAGACAGGCTGTCTGGTGAGACTGTTCCAGGAGATCACAAGACGATACGGAGAAGACGATATTCAACGACTTCCAGGAACTAACGGACGAGTGGGGGGGACACGAGAGGAAGCGAACAACAATAGGTAGTGGACAGAGCTCGAGGCGGACGAGGTTGGAATTTCAGCAATGCGCCGTGAACCGGGGAGCTGTCTAGTGGGGGAATGACCTGGCAGTGAAAGTGGATACAGATCTCACCTCCACATCCAGTTGTACCTACACCAACTACCTACCCACCTACCTGAGAGCTCACCCTCCTTGCTTTCATCATTTCAAATCCAAGCCGTCAATACATGACTCGTCAAATATAATTACATATCACGCCAAGTCCATTAATCCGAAACATACAAGCAACATAAAAGATATTGCTGATGTATAGAGGGTCTTCAACCAAGATTCCTGTGTCAGCCAACCCCTACACGCTGACCAATTGCATTGAGGAGGTTTTGAATGGATGTGATTGTCCTATGAATATTATATACTGCCATGTAACAAATACTACAAAACGTACCTATTTTATTCGTAGTCCACGTGGAATATACAGACCACACTGATAAGATTTTGTGGCAGTATTGCCCGTGAGTGGCAACATTCTTTCTCTGTGTCTCGAGTCTTCTCGCTCTCATTCTTCCTTATCGTCTCTCGACTCATTTCTACGCTCTGACTTAATTTTCCAGGTATACTTCAACCGAACGAGAAGTTTTATGGACGTAATTGCGGTGAGTGAACCGTAATAACTCAAACTTAGCACAAATGAACCTATTTAGCTAACTTCAGACCTACGAATAGTCATCCGTTGTCACTTAAGTAAATCCTACAAAGAAAATGAAAATTGAAAACACCAAAATTTCATATTTAATGTCTTTCAAAATTTAATTCAGAATCGTATTTTTAAAAAGAAATTGCACTTGAAAAAAGCGTAGCGAATTATTTCGTAGTGGTCTATAATAAATGTGAGATCTCTCCAGCGTGATAAAACCCTACCTTCGAGGTCTCCAGATAGCCATTCGAATTGATTCAGCGTCCAACATTCGATGGAAAATTTCTAAGGGATTTTTTACTATACACTGCTCCGGTTGAGTTGATCGGAATGAAAATAGTACGAATGAATCATGTTCTTACGCTCATCTCAGCTCGAGACATTCCGAGTTGAACGTGGTATGATGTCAAAAATGTGGTTTACGTTAAATGTGGCGGAGTGTGTACATAATGTAAAAACGGTTAATAGTGCATTTTGAATCTTTTTTTTTTTTGGGAGCGGATTTGTTGAGGATAATTAAACAGGTGTTGAAAGGTAAATAATCACGCTGATCGTATTGACATGAAATGATTCGGGCGTCTTATAATAGAGAGGAATGCGACAGTATGGCTCCGAACCAAAATATTTGCCTTCGTCCTGAAATGGAACTCAATCGTACCAAGAGGAGATCTCGTTATAATATTATCTAGAAGCATCTATCCTATACTGGTGGCGAAGATCATTCTACGAGTGGGAATGGTGGCCTGTTTTACTTTTCTAGTTGGTTATTCCTTGAATAGTCAATGTGTAATTATGCCAGAGGTAGATACACTCTCCGATGGTTAAATGTGACAATAGACCGAACAAGCAATAACCAACCAAAAACGAAATGTCCGTCCGCAGTTTTAATTCGTAGAAACGTTTCCAAAAATTTGGATACAATTTCCAGAGGTCTCTTTTGGCTAGATTTGGTTTGGAAACTTTTCGCCCGATCGGACCAAATTTGGGTTAAAATGGTGTTTTTGAAAAAGGGATTTTCGAGATTTTGGGCTTGGGTATGATTTCTGACTAAATTTTGGGCGCTGAATCCATTGAGATGCGTCCCGAATGGTTGGCGCCTTTGGGAGGTGGGTTCAGATCAAAATGGGTACCTCCTACTATTTCAAAGTGGATTTTCGAAATTTGTTGTTCTAGGGGTGGGGTATCATTTTCCACTAATTGTAGGACGCTGACTCGATTGGAATGAGTCTGGGACATTCGCAACTCACAAAATATGTCTTGCTCCAGAAATAATCAACCACTGTGGAAGAATCTGCAGTGTTTTTAACGTCGAGAACCTGCACACTCATAGAGTTATAGGCATTTCAAGTTAAAGTTAATTATTTATTACATTATTATTCCCGTCACCTTGATATTTTACATTAGTGCAATTAAATCACTATTTTTATTTCTTATTAGAATAGGATGCTGTCTAGAAAAAAAAAATCTAAAACTTTTTGTATTTAGTTAGGAAATAGTGTCGGTCCACTATTCAAAATGCCGTCCGTGTCTGAGGAAAAGAAGGCTGTGGGTGAAAATGGGTATTTTGAAGACCTTGCCGGTCTCTTGCTACCATCAGTAAACAGAATATGGGTGAATAGAGGTCTTATTTAAAGAAAAAAATATATACGGGAGGAGACGACGATAATGATGAGCTGATACATTTAGAATAGGACTTTTGCAGCGTTTTTACGTGGAATTTTTTAATGAGAAAAACTCGAAAAAATTGTCTTGTTGATATACGTTTGTATGATTAAACTACGTTTAGATGTATTATATCGCCGTAAATTAACGGTTCTATTTATTGGGGTGGGGGCTGTAAGTCACATGGAATTATATATATTTGTATTATTCAATGTAAGGAAAAATTGAACACTATCATAAGGTCAGTAGTGGTAGTCAGTAGGTAGTGAAGAAAAATGGATTAAAATAAATTATAGTGAGTTTTTTTCGCTGAAAACATTTTTTTTGCAATTATATTTTGGAGACATTGCGCGTTATTACGGATTTGTTTCATTTTTGGAAATTTTACTCAATTTTCATCGTTAAACTGAATGCAATACTTTTTTAAATTGATAATTACCACTAACATGATCCCAAAAAAGCTTATTACACCAGAAAATGTGATTAGGCTATTCATCCCGTCACGGTTTACCACATAGTGGTACCTTACTGAAATGTCATGTAGATGAATCGGTAGTAATTCAATTAACTTCCTTTCCAACCAATAATTTTGTTTTTTCAATTAATTTTTTTTTTTCCTGAATGAATTTTGAAAGTAGGCGTTGATGAGAATGACCGAACGTGGTTGCGCCATTTTTTTTGCCTCGAGTCTCATATAAATGAGACCGCTGTTTTCGACCTTTCGCTCCGAACCGTTCTCCATTTTACGCCTCGGTGGCATGTGTCTAAAATGAGTTGTAATTCACGTCAATCTCCGCATTGTAGCTTCACTGTTACGTGCCTAAAGTCGATCGCGTTTTTACCTGCTACACAGCCTCTCTTGGGCTTCTGAGTCGGTTTTCGACGTACGGTCGCACCTCAACTCTACCACTTTTTGTTTTTAGTTAATTTTTTTAACGCAATTTTTTTTGCCGCATTGTTCTCCTCTAGAGGCTATGATCCTTGCCACAAAAACAGGGTTATTTTGAGTGCGTTAGAATCGTGGTCGTGCACAATCGTCGGCGAAAGTGTAATTTCTGCCGTCGTCCATATGTGAAATGAAGGCTCGATTATTCATTCCATTCGTCTTTTGAGGCGGTATTTCCCTTGATATTGGGAAAGACCCAAACGTCTGAGAAAATCCATCTTTCAAGGCTCTCTCCTTCGAGAGTGCCAATTGATATGAATTAGAACGTGGGTGCGCTTTTCTGCGAAATCATAAAACTGAAGAC
>CM034004.1:9292684-9325211 GCA_019603395.1 Cyrtorhinus lividipennis | reverse complement strand
TTCCGGGAGAAGATAACTTGAGTTGAGTGATGGACGCAGTGGTCACTGTCAACAGCTCAAATTGAGACGAAAAGATCCCAATATGCTGCCATCCAAAGGAGAAAACCGTAGAACTCAATTTTCA
Source organism: Cyrtorhinus lividipennis (assembly GCA_019603395.1). NCBI lineage: Eukaryota > Metazoa > Arthropoda > Insecta > Hemiptera > Miridae > Cyrtorhinus > Cyrtorhinus lividipennis. The sequence goes on along the minus strand of CM034004.1, from coordinate 9,325,087 downwards.
TCAATTTTATCACTTTAGAGCCTTTGAAATTGTTGATTCGTAATTTTGAGCTCTGTTTTGTAATCAAGGAGGGGAAAACAACAGATTACAGATTCGGATCCTACCTACTATTTATGAAAATTTGATCCCTCAACCAATTTTATTATTTTTTATTATTATTAATTATTTATTTTTTTTATTTTACTGCGCGCAACCGGTAACGTGTACACAACCCTAAAGTTTGTCAAATTTAACGCTGATTCACGTGATGATCCGTTTCTTGATTTAACTCAATTTTTGCGGAATAATGACCAAAATCTGTTTATTTTGCGAAAAAAAGTCATATTTTTTAGAATGTGTGTTCTCACATAGAATTTCATAGGTTTGAATGTTTTTGGTTGGTTATTCCTCGAATAATCAACCTATGTTTTCATGATAATGGTCAACCTCTCCGATTTGGCTCAAAATTTTTTTCTGGACGTTTCATGATGTCCTGATCAAAAAAGGTCGATGTCCGTCCGCCGTACGCCGTACGCCGTACCCCGTACGCCGTACGCCGTACCCCGTACGCCGTCCATCGTCCGCGCCCTTTTTGGTAGTAGAAAATTTTCTAAAAATCTGAAATTTTGGTCAGGGGTCTGTTCCCTGCCGAGACGGGTCCTCGAAACTTTTCAGCCCGATCGGACCAAATTTGGCGGGGGTAGGGGTCAAAATGTGTTTTTTGAAAAATGGATTTTCGAGATTTTGGGCGATCTAGGCGAGTAGGGTGTCATTTTCCACTAAATTTGGACGCTGAATCCAAATAAATTGGTCCCAGAAACGATTGGCACCCACTGGAAGATGTAATTGGTCAATTTATGGGTAAAAAAAAAAACTAAACCCCACCTGGATTCGAACTGAGTACCTTCCGGTTACTGCCGGACGCGCTAGCCACTTGCGCCATGGTGTAACCTAGACTGGGGCGAATAGCGTGTGGGATATCATTGCCACTAAATTTTGGACCCTGAATCGATTGGAATGGGTCCGGGACCCGCCACATCCACCGTTTCCCCCATTCGAGGAATAACCAACCCGTGTGTAAGAATTTGCAGATTTTTTTTTTTTTAAAGTTATTATTATTTAATTTTTTTAAATTTATATGCCACATTTTTGAGTTTTTTCATTATCCACTATTTTACAATTTGGGTTTGCGCTACGCGTGCTCACTGAACCGGTTCGCGCCAATAAAAAGAAAGTTGGTTGAGAGATCCATTTTTATTGTCATTTTGGTTAGAGTCCCACAGTTAAGTAGAGTAGTGCAATTAAAAATTGGGGTTCCCGTTAGAAAGAAGGTCAGCTGTCAATTATTGCGCATGGACTTCGCAGTTGCACGGGGTGCGCAAACATGACATTTGACATCCTTGCAAAAAGTTAAAAAAAAAAGGTTTGTTTACTCCCATTTGGACGATTTTAGAATGGGGGGGGGGGGGAGACAAATTATGGGACACCCTGTATTCACACATAATCCAGTTGTACGATCGATTTCGCTTACGGTATAATGTATTGCAATTTATCCATATGGTTGCATATCATTTTGTACTATATGAAAGACACCATTTGAGTTAGAGCCCTCACAATAGGCCCACAAAAATGAACGCGGAATAGTACTGAAACCTTATCAGAAAACCAAATAAGATGGAAGTGATCAGGGAGCGATAGTTAGATAGGAATATTTTTACCTATTTTATTCCTAGTGGAATCAATATATTTCGAGATATCTTCCGTTTTTACCTGTACAAAATAAATTCACGCCCCAAGATAGAGAAATGCTGATATTTGCTAGATAGAGGCAAACAACAGAAAATATTGCTGTTGACAATTTGTATCGGTCTACTTCGATCCAAGCCCTCAGAGGAAAAAAATCAACAGTCAACAAAACGCCACAGCAAACGATTGAAAAAAGTTTGTGGACCCTTAAAGGACTGCTCTCTGCAATGACTAATGGAAACATCCCAAAAAAACTCGCAAAGGATAAATATTTGGTGCCTCAGGGACTGACTCAAGCACTCGTACTTGTTGTGTGAAGATGTGTTGTCAAAGAAGTTTTTGATGATCAGACGCTTATTAACAATGATCAAACCTACCTATGACACCCATTCAATGATACAAAGATGTTCAGATTAGATTTTGGACAGGTTGAGTTTAATACACTACCATTTTAAAATGGCCTCGTTTGAGCTGCGGCAGAAAAATCCATTCATCTTCTAGACTATGTATTCATATTAGGATAAGAATTGCTATCTGAATTAGCTTGTCCCTGAAATAAAAGTGTTGCTAAATGGCTGCAACTTCGAGGGGTACTGGAAACCTTCAAACATTATATTCTTCAGTTTTGGTTGGTTTTTTGGATTGTCATGAAATCACTGCGTCAGACACTGCTTTCAATTAAGAAATTCTTATCATATTATGTGGTAGCACATTGGATTTTTTCAAACTGTGACTATACCTTGTTAATTGTGTTCTGGCAAGCATTCAACAAGCTGTTCATATTCAGAAGAACGGATAGAACTATTGGTCCAAAGAGGATGTAGAATCCAGGGACAACTTCACCCTTACCCAATGACGAAAAAAGGCAAAATGCGCTGCTACTTATCGCAGTGAAACTATATATAGTTGTCACTAATATCTGAAACCCATAAAACCGAACCGCACACTCTGCAGCTTGCTTCAAATCGCTGTCAATCAACAGTAGCCTATTCATTTTGGACACATTAGTACGGACATTTGATAACAAAGAGGAATTCAACTTTTTGAAATAGCAGCCTATTTCTGAAATGCAGATTATGAAAGCACAGGTATTAGAGACAAAAAATATTTGAATGAAGGATCTCAAAATGTGATTATAATAATCAAGGAAAATAGCAATTATAGTACTTATTATAAGCATCAATGTGCAAGTGAAGATGGTAACAAAAATGTCACTAGACCAGTGAAAAGGGATCACACCAAAATGTCGCTTAGCTGATCCTACAAATTTAAAATATGAATCCATTTCTCTTTTGCGGAACAAATTCACAAACCAGGACGCTGAAATGCATAAGGCGCCCAATAGAAGACCGTACCCTATGAACAAAACAAGTGGGGATCTTGGGCTTTGGCCAACCGGTTTGGGGCTCAAAAATGATGAGCAGAAGGGCAGGATGCATGCACATTCAACCCCAAGTAATACAAAACACCAAATGAATGAAAATGGACGGTGAACAATCAAACGGTTGCCCTCTTTCGCAAATGGGAATGTCCCTACAAATCGCCAAAAGCGGATATTCGCTTGTTCCACTTCAACTTCCATTGTGGCTGAACTTGAAAATACATTATAGTGTTATCGTTGAATTAAGCGTTCCAATCATCAAAGTGTTCTAAGTAATGTCTTTTGTGCTCTGAACAGTTTTTTGGCCGATTCTAGGATTGATAGGAACACACTAATAGAGTTAGAGTTTGTTATAACTTGTGACAGTAACGTCAATATTAAGAAGATAACTATTTCAAAAATTGTCACTGTATTATTCTCCTTTAACGGATCCCAACTAGAATGAAATCTAGGTTTAATTAGTGCCGTGAAATTATCAATTCAGGCACAGAATTTATCTGGTATTTATATTATTTGCTTACATGTTATTTGCTGAATCCCAAAAAAGTCAATTATTTTTTTTTAAATGCAAAACGACTCTTTTAGTATATACTAAATGGAAAATTAAAGTTCCAAGCACTTGATGCAGTGGAAAATGCCAGCTGCATACAAATGTCTAAGAAATATCTACACAATCACTCGAATAACTGAAGAACTTGCTAATGTTTACGGGTGCAACATGATTGCAGGAAGAAATGGAGCACAGCACTACTGTGGGGAAAATTCATGGCAAAACAGCAGGGCTTGTCAGATAAAGCCGAGAGCAGAATTGCGGGGGAAATGCAAATGATTGGGATTCATGTGCAATGTGAATTCAGCTCTCAAGAGGAAATCTCAAAAAGGTTTTTTAGTATACCTACAGTACATGGGGTGGTAGGTTTTACAAGACTTGGATGATAGAAATGCGAATACAACCTGAATGTGAAAATGTTTGTGTAATGCATGGACCCTGCAAGGTTGGACAAAGAATATGGGTGCTCTGGGAAATGTTCCATCTCCAAACACAAACTGAGAGTCACAATGTACATGAAAAAATGTTTTCAGCGTTGGTAAACATCGGTGTATTATCATCCTGTGCCATGTAGCACAATAATTTAGAAGTATCCGAACCCGGAGCAGACAAAACTGCTTATGGCAAAACTGTAGGACGAGTGGTTGACCTGCGGCAGCTGTGATAGACCCATGGAGCCAATCAGATGGCCGAACGCGCTTGCCACCCAACGGACCAACGGAAAAACCGTGTCCATGTGAACCCAGCATAAGACCTTGAAAATGGCTATCAGCTGGTTACTCGGTCTTATTCCTGTTCGACTCGATAGTTTCTTTATCTTTTGCTTCTTGCGGAGCTATGGGTCCCTGAGTGGGCGCAATTTAAAATTTTTCAGAAAATACTCTCTTCTGTAAAATAACATTTTGTGGTGTTACTCCTAAACTATCCGCCTGATTGCGCTCAAATTTTCAGCGTTTGCGGCTTTTAAAAATCAGGTATTGCCAATATCCGACATTCCATGACACATAATCTTCTTATACTCGTAAGGGATGGTGATCATAACTGGAAAGCAAAAGGCTGCACCGTTTTGGAGTCACATTGTATCAAAGCTGCATTTCTGAGGAGTTCATATTACATTTTCCCCGATTTTCCCTGTCCTCCCTTACCAAACCAAATGAGCTGAAACCTACAGGGTTCATGGAATGACATGTCTAGAGTCAATACCATTGAACCAATATTGCCAGAGGAGCGCAATTTTGGAGTAGCGGAGCGCGGAACAGCTGATTCTAAGGGATTACTCTCCTTGAACCAACCTGTACGATAACCAAATAAATGTCACCTTCCCAGTTACTTAGTAAGGATGTGTGAGATCTGATTTGCTCCGGAGCTTCTTGCAGTACCTCATTCACTCAGCCTTAATGCGGTCTCTTGTGTCAAGAATGGGAATGAAGGCAGGAGACCAAAGGAGAAGACGCAGTAGGTATTTAAGTAAATACGAGTATTTAGCTCCTATGAATGAAACCAACAAAATTAACTCACAAACCGCAGCTGTTGACAAAATTTGACACTCACCTCGTTGATGGCGTTGTAACAAGCGCTCAACATGCGGTTCATGTTTTGCATAATCAGCACTGTCTGAGGAATGAACAAGGCATAAGGCCAAGTAATTGTACCATTGTGCAATGAAGAAATGAAAAAAAACAAACTGCTCGTAACATTGACGTAACTGTAAAGAGTAATTACTAGTAACTGGAACCAATAAAACCCAACTAAACTCTCAGCAGCTTGTATCAAGTCGTTATTAATAATCAGCATTCTCTTCAGCTCACTAGGCGAATAAACATTACTGTGATTCAACAAGTACGAATTCAATTTTTTGTAATAATTAGTAATGACTGATACGTAGAGCGTGAATGGAAACGAATTAGTAACGACAGTGAGTTGAGTAAAATTCCACAACATAGGCAGATGACAGCCAACGAGCAAAGACCCGACAATTCCGAGAGCCACCGTTATAGCACAGTTGAAGATGGTGAAGCGTTCATTAAATGACAATTCAAGAGGGACTGTACCAAATCTACTTTCGGCCGATTCGAGATAGCTGAAGAAAAATTCCAGTTTTTGTTTACGGAACAAATTGACCGCCCAAGAAGTGGAAATACAACAACTGGTTATAAGAAGTGACGCTTGAACGAAGTCAGACACCTTGGAACTAGGTACTTTTATGAGAGAACCGGGCGCATCTTCGGGTTTGGGCGATAAGAAGGAAAATACGCTTGTAACTGCGACCACTGTTAAAACGCAGGTACAAACGAGCGAAAAAGATTTACGGACAGTCAAAACAGGGCCGTTTTTGATGAAGGGGAACATCCCTAAAACACACAATAGACGGACATTAGCTTCGTCAACTCCCATTTCCATTTTGGACAAATAATGAGAATGAATTCATACACTTGGAACTTTTCTCCGGATCAATATTGTCATTCTAATCGAGGCATCTTAAACAAGAAATATCTTTCTATTGACAACTTGGCAGCCATAATGTAAGGTTGATTGGTTCAGCATCACTTTTTGAGTAAGTTTGTCAATCGCGGAGTGAGTAGTCGAAGAGGGTGTCAGCATACAAAAGACATCGTTGTTCATCAAATTGGTTTTGTAATGTTTTCGCTGGCAGGTGATCGGATGGAGAATTTTCATCGATTTGCAATCGTGTTGCTGTTTCAATAGTAAAGTCCATTTTTATATTGAGGTGGCCGCCAGGTCCCGAAAATTCTAGATTAAGTTAATAAATTAGTAACCGAGTGGAGGCCAAATGTGCCCCTTTGGAAGCTAGGAGCCTACCAACGCGAAAAAGGAAATTAATGAGAACTCACTGTGCTTTTTGCTGTCTTATCAACTAAGCCGTGCATTTTAACCGGTGTCAACAATCAACAAATATTCCTTAAAGTACAAAATCAACCATCGTTGGAAGGTAAAATGCTACTGACCTTGCAGGTAATTGAATAACAAGTGTGGAACAAGCATTGGAAGCCAAGACAATAAAGAATGAAAAAGAGGGAGTACGTTCTCCCTTCGGGTCCTAAGCTTTTTGAATGAGTAAGCAGGAAAAAATAAAAAATCATGAGAATCTGAGAAAACAATACAGTAACGGAAACCAATAAAAAAGGCTCATAGAATCGACACAGTTGTTTTGCCGCTTCAGTCAAGCAATCGTACGCCATTAGCAAATTTCTTAAATTCTTCGTTGTTGTGCAGCTTGAAATTATCTGAAGATTCAATTGATCCAAGTATTGCCCGACAGTAAACTCAAACATAACGAAGGATAAGGTGTGAATAATGTTGAATGACTGAAGACAACTGAACGTTACACCAAACCACCCACCAAATTCATTATTTATCGACGTTAAAGACCATGCCACGACAAAAACAGAATGCAAAGCTGTCACTTTTACATAATTTGGAATTAGAAATTGAATAGGTTCTAACAAAGATTGGGCAAAATTGATCAGCCTGAGAAAAAGTTCAAATGAATTTTTTCGACGCAAACTAAGAACCCAAGAGAAAAATATGGTAATTGGGATCAACGAGGAAAATAGGCTCATAGGCACCCGTGTCACGGTTCCCGGGTGATTTTTAATGCCGAACAAAATAATTTCCCAGACACTTTTGACGTGAAGTGTTTCGTGCAATAAAAATGCAAAAAAGTAACAAAATATAATAGTTTTTCTTATTATCAAAGGAGAAACGTTTTCAACAAAAGGTAAAATTCCCACTTTCATAAATATTCGAGCAAGAGTGTAGTGCGGGACCGCCGCAGTTCGCCTGTTTTCAAGATCCAAGTGTGTGATCATGGTAACGTTCGAACTGACGGTAAATCTATTGTAAAACTCGACAATGCGGACGTATTGATTGAATAGCGGCTGTGAATTGATCGTAGATATTGTTGAGTTCCATTGTACAATTAAAAGCTCAAAACAATCTTCAGGCTCATCTAAAACAACTTACGTCAATAATCATCATTAGTGAATGAATGAATGAAAAACGTGTTTATTTTCTAAAGACATATATTACCAATAAAACAGCACGGTACCTACGCTTTGGCCGTCAGCGGAGGTTCTGTATTGTTTTATGGAATTACTTAGGTATACATCATGTTATTTATTCATATTACATCTCTCCTGACTACACAGAAATACGGAGGGAACTTTGGATTGATCAAAAGTTATTGTAGTTAAATTCAGAATCCAGGAAAGTCCCATGTCGCCAGGTCTTGTGGTAGTAGGAACGAAGACTAGACCAATCTGGGCCATTCAGGACATCAATTAGTTTTGCCAGAGCCAGTGAAACCCTCCCAAAAAATTGATCAGCAAGTATCTCAAAATAGGGCACTCTGTCAGAAAATGCTCCGTTATTTCATCAACTCCGAGGTTACACTGCGAGAAAAGGTTGATTCTATCCTAGATCTAAGGCTGCCACTTGAGATTCAGGAATCTTCTGTGGTATTTTGGGACAACTAAGGCTTCGAACTGCAATGAGGTCCTTGTGATTCACTTCCTGGTTGAAATGCTAGTTGAGTAGGTGGAAGAGGGGGCCTGGATGGCCGAGGTTGTTATGGTGTCGGTCTCTAGGTTGAGGTTTGAGGTTGATGCTTCAAATCTAACACACCCTAGAGTGTCATTTTCGTTTTTTTTTTTTCTCGAAAATTAAGCGGCATTGAACAGTTACGTTGCAGTAGGAAAATTCCTCCGTCTCCATGGAATCCTGCCCTTATTGAACCTCTCAAGGAATGAAGACAGTGCCCATTTACACTTCACTCAGGGGCGTAGATTCAGGGATAGCGGCGGTACCTGCGCTACCCCTCAAAAAAGGAGAAACAGTACCTTCACAAATAATTAAAAAAAAAATTGAATTTGAAAATTGAAATTCAGTTAAAAACCAGAAAATGATACCCCACACGCCTAGGTACTAGAAATCTCGTAAAACCCGCTTTCAAAATAGGTAGATATATACACATTTTGATCAATAACCTCTTCCGGTGGGTGAAAATTGTTTTGGGACCCGTCCCATTGGATTCAGCGTCCAAAGTTTAATGGGAAATACCCCAGACACCTAGGTTTCCCAAAATCTCGAAAATCCATTTTTCGAAAAACACATTTTGACGCCGGTCCACCTAAATTAGGTCCAATGGGGCTGAAAAGTTTTAAAGACCAACTAAAGCCGGCAACGGGTCCCTGGCCTAAATTTCAGATTTTTAGAAAATTGTCTACTACTAAAAACGGCGTGGACTGCGTACGGCAGACTAACATTTTTGCTTACTAGACACATTGAAACGCTCAGAAAAAAGTTTTGAGGCAGATCGGAGAGGTTGACTTTCTGCATGAAAACATAGATTGATTATTCAAGGAATAACCAACCAAACACAAAAATGAGTATATCATTATTGTTACAATATTTGGGTTCACTATACCTGTTCGATGGCGTTGTGACACGTATCCAGCACGTGGTTCCAATTCAATACCAGAAGGGAAATATAAGGCGTGAACAAAATGAGTTTCCATTTAATATATTGGCCAGCTTTGAAAACAAAGATCATGTAAAATAGGCTGCTCGTTGAGGAAACAAATATAAAACAGACTGTAATCAACAACTGTAGAGAGTATAGTTCGACTAAGCTCTCGGCGGCAAGACCTAAATCGTTCTCAATTGACAAAAGTGATGCCGGTTCGCTTAAGATCTGAATCTGACCTCGAGGTGATAACATGAACAAAATTAATCGTTCGAAATAAAAGGTGATCACTTTAACATGGATTATAAATGGGAAAGTATTTGACGAAATTATTATTTGAATAGAAGACCAAGTGAGAGGAATAAAGTTATTCGTTCTATATGCTTCGGCCATACCCAATATGATCACAAGAAAAACACAGAAGATTGACATGTAATCATGAAGGGACATTTTAAAGATGAACGCGTCGAATTTGCGCTCAGATGAAGCAATGTATTGAAAGAACAGTTCCAATTTCCGCTTACGTAACAAGCTACTAGCCCATGAGACGAAAAACACAAAAGAGATTACGATAAGAAAAACATCTACGAATAGCGAAATGTTGGATCCTGCGGAATTGTATTGCTTTCTGTCGCGTGGGATAAAAAACATAGAAGCACAACTAAAAACAACACCAATCAGAGTGGTGGAATACAAGGCCACCAAAAGCTTGTGGACACTTAAACGTCTGTTGCCTATACCAGCAAAAGGAAACATCCCTAAAATATGTAAAGTCTGGACACTCGCTTGTTTGTAACATTCCATTGTGCGGAACGGACGTACAAGAAGGAAAATATTATCAAATGTTTGATGAACTTAGCGACGGCATCTACCAACTGTTCCGTACGTTTGTCTAGATCACTCAATGTCACCACTTTAACGCATGATAGGAATCTCTTATGATGATGTCCTGACTAAATTGAGTGACAATTTATCATGAACAATACGTTAAAGAGAATTTTATTGATTTGTCAAAACTCCCCTGATGTTTTCAACCGTACACTCTATCCAATATGGTCATGGTTCATTTCGCATGAAGGGCAAAATACGAAAATGACGGCTCCAAGTTCTAATTGGTTCTTTCTTGAATAATCAACCTATGTTTTCCTGCAGAAAGTGAATCTCCCCTAATCGACCCAAAAATATTTTCTGGGCGCTTCAAAGTGTATAGATCAAAATAAGAAAATGAACGTCCACCGTAGTCCCGTTTTTAGTAGTAGACAATTTTATAAAAACGCTGCATATTCTCTCACAGGGGTTGGTTATTCCTCAGACCAGGAGCATGGAGACTCCTTCCAATCGTTAAAGCGTCCAAAATTTAGTGGAAAATGATACCCCACATCGCCTAGGTACCAGAAATCTCGAAAACCACATCCGAAATAGATAGATAGATATCCATTTTGACCCATAACTTCTTTCAGTGGGTGCCACTCGTTTCCTGGACCCGCCTCATTGAATTCAGCGTCCAAAATTTAGTCGAAAATGATACCCCACACGCCTAGACCGCGACAACTCTCGAAAATCCATTTCTCGAAAAACACATTTTGACCCCAACTTCCTTCAAATTTGATCAAAATGTGTATTTGACGCTATGGACGCTGAATCCAATGAGACCGGTCCTGGAATGATTAGCTCCCACCAAAAGTTAGCTCCAAAAAGCCGTGTTACAAAAAGGTGATGTAATTTTAGAGGACTGGAAGGGACGCTCTTGGGAGAAGACGTTAGCCCCCTCTAATCCGCCGTTCTTTTCACTCCTCTTACACCATAATCCTCTGATCACACCAATCATCAGATATCTCATATCAAATCTCCTCAAAAAAATGAAGTACAAATTATTTTTTTCAACTCAAGGGGTCAGGCTAAGTAACAATTTAGGAAAGTATGACTAAACCGGGATGGCTGCTCACATTGTTCTTTTCTGACTTTATGTGGCTTTCTCAACATATCAAAATGGCGAATAATTGTCCATTTCAGAAGGGATTGCAGAGTTTTTGTCCATCTGCCATTCAGTAGCGAGTTTTACGTGAGCAAAATTTATTGTCCCATTGTAGGAAGGTGGTGATTATATTTCAATGCCTAACGTAGTAAGTCCGATATGAGAGATTTAATTCAATTTAAATAGTCTGAATATCTCCTGTGGTTGAATCATCCCCTTAATCTTAATATAACAATATTTATTTAATGTTATCCTCGTAATGGCAGAGTATGTAGAATCATCGTATCTAATCATCGACTTACCTTCTGGACTGAAGCGTGGCAACAGTCAATCAATGAGACCATGTTAAATAACATCCAAATTGTGTACACAGATGTATTGATAAAATTGATCGGTGTGGTTCCAGGCGGCGGTACGAAAAGATAGAATAGGCTGACCGTCACTCCGATAAAAGTGATACACGTTATTACGAGCAAATGAAATTGGTAGAACGCGACCAAAAATTCAGATGAGCGAATGAGGTCGTCATAAATAGACACAATCGCAGTCAAATCAGCTTTGGAAAATCTTTGTTTAAGGGTTGATTTCAAAATTGAATTCATTTTGTCGATATATTGGCCCATGACTGTGACGTACATCATGAAAGGGAGCGTTTGGCTGGTTAGTACTACTTGGACGAATACCCACGTTAGCATATTAAGAAAATTATTCTCAATCGAAGTGTACACATCTATTCCACTCGAAATAAGGGTGAGACTAACGTTCACCTTCACGTTGTTAGGAATATTAAGAGGTATACACCCTAATTTATTACCTGTCGATTCAATAAAACTGAAAAATGATTCCATGTTTTTTTTCCGGAACAAATTACACCCCCACGCGATACAAATGAAGGCTACTGACAACATAATTGACACTATGGATAATCTCATGATCCAAGATTTACTGTACAAATCGTTTATCAACGGAGCATCGGAAGAACCAACGATATAAATGAAATTAAAGCAGTAATACTCGCCAACCAGCAAAAAAGAACTGTAAATAAAAACAGTCATTCTATGAATTTTCAAACGAGCGCCATCTTTGACGAAGGGGAAAACTCCCATCATCAGAAAGAGTTGACTGTACGTGTCTACCGGGCTTGAGGATGTCATGAGGGTTGCTCAAGTATTTCAACTTGCAGACCTGGCTTGAACTGCCGACAAAGAGGATAGTTCACTTTTCGAGTGACAATCGTACATGAAAAGCGAGTGTTTGAGAAGGAACATAGGAAAAAGCAGTAAGTAATTCATATCGACCATCTTGTAAGCTGTCAATGAAAATTGTCCTTATCTACATGCGAGTTGTCATCACTGACAAAAGAACATTTTCAGAGCTGAATGGGTTTCTGACAATCCTCGATGTAGAAAAAAAAAACGCTGCAAATTCTTTCACAGGGGTTGGTAATTCCTCGCACCAGCAGCATCAAGACACATTTCATTGGATTCAACGTCCAAAAGTTAGTGGAAAATGATTCCTAACACGCCTAGGTACCAAAAATCTCGAAACCCCACTTTTCAAATTATACCATTCCACCTACAGATTTTCTGATAGTCTCATTCGTTTCAGCTTTGAAAACGCAACACTGAGTAATCATGCCAATACTTATTTTTATAACAGATTTTATAGAATCATTACCCTAGGTACCTATTGTTATTTTTTCATTCCATGAGACAGAATAAGAAATAGAAAATGGCTATACAAGGGACCTTTGTTCAATGCAAGTTGCATAGTCCTACTCTGGATCAAACAGATACAGGGCAGATGAGGAGTTGTAAAAGCCTATGGTGGTAGGGGAAGAGTATGATTTGAGTGATGTTACACATTCAGGGAGGGGGTCCAGGGACGCCCTACTTGTCCTTTGCACCAAACATAAGGTGACTGGGGACACCATGCTATCATTTTGTCTCTCTGAATGTAGGGATGTAGTCCCCCCCCCCCCACTTCTTGTTTGATGAGTCATTGGGGTCAGTATTCAGTATAGTATCATACCAGCTCTCAAACAAGCCATAGAGGATGTTGATCCACCCATTAGTTCTGAAAATATGTTATTCAAAACGCACGATTCAACATGAGGGGGAGGATGTCCTCTTTAGCGGTCCCACAATGAAAGTGTTAATTTCATTTTGAAATAAAAATCTCTCTCAATACAGGTGTAATAATTATTTTTCAAACAATATAGTAAAATTTAAAAAATTAATTATTTTTTTCTAATAGAAAAAATGATTGAATTTGAACTAGGATTTTATCGATTCCCAAGAATAAGAATTACCTCATTTCAAGGCCGGTTATGGACCTGCAGAGTCCAAGGTAGTCTGAGGTCCATTATTCAGACGCCTGGATCCGCCTAATTCACAACCAGGGTATAAAATTGATAGGGACAGAGTTGGAGTATTGCGCATGGGGGAGATTTATAGAAATAGTGCCTCTTATTTGAAGGTAGATATAAGTAAAAAGTGTTTCACCTTTCGTAATACCGATGCACAAGAGTCGATCCAAGAGTACAGGAATATCCACGGAGTAAGAGCATTGAAGAAGCTCACAATGGAGCCCTCCATCGATGTTTCGGGATAAGACACCGTGTAATATGAATTAACTATTGTAATACTCGTAATATATACGGCCACCAATAAAAGTTGTGGTCCAAAATATTTCCCCAGAAAATCAATAGCTGCGGTGACGTCATCGTACGTTTGCAAGAATAGTTTTATATGGCTGTTCTTGAACCTTCTCAAAAACTTGGCATTCATTTCGTCGAGAAATTGACTAATTAAAAACACGTAGTTGATGTAGGGAATTAATACATTGAACACAAGCAACGAGACTGCAATCCATTCAAACATCATCCATCTAAGACCAAGTAGTGTACAACAGAAGGTAGTAATACCAAATACGGCAAACGTGTGAAGTGTTGTTAGTACCACGTGAAATGGAATCCGAGCTCGGACCGTTGGACACTGATCAGCTACGGCGTCTATTTTTAGGAAAAAACTCTCGAGGAAACGTCTCCTTCGAAAATTATATATGAATGCCAAACACATTAAGAGAACCGTCAATGCGAGAAAATAAAGCATAAAAACTATCCCTAATTTGTGTACTCCATCCTCCATGAAATGTACAATAGTTACTAAACAGACGTACTCGCAGAATAGAAAAAGCAGAAGCTGATAGACTAGAGCAGTGTAACATGTGTTTATGTGTTGAGCAAATGTTTTGTACGGAAGAAAGAAAAACTTCCGTAAATAATTATTGTAAGTGTTCAATGGTTCTGAATTATCCATTATCCTGAATTATGTATAATATGATAATTCTGGATTATCCGAACGTTAACCAAGGACTCTAGGAAGCTGAAGTAATAAAAACTATGTTTGCCTGACACGTAGTAGCGACGATTTTCACTTTGTTTCACCGTAACTTCAGTGCAAGTTGTAGGAAGACATCATGGTGTACGGAATCGATAGAATCGATGAACATTTATCACAATTCAAAAGTGACACTTCGAGGGGCCAAGATGACAGTGATAAACGAAGTAGCCGATGACAGACATCCAACAGGGTTTTTTTTTCAAAAAATATCATTAGTCCAAAGTGTAAGTATAGTTGATTCTATTTAGGTGAGGAAGGTGAGGGAAGAAAACATTTTGATTATTGAAAATTATGTTAAATAATGACTCTACAAAAGCGTTAAAAGGGGTTGAAGAAAAATCACGAGCGTCATGTATTGATCTGTCTAGAGGATATGAAGTGTTTTGTAACCACTTAACGTTCTCCAACTTCAATATTTACCTTGCACCTCTGGTGTGCCAGCTCTCGGAAACTCTCAAACAAACATATCAAATTAGAATCTCGCAGAATAAACGTTTCTGGGTCGAAACGATGTCAGCATTGCGAAAACTAAGCTTCAAACAATGGTAAAAACGCTGCAAATTCTTTCACAGGGGCTGGTTATTCCTCGGTCCAGGCGCATGGGGACTCATTCCATCAGCATGAGGAAAATAGGGAGAACAGTGGGTGTGGTGGGTCCCGGACCCATTCCAATCGATTCAGGGTCCAAAATTTAGTGGAAAATGATACCCCACACGCCTAGGTACCAAAAATCTCGAAAACACACATTCGAAGTGGGTAGATACCCATTTTGACCGACAACCTTATCCAGAGGGAATCAATCTTTTCGGGACCCATTTCATTGGATTCAACGACAAAAATTGAGCGAAAAATGATACCCCACACTCTTAAATCGCCAAAAATCTCGAGATTTGCATTTTCCGAATTACACATTTTCACCCCAACCCGGGAACGGACCCCTGACCCATTTTAGAATTTTGGGCAATTTTCTTCTACCATTGTCGGCGTGAACGGCGGACGGACATTTGACTTTTTTGATCTAGACACTTGGAATCGCCCAGAAAATTTTTTGACCGAATTGGAGAGATTGACTTTTTGCATGAAAACATTCAATAGGTACTCCATATGCCTGTTGAAAGCTTTCCAGCCAACCTGATTTGAGTTTTCTCGTTCAATCACATTATCTGGCGTTGTACATGCAGGCAAATGTGTACTTTGTCCCCAGAATTCAATAAATACCTAATTAGCTAGAGCACAATTAATTTGTGGCCCGGATCTGGAACGGCTGCAAGCATATCTATGCGGGTATGCATATCTCTATTTATATCTTATTTGTCGCATCCTGCTGAAATAGTTCAATAAATTTGCAAATAAAGCGTTATCTAATCAAATAAAAGGAAATGTTTCATAGAAAAAAACTAAAGAGCTAAGTAAAAATGTATATTAGGCTAAAACGTGCGCAATTTAGGGCCGCGGGCTAGAGCGTTCAAGGGTTGCTAGGAGGGTTTGCGTACTCACGTCGAAGATTTTTCTCGCATTCGCTTGACGAGGACATGACGAACCACCTGACCTCGTGAAGATTAAGGAACAACTATGATCGCACTCAACACGGCAAAGGACAACAAAAAACCTGGAGGCTACACCTTGAAACAACTGAAGATATGAGCTGTTGGGGACCCTTGTTACAGCACGTAAACATCACATTAAGATGTGGTTGGGATGGCTGCATGGCTGACAAGTATTTGCTGTCCCATATTCGGGGCAGCCTCTCAATGCTCTATAATGCCTGTAATTTCCACCATTTCAAAGATGGCGCCGCTTTACATACATTCTCAAGTAAAACTAATGTAACCTCTACATTGATTCAAGATGGATTAGTTCACCTGTTTCATTATGTGATACTGAAGCATATTGTCAATGTACAACACTGAGTATGATCTGACTCTTGAATCTAGAAGGTAAAGCTGGTATCGTATGGATACTACCATCTGTGCAGGCAATTGTTTGGGGCCCCATTCAAAATAGCAGAGAATGTCTTAGTTGACATCCACTACCAGTTCAATCATGCTGAATTGCTGTCTTCTTGGCCCAGTTTGGTAGGCAGCCCCCTTTCGTTGATGTGTGACTCGACTCCTCCTCCTTGACCTTTCCTGCCCAAGTTCCACATCTTCTCCCAGGCTTACCTATTTCTATAAATTGTCTTAATTTTTTACAAATTCAAAGCCTTCATCAGATTTTTCACATTGTCATTCGTCGCAATACTGAGTCTCAATTATCAGCACAAAAAGTTGAGAGATACCGCTCAAATGAATCAACTCCATTATAAAAGTGCCGACAGAGCATCGCTACGACACGACGTAACAGCACTAACAGATATCGAAGCTGGAGATGTGAGAGGGGCGTGGAAAGGGCTTGAGCTATTAGCATGATTTAGCGCTCCCTAACGGGGTCAAGTTCGCTCTCCGTCGTTGTCCCTTCAGTTATATATTGCCGAGTACGAGGGATGTAACTGCCATAACTTTTCAGCGGATGAATTCCAAGAACTCACAACAGAGCTCGGAGTGGCTCATAATTTGCGGGGCAACGTATCACCTCCCTCTTTTCGATTGGGGTTACAACAGGATATTTTTGAACTTTCTTTATATTGGAAAATGGTAATGCGGGTCGTTGTGTTATATATTATATATTCATTCTGTTTCTGGTAATATTGTGAACAGTGTGCTCACCTGAACCCTGCAGTTGGCCGCTTGGACGATTGGTTGCCCTGTCAGTACATGACATTACACATGATGCGGTGATGATTTATGTCTATTTGTGGATATTTTTGCCTTCGCGTGCGGGGAAACATAGTCCTGGCCAGAAGTTACCCAGCTTGACAAAACACCGCGAACACACTTATCAATGAACGTTTGAAGTTTTGAAAAATCATCCATTTACCAAAGCTGTAATCAATTTTCGATTTGTGTTTTGTTGTTGTCGTCAATTCAAAAATCAATGGTCATAGTATAACTTTTTCTCTATTGTTTTCCAGGATGCTGATGTCCATCCTGGTCATCCTGATAGCCTCTTTAGAAGGAGCAATTGCTGATGGAACTAACGAATCGACGAAGGTGCGGCATCGCCACTGGAAACGACACAAAGCGCTCTCACTGACTGATGAAGCGTTGGCAGCAAAACCTGCTTGGCCCGTGAAGCGAGAGGCAGTCATAGAAGGTGACCTCGTACTTGGAGGCCTGATGATGGTCCACGAACGAGAGGAGACCAACATCTGCGGACCAGTTATGCCCCAAGGTGGAATACAAGCTGTAGAGACGATGCTGTACACACTCGACATCATCAACTCCCGACTGAAACACTTCAAATTGGGTGCCCACATTCTTGACGACTGCGATCGGGACACTTATGGCCTCGAGATGGCAGTTGATTTCATAAAAGGTAGGTTTCTGAAACCTTCCTAAATGTTACTCCTAAATGTTAATCTGCACGATGTGTTTTCTGTCTACAGAAATGCTCAGCCTCAATGCCCAGCAGAATGCTCCTATCCTTTTCCTAATAGTACCAAAGCGAGGAAAAAGAAAAATAGAAGAACAGAGTTTCAAGTCAGTTAGGAGCTTTTCAAATGTTAGTGGGAGGGGGGGGGGGGGCTTTACGGTTCTAACAGCCAATGGTACCAACAAGAGCATTTTTCACCTACAAGTTAGGTATTTCGTAACTTCAGTTTACAGTAGTAGGGGCATGAGAGATTTCAGCGCTATGGAAACGGGCCTGCTGAAGAAGCAAGGTGATTTAGCCCACCCTGAAGGAGTCGGCTGATCTCACTGGGGCCCCACCGTGGGTAGGGTGATGAAAGCAAGAGTCCTTTCTTTAGCGGCCATTGAACGCCTCGCTGAGTCTGCAAATCTGTGGACCCCAACTTGTACAGTGTACTATCTTTTGGTGAAAGTGAACATGCGCGAGGCTTCTTCATAGAATACAGCATCAGATGTAAGGATTTCCGGAGTTACAGGTTGCGTTGTTAAAAACTATCGTCACTTATTTACAGTTTAAACGGTCCAAAGTTTCACCAGGAGCTAAACCCAATATGTACTGGAACTAAGCCCAACACACATGAGGGCTAATAAAGTGGATTTTCAAGCACAATTTTCGTGCACAAAAATTAATTCGGACAAGGTCCAACAACATAGAGCTATGATAATGCGCGAGGCTCAATTTATCGTAAGGAAACGCGTTAATCCCTCGTTAAAAACCCCAACGATTTCTCAGTATAAACCCCCGAGCACCGCTTCATCCACACTCAATTATTTCTCAAGAGTCGCTTTCGTGAAAACGGCCTCTCATTTAACTTCCTAATAATCTCCAAGTATCAATCACCGCTGAACTTTTAGGAGTTTCCTAAAGTCCTTTTGCGGTGAGAAGAAGAGCTAAAAATTTATTGGGTCGATAAAACTGAGGGAAGACTGGACTAAAGGCACCTAATATATTTCTATTCTAGAAATGGGAGAGGGTGAGCTGGCTGGAATATACTTCTTGCCGTTCGTATCAAGGGGAAAAAGGGAGAATGATAACACGAATTGGCTGCCCATTTTATCAGAAAAAAGAATCGGCAGTCGTCTTCCATAAATAGCTGAGAACGTCTGCTCCATCTCAGATTAACTTTGGAGTGGTTGGAGAGTGCCACTGATGAGCTGGGCTCAGGCACTTTCCAGAATCTTATTCATATTCAGAGGGCACAGTTTTGTGCTCTGGAATGTCTGATACAAACACAAGCTGAGCTGAAGGAAAACCGCTGCAAATACTTTTACAGGTGTCCAGGGGGTTCTTCAGACCAGGAGCATGGAGGAAACCAGTGAGTGTGGAGATAAGTAGGTACTCATTTTGACGGTGACTATCGAAAGCGCAAATTCCATCCTAATGAGGGATCATCTGAGTTTGCGCTTTTGATGCCATCAGAAGCGCAAAGTCTCGCTGGATGGGAACTCCGGCAACGCCGGGTAATGTTGAGCTCTGTTCTGTTGACATAGAAATGTTATTGAGTCGCATCTCCGCACAGACTTCAAGGACTTGAACAATGTCAAACAAAGTATGTACAGAACACGAAGAAAGGTGACTCCAGCTTCTGCAATAACAATTTCTGAACTCATGGAGCAGCTCACAACTCACCCTATAACAACCAGTCGTGGGGAAATTTTCGCCTTTGGCTTCTGTGACCAGGAAATCGTTCCCAAAAAGGTCTCAAGTTTCTTGCTGACCACGGACCAACGATTTTGGCTGATGGCACTTTTTATGCTTCACCCCGTCTTTTCACGCAGCTTTACACTATTCATGTTTACGCCAACAAAGCGTACATACCGGTAGTATATTTCCTGCTACCATCCAAAACGTCATCAACCTATGAAACCATGTGGTGCATCCTCCGTTCTGTCATCAGAGAAAAAGTCAGCGTAGAGTTCACCCCTTCAACTGCAATTCTGGACTTTGAATCTAGTGGACATGTAGGCATAAGATGAGTTTTTCCACAAATTACCGTCAGAGGCTGCACTTTCCATCTGGCGCGACGTTGCCACTTGGTGCATTTTTGCGCAATGGACATTTACCACAGATTTGCGCTTTTGACGTGTCCGATCCCGGGCTTGCGCTTTTGATTGGTATACTTTTGCGCTTATGACATACAGCCCATTTTGACCTGGAACCACCCCCAGCGGGCGCCACTCGGTCTGGAGAAACATGCCATTTTCTGTGTATTGTGAAGACCATCGGGAGCACAAGTTGACAGGTCACGAAGCTGATGGAACTCATGTTGTTAGAATGTTTAAAACTCAACATGTAATGAACTTATTATACTGAGTATTTCTCATTTGTTGTAAATATTTCAGACAACAACAGACACCAGGAAACATAATGGTTAGTCGATTCATGAGAAAGTAGGGACTTATTAAAAATGTATACCCTGAGGGGGATTATATAGGCATTCGGGAGTTAATCAGTCAAATTAATTGAGACATTTTGGAGCCAATTAGGCAACTTCTACAATTTTTTGGGACCTTGGCTGCACGCCTATAACTGAGATTGTATCCGGATTAATTGCCGCACACCGAAAAAGGGGATGGCCCAACGTGGATAATTTTCATTTGGGGTTCTGAATGATCACTCTCGTGAAATTTGTTAGTGTTTTCATAACAGGGAAGGACGGATTGGGCAAACATTGAGTGAAGTAGCATCAGGACATTGCCGATGATTATTTTTCTCCAAATAATATATTCTCAATGCTATCGTTAGGCAAAACTGAAAAGGGCTATAGACCGTCGGCCTGGCACATAACCACTAATTAGAGCGAATCTGAACAATTGACCCTCGGAGATCGCATTTCTCCCTGTACTCATCATTTTCCGGTTCTTTCTATTCATCACTCTATTGTG
This sequence comes from Cyrtorhinus lividipennis, assembly GCA_019603395.1. NCBI lineage: Eukaryota > Metazoa > Arthropoda > Insecta > Hemiptera > Miridae > Cyrtorhinus > Cyrtorhinus lividipennis. The sequence goes on along the minus strand of CM034004.1, from coordinate 9,304,172 downwards.
GGTTACCTTAAAACAACACAAACCGTGAGGGCTGGACGAGTGGATGGAAGAATTATGTCGTCTCAAAGCTCAATGGTATATTTCCAGTGAATTTCAAAAAAATTTGAACTGTTACCGTATACTCCGACAACGTGATTCTCCCTTCACATGGGAGTGTTCACAAATTACAACTTTTACACACTTTTCCTGCAAAGGGTCCGTTCTATTCAGCTCACAATCATTCGTTAGCGAGGCACACAATCGCCTCCTGCCGAGGGTCGGAGAACAAAAATCCTCGTTAACGTTCGCGAATTCAACAGTTTGTTTTCAAGAGAGGAAACAAGTAGGATGAACAGATACGTGGCTGCTGCTGAGCAATTTTGAATTTCTTTAACTTTCCGAATCGCTGACATGTCCATTTTGTACTCAAAATCGTGGTATGGAGAGAGAAAAAAGCTTTAGACATCTTTTCAGAAATGCAATGGTGTACTTCAGTAGCACATAAAATTATGATACTGGTGTCAGAATTGGTATAGGGCCTGTGATACCTGTCAACGGCTAAAGGACTACCTGGAGGAGTTTTGAATTAGGGAAGGCAGTGATGGAAGCTCATGGCCTCAGAAATGCTGTGAATACTGCAGGAGATGGATGATAATGTTGGTGTGTCTAATATAGGGAGAGACTGCGAAAGATGCGATCCATGAGTGAAACCTCTCAGTGAAAAAAGAGTTGGACAAAGGAAGGATAGAAAGAATGAAGATGATAAGCAGCTGTTACAAGAAGAGGCAGTGGGAAAGTGCACACAAAGTGCAAATTGACTTACAAGAAGAGTAGAAGGAGATTGAAGGGCATGTGGAAAAAGAAGAGACAGCAGTTATAGCACCTTAAAACCAGTAGGGATAGATCCAATCAACGTTGACTGTGACTGCCCAAGAATAGAGTGTTTTTGTTGAGGTTTCAATGTGAGGCTCGCCAGGGGTCTGAAAAAGGATGATTGGGGCGGAGGCTGAAGTGAATTCCCTGGTAGTCTGCTTGATAAACTGAAGGGCACGCATTGCTCGATGAGAAGCCAGGGCGATATGGCTGGAGAATGTCAACTGAGGATCAGGAAAAACACCAAGGTCATTGACAAAAGGTGGGTGGCTAAGGGTGACGGCGCCAATGGTGTACGAGTGCAGCCTGGGAGCAGAAGAGCGTAAACGTGGACACTGAGCACTTCATAGGATTTAGAAGGAGACCAACAGAAGAGCTCCAAGCATTGAAGGCGTTGAGAGAAGACTGCAGAGGGTGACAATTGGGGAGCTCACGAACCCTGCAGAAGATCTTGACATCATCAGCAAAGGGCCGAGCTGATCCCATTGATTGCTTGAAGAAAGAGAAGAGGGCCGAGTTGCGAACCCTGGGGGCTCCCAGAAGAAGCAACAAATGGTGCCGAAACTGAAAAACGGGTTCTAGCTGAGGAGAAACGGTGATGACTGATGGTAGCGGTGATGACGAGTCTTGGTTGCTTCTGGAAGTTTCTTTGGATCACTCCACCAGGCAGTGCAACCAAGAGGAGGAAGTGAAGAAAAATTGATTCGATCAATTCTTTTCCTCCCTGAGTTCAAAGGAAATCTCAATTCAGCTTATAGTACTTAAATGAGACGTTTTTGATATTTTTAAACTTTACAGCGTGACTAAGTGATCAGAAATGTGCGACACATTCATCTTGACAGAAGTCTCTACTACCTATTACCGTACCAGGCAGTTTCAGCGATTATAAGATTTCCATTTATTATCCTCGTCGATTTTCTCACGAGCTCGTATTACAAAGGCAAATCCATCAGATGAATGGTTGGACGCGGGAGAGGTGATATGAAATTCACACGAGATTCGGTGGTTAGAACGACGCTGACAACAACAAGCCTCCTCTGCCAAAGCAGTTGAGTTTGCCTGAATGTTGGGCGTTCGTGAGTATCAACGCGATTCCGTTGGCATCCAAACTGACCGCATTATGCATAACGGTCGCCATCATTGTGACAATCCCTTTGATGTGGCAGGGGTCGACTAACTAGGCGCGTCAATCCCGTACGATGCACGTGAGAGGCGACATGATATGCATCAATTTCACAGTTTATCTATGTAGGTACATGGCTTGTGAGATTGGGAGTCTCTTTGAACTCCTATTAAAGGTATTCCGTACGGTACGCAGAATTTTGAATATAGAACAGCCTACTTTTTCTTTAACGAAAAAGCTCTTAGCCACACAGTACGTCCTGAATAGTTGATGTATCGTTTACCGGGCGCACCCCTGACGTACTGCCGACGTAATAGAGTTAAATTGTATACAGAGGTGCATTCTCATTCCCACTGCACTAACCTCTTTAAATAAATTCGCTCAAACATAATATAACATGACAATAAAAATAAAGGTTCCAGTTTGCAAGAAAAATCCATGAGGTTGGTAGATAGGTATTCGCGGTATTTTGGTTGGTTATTCCATGAATAATCAACCCATGTTTTCTACTAAAGGTCAACCTCTCCGATTCGGGTAAATTTTTTTCTGGACGTTTCATGGTGTCAAGATCAAAAAACATAGGTTGATTATTCGAGGAATAACCAACCAAAAGGTCCATTGCCGTCCGCCGTCCTTTGACCGCGCCGTTTTCGGTAGTAGAAAATTTTCTAAAAAAATTTGGATCAGGGGTCTGTTCCTCGCCTAGGACGGTCTTCGAAACTTTCAGCCCGATCGGACCAAATTCGGGCGGGGTAGGAGTCAAAATGTGTTTTTTGAAAAATGGATTTTCGATATTTCGGGCGACCTAGGCAAGTGGGGTATCATTTTCCACTAAATTTTGGACCCTGAATCGAGTGGAATGGGTTCGGGACCCGCCACACCCACACCCCCATTTTCCTCATGTTTTACACTGAATCGATAGGAATATCCGAGGCTTAAAATTACGGTCGCGCAATGGATAATCGGATAATCAATTACCAGAAAATGCGAATTCGAACTTTTGAAAGCTCAAACGTTTTTTTTTTTTTTTTTTTTTTTTTCAAACACTTGGTCTAGAGGCAAAAAAATATTTTGCTGCCGTAAAATATCCCTAAGGCTGCAACTTCAAACGATTTTACGATTTTCAGATAGATGGCAGGGGAAACTAATCATAGGAAATATCTCCAAAACTCATCAACTTCCCTCTAAGTAGATATTTAGCGGGAATTACTTTTATAGGAGGAGCTGAGGGTTGTAAACAGGTATGTTATTGCGCCCTACTCTCTCTCGTTTCTCTCAAGAAAGTCGATGAATTTCAATTCCTTTAACCATCCTCGTTACCGCGATATAACTTTGATGACGAGGTGGAGGGCGCTAAGAGCACAGCGAAGTGTAAAGGATTCCGCGGTTTTTCTCGGCCAGTGTTACCCCTCCAGCTTAGTCAACTTTGAAATTCATCCGCGGGCTACGATAAATTCCGCTTGTTTTCATTTCGCGGTCGTTTAGAACTTTAGTGACAGTGGTTAGCGGACTGTGACACAACTCTTCTAATTGCAAAGTCGTCGCCAACGCTCAACGCGTACTTATCCCTTTCAGGGTTTATTATAGCGGGAAAAGGAAATCCAAGTTCTTGGAAGGAATTGTCTGGCGTTTATTGTGAAGTTTGCGCGGTATTTGGTGTGTCGTGCTGTCTTCCCGAGAATCATTCTGAGGTATATGTTTGAAATGAGCGAGTCGTTAAGTTGAACCATGAAACGTAAAACGGCTCGTTAAAGTGATGTGGTCCTGGGAATACACGGGCTTCATGCTTAAGCGATTCTTATGGACATCACCCCAATAAGTGAAAAATGTCGTAGACTCAACCAATATTTTATATGTTCATAAGAATATCGAAAAAGATCGATAATATATGCCCGTTTATCTGGCAGGCTATCATACTTGTCGGCGTAGCACTTTCCAATTTGAAAAAAAAAATATATATACTAATTTATTACCTACCTGTAAACGCCCGCAAGACAACTACCAAGTTCTATTGTATGTTATTACTTCGCGCTCAAGTTGTAACATTATGAGCTACATTTCGATCGTCTGCGCACTGCTTAAGTTTGCTCAAATGTCAAGGAAGGGTTCTAGAGGAACACAGTGTACTTATTTCCAGGCAGTTCCAAGATCAACCCAGAAGCAAGGTTAAAAATGCTGCTGGTTCGAGGGCTTTTCATAGGTGCAATAGATTAGTGGTTATACATGTTACTTGATCAGATCCTTTTCACCCAGAAAACATTCCAGGAACTATTCCTGTCAACTGGGAACGAATAAATGGTTTCTAAGATTATTAAATTAGGTTCCGGTTGGCCTCCCTTAATTCTACCTCGTACGCCCCCGTGGGATTTTCCGTCCTTCCGCCGTTACATTTCCCAACATGTTTGAACATGCAAACTCTCACCTCCGACCGTGATTTAGGTTCACAGGCTATTAATTTTCGGGTAAGGCGAGTATGAGCGGGGTTATTCACACAGATTCACCCTCCGCTAGTCACTTATCTGATTATAAGCGACCCTCTTTCGAAAAGTCTGCGATACGCCTCCGCCCTCTTGCCATCGTGGCTCCTATTTCCGCGAGCGTTTTATCATCTCCCACATCATGCAAATTTCCACTGCAGTCCTACTTTGAAAACGAACCATCTCATCGCGTTTAACCGTTTCGCCCTTAACAACACCCTTGCTGAAGGTTATTCTGATAAGGTTCTGACAATATAATAACTTTCACAGCTTAGGAGTTTGTACTTCCCTGAAGTACGCATGTTCATTATCTACCACTGCTTCTTAAGTATTAAAATTAGAACCAATTCTTTCAAGTTGTTACATTCCTTGGACTATTCCATTTTTATGGAGTACCTACTCACTCAGATTGTTTTGCAGACTCACACATTTACTCAATCAGGGTGCGAGGTTACGAGGTTGGACCAAAAGGCAATGCAGAATAAAGGCAGAATGGCTGGAACGTGACGATAGAACAGAAGATCAACTACAATACCATAACCACATATCTAGGGGTTATTATTCTAAATGTATCGACCTTGTACGTATGGCTGCGACTAACTTTTTTCTAAATATTGGGAATAGTCTTGTATTTTGGTAGGTTATTCCTTGAATAATCAACCTATATTTTCTTGCAAAAAGTCAATATCTCCGATCCGGCCCAAAGGTTTTTTCATTACGTTTCAAGGTATCTCGATCAAAATAAACAAATGTCCGTCTGGAAGTGGTCAATTTTCTAAAAATCAGAAATGTTGGTCAGAAGCCCATTCCTGGCTCTAGTTGGTCCTCAATTCTTTTCAGCGCGATTGGACCATACTTTTTCAAAATGTGTACCTACTTCGAAAAATGTATTTTGCCAAGTTTTTTGGCCATATAGGCGTGTGGGGTATTACTTTCGACTAAATTTTGGACGCTGAATACAATGAGATGGGTCCCGGAATGATTGGCGTCCACTGGAAGAGGTTATGTGTATAAATGGGTATATCTACCCATTTCATGAGCGGGTTTTCAAAATTTCTGGTATCTAGGCGTAGTGGGGTATCACTTTCCACTAAATTTTAGACACTGAAATCGATTGAAATGAGTATCCATGCTCCTGGTCCGAGGAATAACGAACCTCTGTAAAAGAATTTGCATTTTTTTTTAAGTGTGAAGACTAAAAGTGTTAAAATACAGGTTAGACATAACTTCCACGACAAGCAAATTCTACCCAAGAATGATATAACATTCAGCAATGTTTATTTCTTTGTTATTTCTGATCCGTAATTGCTCCTATCATCCCTACATTGACCATCCGATCAATAAGTCTCATTCCCACGTTCCTATCAACAATCTTCGACTCTAAAATACCGTTAAATAAGGCCGAATAATGATTTTGAAGCAATGAGAGGTTTGATTCAGCAAAGGGATAGTCACTGTGACAAATGGTGAAAGTTCTTTGGTTAAAAGTTTAACGTTCATTAGATCGCTGGAAATTCGAAGAACGACAGTTTTAATCAGAAGTGACGTTCCTTTCTTTGACTTTCGTTGCCTTAAGCGTACTGATTTATTCCAGTAATCTTATTACGATCCTCATTGTCAACCGAAGTTAACCAGCGATAAAGGCAAAAGCTCTAACCAGTTTAAAATAATATAAAGTCAGATTTGGTGCATTCGACAACGCATTTATGACCGCATATGCGTATTTACCGTTTGCGGCCATCATTCCGAAACCAATCTCGATCGATTTAACGTCCATCATTTGGGGAACATCATACCCCCACGCCATAGTTCCAAACCATTTGAAATATTCCATCCGTCACAACTGCTGTCGGGGACGGAGGCCGGACATTTCGGTTATGGAATTTGGACATTTCATCTTGAAATCAAGGACGCTGCAAATTCTTTTACAGGGGTTGGTCATTCCTCGGACCAGAAGAATGAGGGACATTGGGGATAGGTGTTTGCGTGGAATGTCCCGGACTCATTTCAGCGTTTAAAATTTAGTATGAAATGATACCCCTCACGCCTAAATCGCGACAAATGATCTCGAAAAACCATTTTTCTTAAAATTTATTTTGATTGAAGACCCCCCCCCCCCAGTATCCAAATTTGGTTTGAACGGGACCAACTAGAGCCAAAAAAGGGTCCCTGATCGAAATTATAGATTTTTTAAAAATTTGCTACTACCAAAAGTGGCATGAAGACAGTTATTTTTCAGATGTGCGATTCTCCACATTTTCCCCTGTGACGGGGATTTTCATTTCTTCTCCAAAATGGAAGTGAACGAGAAGTTAAATCCATCCTTTAAAAGCTCATCATAAAACTAAGAAGAGTTTTATTCGGTTTCAGTGTTTGACTAACCAAATGCTGCGTGGCTTTGTCTACTGCGATTGTCAATTGCTTCAAACAGTGGAAATTCCCTCATATCTCCCTCCTACTCAAAAACAGCAAAACTTGCTTTCCATTTGAAAACGAAGAGGTGAGAATTAGTGAGAATGGTTGAACGATCGAGGTTGCTTCATTATCGTAATAACGAATGACGGATCTTTAGTCTGGCATAGCTTCCTCTATAAATTAAGCAAAGTGATAAATCGGGTCGTGTGGGGATCGCCAATAATTCAACATCGTCAGGTAAAAGGGGATTGAGAAAAGAGGCGTCTATGGCTTTGCCACCCCCAGGGAACCCGACTGATGGGCGCAGGGAAAAGAGGTTTATTGAAGGGAGAAGCCGAGGAGTTGACGAGGCAATGAAGATTAATGTTGGAAGGTAGGCCGACTGGGTGCGTGGCCACGGGAAGGAACTATTACGTAGGCTCCAGAATCTCTGGGGACTATTAAAGCGAGGGAGCGAAGAAAGGTGAAACCGAATGTTGAAAGTGCTTCAGACCGTTGAACCTGGACCGTCTTTTGAATCCATTTCCCTCCCCACATTTGCCATGTTGCACCGATAATCCTTGAGCCAAATTATGTAGGAGAGGAGGTCTCACCAAGTCCGTGATCTGAAGAGCATATTTTTTAAAACTTCATCATTTTAATCTTCATTCCAAACATTAACATTACACAAGGGTGAAGGTTAGGATTGGGGAAAGGGCACGTAAAAATTTGAGATTTACAAGAATTGTGCTCACCAAAAAAGCGCCCCTCCCCCGAGTCATTATGTGGTTTGGCACTAGACAAGCGTTGTTTCCTCTGTCCAGATCGTTTTTGCCAAAGTGGAATTTCTATGGTGAAAATAGGTAGTATACAAGTTATATTATTCAGTTATTTTTCCTGGTTCATGATCAACAAAAGCATACATGAATTTAAAATGATTCATAACCAAAATTATCCCAAAATCAACATGGTTTTAACATCGTTTCTGTTTTCGGAAAGTGAGAAAGAAACAAATAATTAATTATTATAATTTTTGATGCGTTCTAAAAGATGTTCCAACGTGTAGTACAATTTACGATGAGAAAAATCATCAACCTAGAAAATATATCCATTACAATTAGAACTGTAATATATTTATTCTATGCTATAATTGTCTCAACCACCCTAATAAGCATTTTTGAGGGGCCAATACGGAAAAACAATTTAATGACTACCTAAACCTATACGGAAAATCTAACCAATAATTAAAATCATTATTGTATTGTGTTTAATTTCAGTAAGTTTGAAAGTTTAGTTTGGTTTGAATAACTCGTCCTTGAATGTGGTACACTGGTCGGTTAAGTTAGAAGTATATATGTGCACTTACCAACATAAGAGTAGTTACCCACAGATCTGGAAGTTTAGGGCAAACTTGGACCGACTTTAATGACGTACGGGAAACTTGTCCGCTGTATATTATAATGCGGAGTGAAACTCTTAACAACTCACAAAGGACTAACATACATTTTACACACCACCGCATGGTAACACGCAATTATAGTGAGGTAAACGTGCCGTGTCATCTTTCTAATTCCATCCGCTCATACGTCGACTAAGAGGGAATTAAGTCCGAAATAAGTGCTTCGAGTTAAGGCGATGCACGCATCCTGTTCGGAAGATCATCAAAGAATAATTTTGGCTAACGCTATGAAATTATTCAAAGTGTCCCACGAGTTGTACCAAACACACACAAAATCGTCAAAATGGAAATGAACGAACAAATGTTTTTGAATCTTCAAATGTTCTTGCAAGAATCTCAAATATCATATTTGAGCATACCACCAACTGCGCAATCACGCGAAGTAACACTAACATTCGTACTTTAAATGGGAACCCCAATTTTTTGATCCAGACTCGGATTCTACCCAAATCTTCATGAAAATGTGATCTATCGACCAATTTGTCTTTTTTATTACGCGCAAACGGTTTAGCAAGCACGCAAAATTGCGCAACCCCAAAATCGTCAAATAGTGGATAATAGAACTCTAAAGTGTGGCACATAATTTTTTTTTAACGTTGATTCACGTGATGCCATTTGTTTCTTGATTCGACTCAATTTTTGCGGAATAATGATCGTATATGTCATCCTTTTTAGCGCGTGTATTTCTCTCACCCTGTTGTGTCTGTTGAAGAACATCCTGTATTATGTTAGGTTTTCACAGATTTCAAAACTATTTTTCATTCGGCATCCGCCGAATTTCGGAAACTGTATAAAAATTGAGGTGATTTTAGGGCTACGTATACCTGTACTTCTATGAAATCTACTCAACTCCAGTGTCACTTATAAGACGATTTGATTCGGACCACGATTAGCGAGTCTTAAATGTTACCAATAAACATGAAGCCCCATGAAAAAAGAATCATTGTATTATCATTAGGTGTATCACATTAGATGTAGAATGCCAGGCATAAACAGGATCAGGTCCAACTGAGGTGCGCAGTGTGCCTTAGGGTTTGGTTGTTTCCAAATGCTTCTGGTATCATCATAGCACAAAAACAACAATACAATTCATAATAATTTATACGGTCATGAGTAATTGTTTCACTGGTTAACAGGTGGGGAGGGGGTTCTCACGAATGTCTTCCTCAACCTTATTTTTGCTCGAATTTCATTCTAACAGAAGGTCCCGATGGTTGTACTCAACAATGAAACTGCCTTTGTTACTCGGTGGCATGTATATACTTTGGGCTCTATCACGGCCCTAGCCAGCTAGGGAGAGGACCGCCGGTTTATTACTCACCCAACCCGCTTTCCTCTCTTCCATATCTCGTTTATTGCCTTGCGGAAAGGCCCCCGGATAAAGCGAGAAGGGCAGGGATGGCTAGGTGGCTGTAAATAAGGTTACTGGGTTGTCTTGCATCAGTTTTATGGTGAACACTAGCCCGCCACGGGGTGATACCGAATTTCAAATTTCCCTTCTGAATTCCCTCGTTTATCCTATTATTAACCAAACACCGCGTAGTACCTGGAAGGAAACTGGCGCAAATCACGTACTCAACCTCACTTGACTATGACATTTGTATTTATACTGCGCTATTGAATAGTAAGAAACCACATTGATGGATTAGAGAGGAGAGACTTCAACTACTATAGCTGTATCATCTACTTTGGATTTTCGAGTTGATTAGAATTCTACAAGCTAATTTTATAAACAATTTCAAACAAGCATGAATTGTTGACAGGTTTGTCAACAAATTTTAATCATTTCCAAACAATTGAATTCATCTTGGGGTGGGAAAATCTGAGTTTTAATCTGTAATGAACAGCCCAGATCTTCCGATTCAGATTTCAGAAGTATGTTAACAACAACTTAAGTTCTCAAATTAATTTTAAACACTCTCTACCAAAAAAGTAGATAACGAATTTGAAACAATAAATGATGCACCACAGAAGTTTAGCCAAGAAAATTGGCACAAAGTAAATCAAGAATGCAGAAAAGATCGTTTTGTGTAAGAGATTATGCTTGCATAATCCCAAAGGTGCAACAGCGGGATCTAGACTGGTGAGATGGTAGGGGGTAGTGATACCACTGTACACCTTTTTTCATTTCAAACACCTTAGCAACCCTTACGGCCAATAAGCCTTCAAAGACGGATTCAACCCTAAAGCACCTGCTGTCAGTAGTAACCTCATTCCCATATACCCAAGTATAATTATTTTGTTAGATAAATTGGTGGAAACGAACGTTAGAATGTTAGTCAGGAAATTTGGGACATATTTGAATTTAAATACACGACTCACATAACACTCCTTAGTCTTAGTTCTCAAAATGTTTTCTCTCTTGAGGAGCAAGGAAAAAAGTTCGATCGGCATCTCTATGCTGAAGAGGTCTGAAGCCCGTCACCTTTTTTCCCGCCGTGATGAGCCTAATTAAGTTCCATCCAGTCTTCCGTTCGGATCTTGCTCTTGGCTTTCACGAACCACCCTCTCTCTCGTTTTCTTATACGGAAAAGAACTTAACTAACTTCTTTCTTCACCTCACTACTGCCTCTTCCAGTTGTCCAGAATACTGGAGGCTTCTTTTTTTTACCCCGCTAGAAACTTGATTAAATCCTTCGAGCAATTTTTGCATTTTTATTGGTTCCAACACTTCGCCTCAGACTGAATTTTACGTGTTCGCTATTTGCACGGGGTTCTGAGTGGAGTTCTTCATTGAACTTCACTTTTGGGTTCTTGGGAAGCTGCTCCTCCACTTAGCCAGAGAATGGGCTTCACAGGCACCAGTCTTACCAGTCAAATCAGAGAACACCAGCGGCAAGCTTCTGACATGCGTCTTCCAATCAAAAGTACAGACGACTAGTGCGCACTCCTCTATGCACACCACGTTTATATTAATCTATCTTGTCAATTGTCGAAAGTCTCAATGAGTTTGTTTTCGATAAAAGAAAGACGAAGTAGAGGAAAATTTTCTTGAAAATTTGAAATTTGGGTCAGGGGTCTGTTCCCGGCCTAGGTCGGTCCTCGAAACTTTTCAGCCCGATCGGACCAAATTTGGACGGGGTAGTGGTCAAAATTCGTTTTTTGATAAATGGATTTTCGAGATTTTGGGCGATCTAGGCCAGTGGGGTATCATTTTCCACTAAATTTTGGACGCTGAATCCA
>CM034004.1:9277422-9289339 GCA_019603395.1 Cyrtorhinus lividipennis | reverse complement strand
CACCACAGGGGCTGCGTTATTCCGCTGGATCGCGTCAATTCTATTTGATCATACAACCTTGAGGAGACTCGGTAGGTCCCAATCGTATGATTCATCGTTTGGAGCGGACTATGTTTATTTAACTCGGAGTATTTGGTCAGGACACGAAACCGTTTCAGCCTCACACCATTATCAAATTTAACCAATTCAAGCAGTGCGAATATTGAAGTATAAACGTATAAATTTGTAATGTCAGTTAAATCTATATAATCTTCTTTTTTGAGGAACACTTTTATTATTGAGGGTCGAGACAATTTCTTCTAATTTTGGTTGGTTATTCCTTGAGTAATCAACTTATGTTTTCATGCGAAAAGTCAATCTCTCCGATTCAGCCCAACATTTTCTTCTGTGCGTTTCATGGTGTCTAAATCGAAATAAGACAATGTCCGACCTTAAAAGTAGAAAATTTTCTAAAAATCTGAAATTTGGTTCAGGGGTCCGTTCCCAGCTTTAGTTTGTCCTCGAAACTTTTCAGCCCGATTGGACCAAATTTGGGCGGGGTAGGAGTCAAAATGTGTATTTCGAAAAATGGATTTTTGATATTTTTTTGCAATCTAGGTGTGTGGGGTGTCATTTTCCATTGTTAAGAAAACACTATCATCCCTGAGACACTACCAAAATTACAGGAGTAAACGAGATGAGGTAAGAAGGTCGAGAGTGGGTGGACAGTCTTCTTGCTCTGAACTGATGACTCTGATTGTTCTTTCCCACAACCACGTGGACCCTGATTGATGAATGATTCTTCCCCAATAAGGGATATCTTTTTTTCATTTCATTCGAATGGACCTTGCTGGTTTTACTCCACAATGAATACTGCAGAGGACAATGAATACTCCAAAAACGCTACAAGATGGGGTCATTATCTAAAAACCAGAAATAAAGTGGACTCTGATGGGTTTTCTCCTGTATACCCTTCAAATGGATCCTTTCTTCTCCACATGATGATGAACTGATGATCTATTTCCTCGTGATAAAATGGCAGTAGCGTGGGTTCGGTTTCAAACATACTTGATATTCAACAAGAGCATGAATGTTCTTTAGTGCTGCCCCCCACTTTCAAACTATAATTTCTCCTAGAAAATCCAACCTTTTTGAACATTTCTTGAGTGATTGGAACTTCCTCTGTAACAGCGTAGAATAATAAACAACTCAAATCCTATCTATCAGTCAGCACATCTTCATTTTCAATAGTGGGGGGCAGACTTGAATTTTTCCGACGTCGAAAACCTTGGTCCTTCCACTCACGACTGTTTTTGGGAATATCAACGAATTATCGTAACATGATTGGCAATGATTGATTTCAATCTACGTAAATTTTGATTAAGTAAGTACCTCCTACACTATATTACGGTACATTATTCTTCAAGATTCGGGTTATAGACTTCTTTAAATCCTAATTACTTGATATGTACGCGATCCTCCAATTACAGCGCATAAATGGGCATTGCATTATATAACCTTTCAAACAATTTTCAAAAGGGTCAGATTTTTTAGGATAAATCATAATTGGAAAGTGGGAGGCAGCATTAGAGAACACCTAAGAGAATCTCAGTTGAATATTTATAACAAAGGTTCCTGTGAGAAAGGTTAGGGCACCTATGCTTTTTGAATATCTTCTATACATGCAACCCTATCGTATTTCGAACACTTAATATCCACGAGCAAAATAATCCTAACTGAAACTGCAACTCAATATTTCGATTGTACATTTGTAGGTATTCTCCAATTGCGTAACGCGTGTATTCGTTCGTGTAAATTCTGAATTTCAACACTCCCCATGTTGTAATTGATGCTCATGGTGTTATTGCTGAACATTTTTGATCCGATCGTCACCAAATTGCCATTGTCAACTGGTTCGAGTAATATTCTTCTACAACGATGGTGTTATCATGAGTGTAGGATCAGAGCATTCAAATGTTTTCAGACCTTCAGGTGTTTCTGAAACACAGAGACTTTAAATTGTATTGAATCTTGCTGGTTAGCGTTATCTGGTTCTTACAACGATCGACTGTCAAGTATAAAATAAACAGCGTTTCAAATTCATTTCACTCGATAAGATAAAAATCCTTCATTGAAAAACAACTTATAGCATCATCCTTGAGCGCGGGTAATCGAAGTGTTGTCCTCGACGCACAAAATCATCGTCACGTTTTTCACAAAACGAACGAGGGATTTAATGGGCGGACATTAACCGAAGAGGGGGGGGGGGGGCTCCGAGGGACTGCTTTTGGCAGTTCGCCAAAATATTCCGTGTCGGGAACTTTCCAAGGGAATTTTCAAGTGGTTCATTTCTATAAATCTTCGTCCGTGAGAGGGGCTTTTCAACGTAACATTTAGGGTTGAAAGGGGTCTTCAGAGGTCTCTATGGGAATTTAATAGGAGGAGGGGCGTGAAACCATTTTCCTTTCATCAACCCTCACAACTATAACTCGAACAACCACGTCAGATTCTATGTCATTTTTCGTACCTTCCAACCCTCAATAGGTTTTCAGGACGTTTCAAGGTATCTATTTGGATCAAAATTAGCAAATGTCCGTCCGCCGTCCACGCCGATTTTGATAGTAGAAAATTTTCTAAAAATCTGAAACTTTGGTCAGCGACCGTTTCCGGCTCTAGTTGGTACTCAAAACTTTTCAGCCAGATCGGACCAAATTTGGGCGGGGTAGGAGTCAAAATGTGTATTTCGAAAAATGGATTTTCTAGGTTTTTGGCAATCTAGGCGTGTGGGGTATTATTTTCCACTAAATTTTGAATGCTGAATTCAATAAAATGGGTCCCATAACAATTGGCGCCCACTGGAAGAAATTATGGGTCAAAATGGGTGCCTATTTACCCATTTCGAATGTGTATCTTCAAGATTTCTGGTACCTAGGCGCGTGGGGTAATCGTTCCGGGACCTGTCTCATTAGATTGAGCGCCCAAAATTTAGTGGAAAATAGTACCCCACATGCCTAGATCACCAAAAATCTCGAACATTATGAGATTGACTTTTTGCATGAACACGTAGGTTGATTATTCAAGGAAGAACTAACCAAAATGTTGTCAGCGTTGTGAGGACTTCTGTCGTTCACCAGGTCCTCGACTCAGGTCGCCAGTGTACATTGAGTCACAACAGAGTCAAACTCCTAACGAGATCGTGTTTTCCCTCTTGAGTGTTTCATGAAATAGTCTTGTTAGTATTGCAACGTCGTTCCTCGAGCAGCGATCTAAGGTGGTTCGCCAACTGAAACCCGACAAACTGGAGAAGGGCATTTTCCCAAGAGCCCTCTCCCTTCATCTATGACCAACTGTTGTACTTCACCTGATGTCAAAGTTGGAAATTGATTAAATTTGTGTCTGTGCTACAAAGTGCATCAAAACTTATCATTATTCTTGTTGAATACAGTTTTCGAGATAACAAATGTTTCGGTGTGTGCAGCTGTTGGATTAGACTCAGAATGCAAAGTATTCGCAAATACATTGCCAAAACTATGGCTACCAAAACTTTCCTCGTGAATTTAGTAATAAATATTTCTAGAAAACTGGCAACCATTAATTTGCCATGCTTTTTTGAAAAATGAGAGGTAGCAAATTTTTAAAAAAAGTAAGCGCGAACCTTTAGGCTTACCGGCCCTAGACATATAGTTGAGCCAGCTACCGCCAGGGGCGCAACGTAACTTTGGTGCTAGCAAGTGCCCCTTGTATGGTCTGATTACTTAATGTTCAGCTAGCCTGAAAGTTTCGCCTCAACTGCACACTTGAACTTTGGTAGGTTTTTCATCGAATAATCAACCAATGTTTTCATGCAAAAAGTCAATCTCTCCAATTCGGCCCAAAATGTGTTCTGTGAAAAATGGATTTTCGATATCTTCGGCGATCTAGGCGTGTGGGGTATAATTTTTCACTAAATTTTGGACGCTGAATCCAATGAAATGGGTGCCGGAACGAATGGTGCCCTCTAGATAGGTTATGGGTCAAAATGGCTATTTATTACCAATTTTGAATATGTGTTTTCGAGATTTCTGGTACCTAGGCGTGTGGGGTATCATTTTCCGCTAAATCTTGGACGCTAATTTCAATGAAGTGGGTCCCGGAACGATTGGCACCCTCTGGAAGAAGTTATGGGTCAAATTGGGTATATATTACCCATTTTGAAAATGCATTCTCGAGATTTCTGGTACCTGGGCGTGTGGGGTATCATTTTCTACTAAATTCTGGATCCTGAATCGATTGGAATAGGTCTGGGACCCGCCGCACCCACTGTTTCCCATTTGCCACTAAATTTTGGACGCTGAATCCAATGAAATGGGTCCCGGATCAATTGGCGCCCTCTGGATGAGGTTATGGGTCAAAATGGGTACCTATCTACCAATTTCGAATGCGTGTTTTCGAGATTTCCAATACCTAGGCGTGTGGGGTATCGTTTTCCTCTAAATTGTGGGCGCTGAGTCCAATGAGATGGGTCCCAGAACGATTGGCGTCCTCTGGATGAGGTTATGGGTCAAAATGGGTACCTATCTACCCATTTCGAGTGCATGTTTTCGAGATTTCTAATACCTAGGCGTGTGGGGTATCGTTTTCCACTAAATTTTGGACGCCGATTCCAATGAGACGGGTGCCAGAACGATAAGCGCCCACCGGAAGAGGTTATGGACGCTGAATCTATTTTTAAATTAGTCTCTATGCGCCGGGTCCGAGGAATAACCAACCCCTGTGTAAGAATTTGCAGCGTTTTTTAGTTGAAGCATGTTTGTCATCTTTAATTACTCTTTTTCTAGCAAGACATGGGGAGAACTAGTAGAGTGAATGACCTTGAAAAAAAGTTAACACTATAAAAATACCTTGAGGAAGAGTTTTGGGGAACCCAATTGTTTGTCTCTTGTACTATTTCAATTAGACCAATCGAAAGTTGATGAACGCGATCAGTTAATTGTATCTTGAAAAGAGAAAGGGGCTCGGAAATCGGTTCAACATCCGAACTACCTTAGGCAGAATGAGGGAAGGAGCCGAGACTATCCCTTGATTGATCGCTGTAGACACGAGTGGCGTGAGGCCAAATCTTAACAGGGAAAGAAGCCAACTAAGGTGCCTAAGGTGAATGTAAACAGGGTCGACGGGGTGAAATAACATCGGAGGCTTTCGACTTTTCTAGGCGTGATCACGATTTGGCTTGTTGTAAAGTCGGTATCTTCCGAACCCTGAATGGTATAAACATCCGGTAAACAAGGATCGGTGACTTGGAATGAAAATTTGGAGGTTTTCGGTTCAAGTCTCATTAAGCTGAGTGGCAGACTTTTTACACCCCGCTGACCATTGGCAGCTTCACCAGTTATTGCTACTACCAACAGCAGTTCAAACCGTGAAATCCCATTTCGTCTTTATTGCCGCGACTGTCTGATGTCAGCTTCTCATCGCCATGGGATCGAGCACAATCGTGAGTCCCAGCCGCTCAGAGCGTTGACCTCTTCCTGTAAACAAAACTTCGCTTTGTGATGCCGTTTCGGTTTCGTCCTGGCCCGAGGATACCGTTGAACAGGAGCGTTTTGACGGGCAGTTTCCCTGTATAATCGCGCAGGTCGGGCGGAAATGTACCGAAATTCACATCCTGATGGCGATCTCGCTGTTACGTTGACCAACTCCGGCTTTCGCGTGTCTTTTCCGTCGAATTTCTGCCTTGGGAACTTGAGCTATTCTTCAGGGACTTGAGGGGGGTCGAGTAGAAAGCGGACAATACATGGCTCTGTGCCATACTTCTCTTCGAAGCAGTTGATCTTAAGAAAATTAATATACTTCGTTCTTGTATTATAATTTTTTTTGCGTCATTCTAGCATGGCGAAGGTCTCAATACGCTCAACAATATACATTTAATCAGAAAAACACTCTTTGTCTGTCTAGTCGAGGAACATTCTTAGGTTAGAATAATTCCAATTTGACATGGAAAAGCCAAATCTGGCCTGAAAAAATTATTAAAAGAGTATTGTCAACGAGTCAGGCTTATAAATTGTGATTATTAAACTCACCCTTATATTCGCTGAAAAGAAAAAACGCTGCAAATTCTTTCACATGGGTTGGTTATTCCTTGGACCAGGCGCATGGAGGCCCATCTCTTCAACATGGAGGGAAAACAGTGAGTGTGGCGAGTCCCGGATACATTCCAATCGATTCAGGGTCCAAAATTTAGTGGAAAATGATACCCCACTCGCCTAGGTACCAGAAATCTCGAAAACACATTCAAGATGGGTACATAGGTACCCCTTTTGACCCATAACCTCATCCAGAGGGGACCTCATCGTTCCGGGACCCATTTCATTGGATTCAGCGTCCAAAATTTAGTGGAAAACGATACCCCATTTGCCTAGGTACCAGATATCTCGAGAACCCATTCGAAATGGGTAGATAGGCACCCATTTCGACCCTTACTTCTTCTTGCTTCTTCTTACTTCTTACTTGGATATTTCGGATACGTAGGTGTTTACATTTAATTATCGTTTTCCAAGTAATTTTGTATGCTTTAAGATGGGTCTTTTGGACGGATTGCTTACGCCGAGAGAGGCCATGTGCTCAAACTCATCGAACATGTGAACGAACTTGTACACTTTGGAAACACCTGAACGTTTGTTCATGAAGGTTCATCAATAATTCTTCCCCATCTTGGATATTACTCTGTCCGTACGAATAAGGTGCATAGTTTTCCTTTCATCGTTACCACGGTCTGGTACTTCTTAATTAGAAGAGACGACCTCTGCAACACAAGCTGCGGGCATCCCAATTAGAGTCAAGTGTCTTATACAGAGATAGGAATATAACAGCATCGCTTCAAGTATGGCCGTCAATCATATTTTGATTTCCTATTCTAGTCGTATGGACAAAAATAAATACATTTCATCTTCTCAAACTTCATTTAAGCATGTATAACCCATCGTAGTCAGACTATGTTCATAACGATTATCAATCGTATCAGTTAAGCGTCACGCCGCATAGAACAGGAACAGTAGGAGCATCTCTCCTCTATGGCGCGTTCTCTCGACTTCACAGAAATACGTAGTTCTAACACCTTTTTACTTCTTAGTAATGGTTGATTAGTTCCTCGCAAGTTTTTCCGCTTCGTGCTCATAGCTTCTTTTACGCATTGGCGATCGTGTTTCAACTAGTTTTGAACCTTCTTTATAAATCATCACTAAAAAAAGAGATGACTGTCATTTCATGTAGTCCGGAGCTAAGGCAACACGAAAATAATGTCACTTTCTGTTCCTTTTCTGTGCGTAATAACGCTTGTGTATGTATAACATTAGAACTCTGAACAGTTCTTGGTGTCGTAACTTTGTCTGTCACTTTTAGATGACGCGATCGATTCACCGCTTTGGACATAAGTAGCATTCAGCACGTTATTTTGACGTAGCATTACAGAATCGATTCGTTTCTCAACTACTCGGCCATCTGTTTCCCAGTTCTTGATGACCTTTTTCCTCCTGAGTTGTATTTTTAGCTCTGAGCTCTTTCCCGCTTTTGATAGGAGGTCGCTGAGCCCACCTAGCTTTATGAGAGACCCCCCCGTTAACTTTGTGCTGTCGGATCGTAAATTTCAACTTCTCGACGGTGTAAAGTTGTTCCAAGTGTCTAGCCCAATCCTTTTCAGACGATTTTATTTATTTAGATGTTCTTTTCATCGACAATGCCGTCCAAAGTCCGTATACACAATCCGTTGAGGCCTTCACTGAGGAATCGTGAATTCAATTTTCCATGGTGATTGTATTTCTTTGCTATTTGAACCTCCTACCTCCGATAGAAATCATAAGAACAATTCGAACGACGAGAATTGGGCATTGCGTGCGGTTTAATTATATCGGTATGAATACGCTCAAAAACGGTTACCGAATGCTATAATGTCTAATCTTTTTCGTTTATTATTTCTTCACGCGATTCTCACGACTATAAGTACGTAGGTTCCACGTGTAAAAGCGTTGTCGAGGCTTTCAATTGGATTTCGAGTCAAGGACGAACCACCTTGCGTAGCATCGGTTTCTGGTATTGGACAGTCATGTCTCTATAATGAAACGGGCCCAAAGGGTGACTCACGTGATCATAACTCAATAATATAACATGAGTATTCAAGAAATTCAACACAAAATATTAGAGGTGGCTTCAAGAGCAAGTGACGTCACATAATGCTTTTGGGATTGAAATTCTTATGAGTCAAGTGTTTCAGATCAATTTCCAAACAATTTCAGAGAGCAATTTTAGACGTTCTGCATGTTTTAATGCAAATGGTCAACCTCTCCAATTCGACCCACAATTTTTTTCATGACGTTTCAAGGTGTCTAGATCAAAATTCGCTAATGTCTGTCCGCCGTCCACGCCGTTTTTGGTAGTAGTAGGATCAAAATGTATTTTTTTTAAATTGATTTTCGAGATTTTTGGCGATCTGGCGAGTGGGGTATCGTTTTCCACTAAATTTTGGACGCTGAATCCAATGAGACGGGTCCCGGAACGATTAGCGTCCACCGGAAGAGGTTAAGGACGCGGAATCTATTTTTAAATTAGTCTCTATGCGCCTGGTTCAAGGAATAACCAACTGTGCAAGAATTTGCAGCGTTTTTCCTCTTTAAAAACATAATAATAAAATGAAATCATGTAGTGATTCAAGGTCAATAAGATTGAGTATAGATAGAAGAATAATATTTGAGACTTAATAATTGGGTATGCACCGGACTAAATCCACACTGCTCATTTCTTTATTCGTGAATTTCTGTCAATTGACCTCACTGAGTCTCACCTTCAATCGTATCCACCACAGGACCACCAGAGAAGCAAAAGTGAAACATGCACCTGTTCAACGTAATCAGTAAAACACGCAGATCGATATTCTCTCATCTCACAGAAGGGACCCAGGGTTGTGAGCCCTTTCTACAAGGAAATGGCTGTACAGGGGATGATTTTAATCCGTTTACATTGATGCAGTCCAAGCACGAATCTCGTTAGCATGGGAGGGGCTTTCATACTTGATGTACTTCACTTCTATTTTCAAAAGCCGCCACTTGAGCATATAAAAGAGGGTGTGATGTTTAAAAAAGCAAAAAAATATGGGGAACGGACAAAAGAGGCTGTCGAAACCATGAGTTGGTGTAAATTGGATGCGCAGAGACGAAGATCTCTCTACTCAGTAATTTTTGTATAAATTCTAACTTGCTGATCATGCTTGCTTGTCGTGGATACTCGAGAGCACATAATGGTGATTAAACTAGGCAGTACCTACTTGAAAAGTGAAATACTCAGGAACGAACGACCAATATTATATTTTTGAACTCAAGAGATGTTTTTCTTTTGGTTGGTTCCTTGAATAGTCAATATTTTCATGCAACATTTCAATCTCTCCGAATCGGCCCTATTTTTTTCTGGGCGTTTTAAGATGTCTAGATCAAAATAAAACCGTCCATGCTGATTTCGGTAGTAGAAAATTTTCTAAAAATTTGAAGTCGTCGAAACATTTCAGCCCAATCGGACCAAATGAGGTGAGGGTGAGGAGGGGGAAGGGGAGGAGCAGTGGGAGTCAAAATGGGGGTAAAAGCCAAGAATATGGACCGTTGTCGCGTTATCAGCTGATATCGATAGTACGCTCAGTCGATATGCACTATCGATATATTATACACGAAAATTTATCCCTGTCGGCCATATTTGTCTTTATAAAAAAGGAGAGAAAATACTAATTGAAATAAACTAAAACTAACTAAAATAAAAAACATAATAAATAAATAAACTAAAAAAATAAACTAAATTAAACTAAACTAAACTAAACTAAATAAATAACACTGGACACGCACAAGGAAGGATGGAGGGAAAATGTACACCGACTGAAGTGAAGTGACTGAAGATAGCCGGAGGAGACAAAAAGGAAGCAACAACAAAAACTTTCGATTATCGATTATCGACCGTATGCGCGATATCATTGCTATCAGTTGATAACGCGACAACGGTCCATATACTTGGATTTAGCCACCTATTTCTACCCTACCTTACCTGGTGGGAAATCATTTTTTCAAATTTTGGACGCTGAATCGATTGTTATTAGTCTCCCTGCTACTAGTCGGAGGAATAACCAACCCCTGTGAAGGAATTCGCAGAGTTTTTTCTTGTTGTAGATATGTCTTCATTTTCGTTATTCTGATTGACACATGTTAGTGAATTACGTGGCACTTTTTGTTGCAGATTACTTGTAATATCTTCCCTTCTGAATGGGGGTTTTCACCCCTAATACATTATTACCTCAATCTAAACTTCACAGTGTTGTTCTGAGAGTTATCTAGTAAGCAAGGAGGTTGTTCCTTCCACGATGATAAAGAGGAAACCAATAAGTAAACCACTGCGCATGATCGGGCAACCTTTTTACCGGCTCGATGTCTCGTGGTTTTAAAGCAACTCAAATGGCGCACACCGAAGATGTTCTTTCATTCCGAAAAACCTGTTGAGTCAGTGTGATATTTAATCCGCTACTTTTCCCTCGCTTCGAAATACTTGACCTTCACCTTTATATAACCTGAGGTTTCGACCGCGATGAGTGCCGTTGTCGCACGGACGAGCTCTTGTGCGAAGTTACAACCAATTTTCTTATTTTGAGTTTGGTTCGTGGCCGGAATGACACAAAGCAGAGTAGAATCCTGCAATTCCTTTTTGTGCCAACCTCACGACGCCGCACGTTGCGCAACTCGACCATGGGAAAAAAATGTCGCTGGTTGTAGAGAAAACTTCTAACCGACCTTGACGTGACTGTTATTGCTCCCACCCCTCTCTGTCTCCTTTTGAACGAGATTTTTTATTGAGTATTTGTATTTTTTGGCCAGGAATTGGGAATATTCTCCTCATAATAAGTATTGATACTTCTCATTTTTATGAGGAGTTCACTAAAATTCAGATCCCGTGAGTAAATGTAAAAATAAACTTTTTGATTAAATGTTTCCAAAATTTAATGTAAGTTTTTTTTTCATGCCATTTAATTTTTTTACTGGTTTGTTATTTATGGCTTTAGATTAATAAAAATTCTATTTACATAATATGAATACTCTAAGCCCCGTAAATAGACGCTCAAAATGCTTTTTCCAAAGAACATTGGATCAATTTGAAATACACATTGAGATATTTAAATTCGACCAAAGATTATGGTCTACTGTACACTAAGTCAGAAAGCAATAGCTTATCAATAAATGCGTTTTGTGATGCCGATTTCGCAGGAGACGTCAATGATAGAAAGAGTATATGTGGTTTTTGTTTAAAATGAATTCAAATGTCATCTCCTGGAAGAGTAAAAACAATAACGGTATCCTTAAGTTCGTCTAAATCAGAGTATGTCAGCTAACTCATTGTCTTTCAGAATGTTTATTTGTTAGACAAATTCTTGAGGTGTCTCTGCATTTTAATATAGGGAAAATAATTGTTTTCGAAGATAATCAAGCATGCATACAAATAGCCAGTACTAGAGAAACTAAAAGAACAAAGCATGTAGACGTCAAATTTCATTTTGTTAAAGATTTAGTTGAAAAAGGCGTAGTATCACTTGAGTATGTGTCTACTTCAGAACAATGTGCCGATATAATGACGAAGGCACTGTCTACGTCAAAGTTTATATATTTTCGTGATATGCTTGTGTCTAGGAGTTGAATTTTATTCTCAAGTTTTTTTAAATCTGTTATCTCCAAATTCCATTTTTTAAATGTTATGTATTTTATGCTTTTTTAAATTTATAACTTTATATTTTATTTTGTGTTATTTGTGATAATTATTTAAAGTTGTTAATACCAAGTGCAATTATAAATGGAGATAATTATTATTTTAGAATTGGAGGGGGTGTAGCTTTAGGCAATCTCCCTAGACTGATTACCCCTTCTACCACCTGTTCTCATGTTCCCGC
>CM034004.1:9265493-9277322 GCA_019603395.1 Cyrtorhinus lividipennis | reverse complement strand
TCGAGTTGTGTGTGGCATTTTTGTCTACTGACAAAAGGTAAAGAGTCATTTTTATTTTGAGTTCGTACACTTTTGTTGATCGTTTTCTATACCTGTGACACTTTGATGAATCGATAGGCAGTTAGATTTTTAATTACGACGCCTAAAGACATTATTAAAATAAACCTAAATATTTCTCTCATCTCAGCGGTTGTAACATCTGCAGATGCTACAACAAATCAGATGAATGGGTTGAATTAATGAAGCTGCGAACAAGATTATATACGTTATTATTCATTTATTCCACATAGGTAACTCCAAAATTCCAACGAGAATGTTTCAAAATAGGTAACATCAAAAAAGTTTTTTTTTTTTCGACTAAGTATAAAGTACCAGGTACAAAAGTTTTCCTCAATTTATCTCACTATGAACGTAACTTATAAACAAAACTAACTCACAGTAACTAGTCTATTCAAGGGAAGCTGAAATGTGGTGCAAAAGGAGAACCTAATGTTTGAAACTAGAAAAAGTAGCAAACGTAAATATCAGTCTTCAGGTTTCTAGTAACATCATCTGCCTCACTCACATAAATGTTTGAAAAATAATACTTCTTTTATAAGCATGATTTATATGAAGACTGTAAATCACAAATGTAGTAATAGGCAACAATAGGAAATAGTAGGATGCTTCATTCCAAAATATTTTGAAAAACGAATTGAAATAAAATTTTGGAATTATATTTTTGTCAACGAGCTCTTGAATATCTCTTTTTTATTGTCAGGTAATGGGATTTTACCCGAATAAGCTCGAACTAGCTCAACAGAACTCAAAATCCTCTGAAGATCTTGTACTCTTCTTATTGCAAACGTTCACTGTCTTGAAATTTGCATCGCTGTACGATGTTTTGTAGTAAAATGCTTGAGGATGGTTTCGTTCGACGCGAAGCACCTTAATTTCTTTGCCATTTCACTTTCATTCTAGTTGTGTCCACGTTGAAGTTGGTTCCCCATCGTTCTTGCAGCAATTTTACATCATAAAAATGTTCGAATGTGAGCTCATTAACGTGATAAGGAGGTCCGCGTTTTTTTGCCAATTGTATTAACGTGACGTATTGCGCTGGAACGTATATTGGTGAACATTTGAGGTGCTTTGCGATCTGCTTCTCAATAACACTGTGCACATTGTCTCCCTCGTTTTGTGAATGTCCGTGTATTAGATATTTGTGCGTTATACTGTGGAAACCGAAATTTTGCACAGCATACGCGTAAGCAGCAAGCAAAACTTATTTTTTTGTTGGCCACAACAATTGTCCGAATAAAATATTACTTCAAGGTCTTTGTTTCCAGAAGTTTCCACAAGCGATTTCAGGTACCGAAGCACACTACTTCCAATCTCAACAGCCCCACGTTTACCCTCCGTCTCATTCCAGAAGTAACACTGGACATTCGTTGCCCTCAAATCGCTAATGGTGAAATTGAAGCAGTTTAATTTACTCTTGTAGTAAAACGATGACACTAAACCTCTTGGTGCTGGCATCACCGCTTGCAGATCATAAACTGCTACGTGCACTCCATTAGAATTATTATTTTTGTCCATTTCTTTTTCCTTACGAGAAAGCTCTTTTTCTCTTTGGTGGGTGGTAAAACGATCCATCAACTGTTGCTTATCTTCTTCGTTGGCGTTTTTGAAAGATTCACAAAGATCGCAAAGATCTTTCCGGGGCATAAAAAATGATATATTAAATTCGCTATTAAATATCCGGTTAAACATAACGGAATTCGCGAATGGTAGCTGCTGCCTTACCTGGTCTTCTTTGTAGTCACGGTATAGATCTGCCAAGCTTTTACCACCCTCAATATACTCTCGACTAGTTTGAGCTCTTAAGTAATGGGATTCCACTCTGGGTATTGCATTGATGAATTTTTTTCACACTTTCCTTTATTTCAGTTGCAACCTTTGGCTGGTTTCCATGCTTGCCCCTCTTGTCACTTTCAACAAATCCTGTTTCTGTCTTCTTAGCTAAGGCTGTGCGGATAGGTCTGTCATTAATATCAAGTGTTGACATAAAAAACGTTTTACATACCCGGATACGCTGCTGATTCACAGAAAAATAATAAGCCATGTTCAAACTTCTCAGGTTTTGTGTGCTTGAATATCTATACTTAGGTTTAATAGGTTCAGCATGAGAGACTATAAATTCTCGTTGTCTTTGTAAACATGCGAGGTTCCAGTAGCCAGAAAAAATTTCAGATCGAGACTTGTTGTCAATTTTGTTACTGCAGCCCAATCGGCACTTTTCTCCACATGGTGGACCCATTTTCCTCGAGGAGAAGTGCTTTTTTGTTTTTGAAGAAGAAACGTAAGATTTCCCAGAATTTCGATGTAATTTTGCTTTTTTAGTGCACCAATTTTCCAGTTGTCGCATCTTCCTTTTTCCTTTCTTTCCTGTTGGTGAGCGTTCTGAAGAAGTGCTGCCATTACTTTCACTCTCACTTGGTATAGCATCACTGAAATTTGGGTCAGCATCTGAGTCGTCAGTGTCACTGCTTTCATCACTGGACATGATACGCTCATTGGAAGTCAGTCGGGTCAGTCTCACAGTAGTAGGGTTTGCGGGATTATACGAGGCTGCATACGTACTATCATGACATGATTCATTTTGTGAATTATTATTATTATCATTTAGATCTGAAATACTCAACACTTCTTCAGCACAGTGTTGAGAGAGGAAAAGTTCATCAGAGGAACTGTTGGAAGGCAGCTTACCAAGTTCAAGGATTATTTTCTCGTTGCTTCCTTCAATATTGCCGAGCTGTTCCAAGTCTTCGTCTGGCAGATGTGTTGTGGTGACGAGGAAGTTCGATTTTTGGACAGTTGGTGCATCGTCAACATAGACTTGTTCATAAACGCTTGACTCAGTATCAGCCTTGTTCTTACAACTACTGTGAGGGTTGGATGACAGTTCCTCCACATTGCAACTGGCTAAAGCCAGTTTTACCAAAACAGAACCCCGACTATTCCCCGACATTTTCGCTTTCCTTCGTTTAAAACATCAAAACCGACACATTTAGAGTTCCAACCAACAATTGAACAGAACTTGTTCTTCAAAATTGCCACAACTCAAAATAGGGATTATGAAACTATGACGATCAGTCTTCAACACTGCCTTAATTCGAAATAATTTTAAAGATCATCACCAGTCAAATCACGAAAAACGCCACAACTCAAAATGCTGCACTTTTCAACGACACGCTATTTACAAAGGTCAGATCACAACTAAACATGTGGCACTTTTTGCAAACGGTCACACACCATCTTTGAAGATGAAGAACGACACAACTGCTACCTGTCGGCAGGAATGGAAGTGTATTATCTGGCACTTTAGGTGAGTTATTCTGGCATGAAAAATGATTCGGATGGTGACCACAACTCAAAATACCCAATTTTTGAGTTGTGGCACTTTTGAAGCAAGAGTGCGATATTGTGTCCCCGCTACTCATACAACAAACACTTCTATGGTACAATTTCTACAACGAAAACTCTTGAAAAAGTCCCATCTACTTTCTCAACCGGAGATTTTCACAACTACACCCCGTTGAGACGGAAAATGTTTGATATCAAATCATTTTTTTTCTGAGCTGCTGATTTCAATTTGGAGCACTTTTAAAATGCTGTCGAGAGGAACCCGATTAGGAACAGAAAACGGAGGTAATTAGTCTTGGAAATGAAAACGGAGATGGTCCGAAAACTTTTCTTTTTCCCGTCCATTTTCACGGTTAGCTAAGTTCGAGAATTGAGTCTTCGAGTTGTGAAAGCCGACGACCGTGATTTACGATGTAAAGTCGATAAGCTTTCACGGATGTGTGACAAGAAGGGTTTATTGGGCATGTTTGAGTCGACTGTTTATTTTTCCAAACACGAGATAAGCTTTCGGTGTGTCATTGAGTGTTTTTGTTCAATTCGTCAATTGGAGGCCCTCGATTCAAGCTCTTTAATTGCATGAATTTAGCTCGTATTCGCGATAGCGCTCAGTTACGATGCAGCTAAAGGTCATTTGAGGGTCAAACCTCGTTTGGCTGATTGATGGAGGTCCTGTGAAATGTCGGATTGGCAAATAACGGCGCTAAAGTTGTTAGTCGTCCTAAAAAAAATATCTATCTTATTGTGATCCTGGGCAATCATCTGCCGGTCCAACTCTCATCGCGAGTTTTTCGTTACATTTTGGTTTGTTATTCTTTGAATAATTAACGTGTGTTTTCATACCAAAGGTCAACCTCCCCAATTTGCCCCAAAATCTGACAGATGTCAAGATAAAAAGAAAAGCTGCAAATGGTTTATTGGAGTGTCCAGGACTCATTCCAATACGTAGGTAGGCAGGAGATTAGCGTTACTTTGGAATAAAAGATATTGTAGAATCAAGAAGAATGCCCAAGTCATTTACCTCGATTCTCTGGCCAATTGGGTTCCCATCTATCTTGTACACATGCTGCAGTGAATACTTCCATGAATACTAACCTCTTATCAGTATATTATCCATCCCTGATTTGAACCTAATAGGAAGATTTGATGACAATTTTTTAGGTAACACGTTCAACGCGGGTCAACCGTCATAATGTGACACCATTGGATTGGGAGAAAGAATTTGAGTAGGCAAACCAGAAATACACATCCCCTAAGCCTCTAACAGGAGATGTGTCTCATGACATCACTTCTTGTACTCACCAGAACAGCTCAGTGAATCGATGTTCTACGTACAATAAATCCAACGGTATCCATCTCCTTCTCTTTCCATTCTACCAAAGATCAATTTATCAATGTTCGCTACCGATGGTGATCCCTAACATCCACTTTAACCAACCTATAAGGGATTCCGAAGAGCCAAGACGACAGTGAGCGCTCAAGTGTTGCTAAAATCGGACAGAAACCCTTAAATTCCGATCGTCAAGAAAGATTGGTGAGACCACGCTGTGAGTTACCTGCGTTCACGAAGAAGAGTTTGGAAAGAGGGTTGTCACCTCGTATTTGGTGGATTGATTAATCTTTTCAACCTCAGATCTCCCCTTCCACGACGGATTACGCTTTCTTTCTCTAACAATACGAGGAAGCTGAATTTTCTTTTCTTTTTCTTTAAGTGAAAAGGAGTCTAACGAATCTAGAGAGCGCCAGCAAGCCTTCTTTTTTTCAATTAACCGTACAATACCTACCTGATGGTAAAGGTGAACCAAGAACCACCTTTTTCGTTGTAGCGAGGCTCAGATATTGAAGATCAACAGTTCACCTTGACCCGACTAAAATTGATGCCAAACTTGTTGCCTCTGGCTGTAAGAAAGAAACAGAACTTACTCCCTTACCTCTTCTGGGTAATTGGAAAAAATGTTTTCCTTTTTTCCCCCTTTCACACACCTCGTTCACACCTGCTAATTGCGAAGTTTGGTCGGGGGTTTCGTGATCATCGTCTATAAGGAAGGAATGTTGTGAATAAAGGAGAATCGATGCAAGCTAAACAGCTCCGCGTGTGGTCGAACGAAGCAGGTTCAATTTGTCTTTTATTTCTGGAATAATCAACCTGTTTTCAGGCCAGAAGTGGACCTCTCCGACTTGCCTGAATTCGTCAATCAGACGGCATGCGGCTCTAGACTTAATTTAGAGAGAGTATGGGTGGCAATGTGCTTTTTAAAAAATGGATTTTCAAGATTTTTGGCGATTTCGGCGTGTGGGGTATCTTTTTCCACTAAATTTTGAACGCTGAATCCATGAAGATGGGTCCCAGACCATTTTGCGCTGGAGGTGGGTTATGGGCCAAAATGGGTACCCAATACCTATTTTGGTTGGTTTTTCCATCAATAGTCAACCTGTTTTCATGTGGGAGGTGAACCCCTCAGATTTGCCCAAATATTTGACAGTTTGCGTTTCAAGGTGACTAGATCGAAAAGGGCTGCAAATGCATTCACAGGGGGTTGGTTATTCTTCTAACCAGGAAAAAAAACTGTGAGTCTGGAGTGTCCCGGCCTCATTCCAATCGATTCAGCGTCCAATATTTAGAAGAAAATGATACCCTACACGCCTAGATTGCCGACCATTTTCCAAACCCCTCCCCTTTCCTCCATTTGTTACAATCGGGCTGGATAGTCTCGAGGACCAAGATTTTTGAACTTGTCTACTACAAAAAAATCTGCAAATTCTTACACACGGGTTGGTTATTCCTCGAATGGGGGAAACAGTGGGTGTGGCGGGTCCCAGACCCATTCCAATCAATTTCAGGGTCCAAAATTTAGTGGAATATGATACCCCACACGCCTAGGCACCAGAAATCCTGACACATACAAAATGGGTGGATACATACCCATTTTGACCCATAACTTCTTCCAGTGGGTGCCAATCGTTCTGGGACCCATTTTATTGGATTCAGCGTCCAAACTTTAGTGGAAAACTGTACCCCACACGCCTAGGTAGCAGAAATCCCAAAAACACATATTCAAAATAGGTAATAAATACCCAATTTTACCCATTACTTCTTCCAGTGGGTGCCAATCGTTCTGGGACCCGTTTCATTGGATTCAGCGTCCAAAATTTAGTGGAAAATGATACCCCACTCGCCTAGATCGCCCAAAATCTCGAAAATTCAATTTTTCAAAAAACACATTTTGACCCCTACCCCACCCAACTTTGGTCCGATCGGGCTGAAAAGCTTGGAGGACCGTCCTAGGCCGGGAACAGACACCTCACCCAAATTTCAGATTTTTAGAAAATTTTCTACTACCAAAAACAGCGTGGACGGCGGACGGCGTACGGCGGACGGACATCGACCTTTTTGGTTGGTTATTCCTCGAATAATCAACCTATGTTTTCATGATAATGGTCAACCTCTCCGATTTGGCTCAAAATTTTTTTCTGGACGGTTCATGATGTCCTGATCAAAAAAGGTCGCTGTCCGTCCGCCGTACGCCGTACCCCGTACGCCGTACGCCGGTACGCCGTACCCCGTACGCCGTACGCCGTACGCCGTCCATCGTCCGCGCCCTTTTTGGTAGTAGAAAATTTTCTAAAATCTGAAATTTTGGTCAGGGGTCTGTTCCCTGCCGAGACGGGTCCTCGAAACTTTTCAGCCGATCGGACCAAATTTGGCGGGGGTAGGGGTCAAAATGTGTTTTTTGAAAAATGGATTTTTGAGATTTTTTGCGATCTAGGTGAGTTGGGTGTCATTTTCCACCAAATTTTGAACGCTGAATCCAAATAAATTGGTCCCAGAACGATTGGCACCCACTGGAAGAAGTAATTGGTCAATTTATGGGTAAAAAAAAACTAAATCACC
This sequence comes from Cyrtorhinus lividipennis, assembly GCA_019603395.1. Classification (NCBI taxonomy): domain Eukaryota; kingdom Metazoa; phylum Arthropoda; class Insecta; order Hemiptera; family Miridae; genus Cyrtorhinus; species Cyrtorhinus lividipennis. Next base: position 9,270,031 of record CM034004.1, on the reverse strand, counting down.
ACCTGGGTTCGAACTGAGTACTTCCGGTTACTACCGAACGCGTAGCCACTTTGCCCACCTAGACAAGGGCGAATAGCATGTGGGATATCATTGCCACTAAGTTTTGGACCCTGAATCGATTGGAATGGGTCCGGGACCCGCACATCCACGTTTCCCCCATTCGAGGAATAACCAACCCGGTGTAAGAATTTGCAGATTTTTGATCTAGACATCATGAAACGTCCAGAAAAAATTTTTGAGCCGAATCGGAGAGGTTGACCATATCATGAAAACATAGGTTGATTATTCAAGGAATAACCAACCAAAAGGAACCAAATGTCAAATTTGGGGCAATTCTACCTTTGATAGGTCCAACATAGGTTGGTGACCAACGGAAACCCAAATGTCCGTCCGCCGTCCACGCCATTTTTTTGTGGTAGTAGAAAATTTTCTAGATATCTGATATTTTGGGTAATCAAGCTTTGTAGAAGGTTCTGGTGCGGTGTATTTTAAAGGTCACCCTTTTGTCTTTTCATCCATCTTCAGTCCGACGTATTGCCAGATCCCAGCCTAGCATCATCACTGGGTCCTGGACCGATTGGTGCACTCAGGAATAGGATGTGGGTTAAAATTGGTACTTAAATACCTGTTGGAATCAGTCCGGAACACCCCATACTCCTACTTGAAGGAATAATAAACCATTGTGGATGAAGTTGCAGCGTTTTTAAAACCTGATTTTCGGGTCTTTTTGGGAATAAGGCATGTGCGGTATCATTTTTCACCAAATGATTGACGATGATTCCATCGAGTCAGGCCCCAGACCGATTGGTGACCTCCGGATGTGGGTAAGGGTCAACAAAGTTTCTCACAACTCAGTTCAGATCAGTTAAGTAGGCCTTTTACCTACCTACGATTTAAAAAAAAGGTTGTAAAGAGATCTATGGGTAAAGTTTTCCTCTAAATTAGGCCCGCTGAATCGATTGGAATGAGTCTCTGACCAAAAGTATGGGTCTTAAAGACAATATCAAACGATTTTGGATTTTCTATTCTGAGCAGACTCCTTTTCGAAATTTCATTCAGCCGGATCGACCCGTCATTAGCATACTGGGCTAGTAAATACAAACAAGCCGGTGTTGGAAAACATTGGGGTCCGCTCTTTCAGCGATCAAGTGTTGACTCTGTTGTTCTCACTCAGTTGACGTAGGAGAATGTTCCGCTTATCAGCACGTTACCCCTGCAACTACCAGCCCCGATGAAAAACGCCGCATCATCATCACGTCCACCCTATCTACGAACTTTTCGCCTTATCGAAAGCATAAATATTCGGGAAGTTGACCCACGGCCGAGTATTGCGTTTTTACTTCGCAATTTTGTACATTATGAAGTGATTTCGAGTCAAATACAAGATTAATCTCAGTCAGTATCCTTGAAATTGCGTGATTGCCGACTGTTCATTGAAATTCAGCTTGGAACAACTTTGCAGCATAACACCATTTTGGTGTAGGGAACCGTATTCTCTTCCACCGCTTCTTCATACAACGACTCTTCTCATTGCACCTAGACACGAAATCATTGACTTTTTAACATTTTAAAAACTCTGCAAATTCTTTCACAGGGAACGGTTTCCATCAGACCTGGAGCATGGAGACTCCTTCCCTCTCCCTTCCTCCCCCAAATTTGGTCCGATCGGGCTCCACTTCCTAGTGTCCACGACCCAAGCAACGGGCAGGGTCAGAACAAGCCGGGGACATGAACCTCGGAGCAGGGGTTCCTCCCTCCTAGCAACTAATTGCTAATAGCGGACTATACAGGGACACTAGTTGATTCAAGCTGGTTGTTCAGTCATCAGCACTGAGAGATGCAGAAGTGCCCTGAAGGCTTCCGAGTACATGGCGTATCTCCCCCAGATGACCCGAACGCCGAAGAACGCCACTCGCATCAAGGCAACCCTATCAACGGCAAAGACTGCGCAGTCCTTCAGAAGGTGCCTGGCTAAGGCATCAAGTCTGAACTGGCCCGACTCCATAAGAGCAAAGAAGCAAGCTAGGCCAGGAATTCACCATGCCCTGGGAGAGTTTTGGTAACGGCATATTCCTGCACAACCCACACAGCTTGGTAACAACCCAACCCCCAACCTTGCCAGTGTTGGTAGAGGCCCAGTCTTCGATCCACTTCTGAACAAGAAGGGCTCTGATAAGTTTGTCCGCCCGGCCCTGTTGACGAACTGCGGGACAGGGTCGCCCTTACAATGTTTATATGCTGTGTACCGTCGCGCTGCCTCAATCTTAATAAGCAGAGCAACAGCAATAGTGATGGCAGCCTTGTCAGACACACCCTGGTTACCTTAATGAGGGTGCCCCTCGGATAGGTCCACGTGGTGCCAACGGCGTACTGGGCATCGCCCAGAAATAAGCCCCTATATCTGGAGGAGGTCTGGCAGTCAACTGAGCAAGTCCTCCTGTGTCATGATTGGCTTCAATGGCCATCCAATCGTGGAATTTGTGTGCTCCCGACCAAACACTTTGGCTAGCTCTGTTTGGCGCTGCTCAAAGGCCCTGATTTCTATTATTCTGATAAAGGAAAAAACAAATTAAAAGGAATTTGGAAGGTTCAACGGCAATGTAACTTGGACATATTTGGTTAAGATCTAATATTTCTGCCAGAATGAGCGCTTCATATGTGTTGACACCCTTTATGAGGATCTCCAACGGCTGATGTGATCTGAAAACGTAATAAAATTGGATTCGAAGAAACTGGCTCTTTGGCTCTTCTGCACAATTGATGCTTCACTTGCCTCATTTTCAACTGCTCATCATACAGAGACGTCTGCCTAAATGGAAAATAGGACCTCTTAAGGCAACAATCGCGTATGTTGTATCGTTTCTCTCCGACTTTGACCTATATCGTTTGAGACTGAACTCATACGATCTGGAATTTCAGCAATCAGGCGCCGAGTAAAGCCAACCAGGGTAAGGTGTAGGTGGGAGATTAAAACTGCAGCTAGCAATCACTACTAAGATGTTGCCATGCGGCAAATGAGATAGAGGAACAAGGCGTAACGTGAGTGCGAGGATAAACTTGATCTTCCGACGAAGACTTCGAATCAAATCTAATTGGTCCATCTTTGAGCTGTCAGGTCGTCAAAGTAGAGCAAACTATTGAGATCAGGTAATCTTAGAAATCTCTTCAAAGTGCAATTTGAAGACGAGGAGGAGGGAAATGCAGAATCGCGTAAAGACCCACGTGTGTGTTTCAGGTTTCTTTGATTTGGATCTGTTTGCTCAATCCTGCGCTCATGCTGGTCCACTGTTCAACGCTCTCAAAGCAATGGCTGCAAACGGTACAAATCGTACCGCAATATTTTGTTTTGGGTATTATTATACGGGAAGAGAGGCATTCAGTATATTGATGTAAACGTGTACTGAAACCTGTTTTAATGGAAAAAGGAAATTAACAGTTTCTTGATGCAGAGATGACTGCGTGAGCGACGTACAGACGTTTGGTTTTATATCCCTATATTCTTTGAGGAAATGGTTCTCTTTCCATTCGGCCACGGCTGAGACACCCTGACACCCTAGAAGCGTACGTTATTATCATACGCGCTGCAGCTAAGGGTGCTAACCACAAACTACTCGGGGAGAATGCTATTTTCGCGGAGAGGTGCTCGGCGTTATGAAAAAAGGCATCATCACATCTACTCCACCAAGCCAGAAGCCTCTCAGAATACTGAACTGGCATCGACTCGAGCGTGGATCGATATGGGCCTTTCCCGAGGTGGCAGTCAAGAGCTTAACATAAGCTTCCGAGCTTACAAGCACCCCCTCAGACATCCTCCCGTGTATAGAACCAATTCGAACGGCGTCGTATATCTCACGATGATGTCCCATAATACAGCCAGGCGTCGGAATCCAACATATAAACTCCCTATTAACCTATCTTGCCCCGAACGGAACAACCGATCCCTTATTTATAGCGCATAATAAAGCGGGTTTTAGGTGAGTATCGATTTCCATTGTCTTCACACACAAAGCTAGCACTGCCTGTTGATTCAAGGGCACAGAGGCGCCATTAAAACGGTTTGTGCGCCTTCCTTTTGTGTCACGCATCTCCTTCCGGTGGGATTAATGCAGAGAGTGTCGTCTTTGAAATCGCCACACTCCGCCTTTGGAGATCGAGGACGTGACGTTTCTAAGCAGGATTAGGTATCTTCACGCTCTAATTAAATTTGAACTATCACTATTATCAAACTTGGTAATCAATGGGCGACTTAGAAGTTTATACAAGATCATCGATTAATAACTGGTATGTACCAGCGTGTTGAAATCCCCGTCCAGCAGGATCGCCAGAAAATGGTAGATGGTGTCTGAGAAAGGGATGAGGGTGGCTACAGATGGCGCCACGGTAGGGACCATGAAATCGGGCGCTCATGGTGACGTCATGGCTCCAGCAGCGATCATTCTTCTTGTTCACTCTCGAGCATTTTTGATTCGTTTTCAACCATTTTCCTTGCAAGACCAGGGTTTCACGTGGATAAGCTATGCTTTACTCTACGAAACGAG
>CM034004.1:9095828-9265468 GCA_019603395.1 Cyrtorhinus lividipennis | reverse complement strand
CTGAAGGCCAAAGGAGGGGATAAGCAAGAGGAGGACAGGAAAGTAGGTGGGGTGGGGGGCTGCTGTGTGCAACTGGGAGGTTGGGGTGGGCTTGGCTAGTTGAGAGGGGGTGCTAGGTCAAGTGTTGAGAAAAATATAACACATATAGGTTACATAATATGTACTAGTACCAACCATACATATAGTTGATTATAGGACCCCATTTCATCAACTTTGGATAAAATAGTGAATGCTTCTTGTCTGAACTCATTATTACCTAAATCATGTAATGAATTAGTTTGTTCCGTATGAAGCCTGTGAATCCATTTCGACTGAACCAACTCGACACTCGTTCGTCAGCATTACACCGTAAACTCACACACACGCCTCCTTTCCTTTATTAAGACACCAAACAACTTCCACGCCAACAAATTAAAGCATTAAGCGAGCTCAAAGAGATTTTCCTTAGGAATGTGAACTGTGTTGATGGTTGCGGTTAAAATACACAAACGGGAGGGTCTCCCGCGTGAAGCAGCGAGAAACCGCTGAGGTTAATAGCGAGTTCCAAACCTCAAAGGAGCAGAACAAACCGTGTTAATATTCTCAACCTAAGCTGAACACAAACATTCCTATGTGGGAGGAACGTCTTTTGAGAACGAGCCTTTTGAATTTCTCTCCGTCAAAACCCTTCCTCGGTTTTGTTGAGCCCGTTCGAATATTACGATATTTGATCATTCAAAGAGGAGAAAAAAAATATAGGCGTAAATCATTAGTCAAGCCCAATCAGTACCTCTCGATAACAGAAGTTCCGAATCTTCCAGTATGGGGGTACGCCGTAATGATGTTGAAATAAAGAACTTCAAGTAGTGTTTCGGATTCCAATGAAAGATCAAAACATTTCATTCTCATCTGAAAATAATGGAGAAGACGACGTCTATTATACCTTATTGAGATCAACAGAAATTAGAAGAAACCCCGCATGTGTTATGGGCTGATCCAGACAACAACACCCATCTCAACTTCCTCCCTTCCCCTCCCACTAATCCAGTTTGAGAGGAGTTTCGTAAACAGATTATTGATCTTTCTTGAAAAAAACAAAAAAAAAAAAAAAAAAAAAAAAAAACACTTTTTGACGCAAGGTGGACACAGTTTTTTGAGGCAATATCGTTTCATATTTCAAAAAGGCATTTCTCAAAATACTAGGTATTACTTGAAAGAAATCCTGAATGTTCTTTCCGAGGTTTTCCCTCAAACTATGGAATTGTACGAAGAATCATGAAAATAAAACGACATTTGGAAGTCGCTCAACGGAACTAAATCTCCGTCTTGAACAAGACTTAGTCACCAGAAGAAGTTGAAGAACTAAGAGTAATCCTTTTTTCTCAGCTTCTCCTGCTATCCTCAGGAGACCAAGAAGAAGAAGAAGATTAGGAAGAGTGGTGGAAAGAGAGTGGAGTCTTAAGAAGAGATTCAGATGTATAAGCTAATCCTCAATCCGTGACCGCACTACATGAAGTAAATTCCTCGAGTTGCCTAGTCGGGAGGCCCTCAGGAATGGCTCTTGTGTTCTCCGTATCCTCTGCTTTTCTAATTATCAACTTCCTTCCTTCACGGAGTTTTTCCTGACTCTTCTGATCCCATTAGGAGGCATAAAGACGTCGACTCGATTTTAATATGCAAAGAATTTCCGAGAGCGCTTCGTCTCCAAGTTGCAGCAACAACCAACAATCAGAGACTCTCCCCAGTTTTGCATTCAATTGAATCTCTATTTTGTTCTTTTTGGTTCGTCAAAGTCATTGATCACATTTCAACATCCATTTTGCATTTTCCATATATTTAAAAAAAAAAAAATCTAATCAAATGTAGGATTTTACAAGTTCTCGGGAAATTCCCCGGCTTCCAAGACAGTTGGTGGAAATGCGGCTAATAACGTTAAATGTTCGAAGTTAACCTAGTATTTTTTTCTGAATATTCTAACAACAATATTCCTTGAAGGTTCATTAATTGATGAGAATGTGCGCTAAAAGTATAGGTAGTTTCCCGAGGCGGTCTAATTGGCCAAGATCAATCACTTTGGTTACATTGTAGGACATTATTACACGATTCGTGAACTAGATAATTTGTGTATTTTATCTTTGATCTTTTATCTCAAGTTGAGTTTTTGCAGGAGATCAGATAAGAGGTCAAATAAGAAGAGGCATTAGGAGATCGAGCGCATATTAGAGTAGTATGCACTGAGCTGAGAGAAGTTGCACAACTGAAGGGAAGTCCACCCCAATCTCCCAGCAGGCCTCAATAATCACCAAGTTGGATGAAAACCACACGATGCGTTCCAAAACTGGTAGGTAGGGTGTTTTTCAGGTTTTAGTGGAAAATGTAGATATTTCATAATTTTTTATCTTTAATGAAAAGGAAATCATGTTTTGGGAAACAGATTGAGGTAAAAAGATGCAGTTGGTGCATTAATGTTCCACCATAATTTGAGTCCAGCGTTACTCCAACGTTGGGCATTCTCATTGATGGACCTTTTGCGTGAACTCAAGTACAGGATTACCGCGCAATTGTGGCGGTGGTTGAAACAATGTAAAACGGAACTAGAATGCCGTAGAAAATTGGTGGCATCCTGGCATAATTTTAACCTTAGAGAGTACGTCACATGATACCAGGGATCACGATCTAAGACAAAGTGAAGGTGGTTGAACAAACGCTCTTTGCTCTTCCTCATCTGATTACGAGGTCATGTCGTAAACGTTTCTTGGAGAGAAACTCGAAACCGAATTAAATGTTGAGTGATACAACACCTCTAGAAGTCTCCTGTATCAAATTGTGGGGAAATTGAGGGGGTGGAGAATACACACAACTGTGAGATTGTGGAAAAGAAACGAGAGGGAAAATAGGGGAAAGGAAATTTCTCTTTCCAAGTCCTTCACGAGAAATAGGAAAAACGACGACCAATAAAAGCAGTCCAAGGACCCCAATTAGTTGTAATTGAAAAAGCTAATCGTTGAATTGCAATTAACGGTCCGGAAAACCAGGGATGAAACCTAATTGAGCGAAACACCGCTCCCCAAGACATTTCCTGCTTTGCTCTTTAAATACTCCGCTGTACTTCTTCCCAGACGTCTAACTTTTATGAGGGATAAGCCGGAGGAGGAGACAAATTGGAGTGATCGTGGATTTCTTGACAACGATCATACCTAATTGAAATGACGTATTTCCGAGTAAAAGAATTTCTCGCTGAGAGAACGCCTGTACAAATACCAAATGTAAATGACAACGAAGAAGGGTGTTCACGCCCACCGGGTATATTCGTCGGGTTTTAATCAACCTGAGCGACTCTTCTCAGTTTCATTATTTTTACGACACCGTTGTCTCAGTCAAGATTAATCACGGGCCCATTTTCATTTTCGTAATGCTGCCCGAAAGCCAGAGAATGAATTTATCGAATCCGAGACTGATGGAAGGAAAGTACGCAGGAGCGGGTTGTAAATAAATCGTTTTCATGAAGATGTGGGAGAAAGTGAAAATGTTTATTACAGAGACATTTCTTGATTGGAAAACGAAGTTTAACAACAGTTAAGTTCCTTTCACAAAGCTTCCGGTGAAGCAATTTATTACTGTTTCCAGGATTCAGAGGCACGTTCATTACCAAAATTACCCAAGCGAATAATATTACGACTGCAAAGATCCTTACGGTCAGCTCTGAAAACCCTTTTAGGAAATAACTCTTCAAATTTTGATTCGCATGATGGCTGCGAAACTACTCCTTAGGAAGGAATTTTCCAGGAAATTCGCTCTTTAGATGAAGATAGAATATTAAAATACGCTCTCCGGTAAATGGCAGTTATTCAAACAACTGATCCAGCTGTTTTAGTTTATTATTTTCTGAATAATAATTCTATCTTTCCCCGTTGATGGCTCCAGTTTGCCCAATAATTTGACATTCAATGTTTCACTCCCATCATTTTTTGGATATAAATAGGAATTTTTTTTTAAATCTAGAACTTTGTTCAGTAACTAAAGTGACTGAATTCGAGCATGGTTACTTTCCAAAAATTTCCACCGATGAAAGCTGGGTATGAAGAGTGGGAGGGGGTTATTTTAAAATTGGTTCATAGACTTTTTGGGGACCTAGACGTGAGAGATATCATTATGCACTGAATTCTGGAAGCTGAATTAATTTTGCGAGACGGATTTCGAATCGATTGCTACTACAAGGGTGTAGGTAAACCTTTGCGTATCGAATGTACTTGAATACATTTTGAAAACATTTCTTGGTTTCTGATCTCCCTAGGGAACCTAAGATACCTACACTTTAAGCGGAGTAATAACCTATTACGGATAATTTGCAGTGTTTTAAAATTATTATATATTACTTCTCATCTAATAATCTTTTATTCTATCCTCTTTTCACCTCCATTACGAATATAATGTAGTACCTAGTACACACATTTTTTCTCTGTTAAAATACAGCTCAGTTTTTACTACTGCGAATACATTTCGCATTGCTGTTTGCCAAAAGATCCGTCTAGCGTCTTTTCATTAAGGAGGGAAAACAATTGACGAATTGATGGGGAATGCTCATTATACGAGTAATTCTAAAATGTACCTAATGTTAATCTCAAAGCAAATCTTTGTTTTCTTACGGCGAGTAAGAAGAGCGTAGCTGCATGACTAGAATAATTCTTTGTGCAAGAAACCTTAGCTTAACTTGAGTTATTGGCACATTATTCGAACATCCATCAAAAGGAATGAATCACAGAGACTCATCGCGCTATTATTCGTGTAAATGGAGATAGACGGCCGCCGGTGGAATTTCGAGAGAAAGCGCAATTCAAATCTAATTTATCGTCGTCCAGAGTAAAGTTAGCCTCAAGGAAGGACGGACCGCGTTCGCTGGAATATGCTCGGGATTTAACGGTGTTATCTAGGCGCGAGGGCCTTCGTGGTAATCTGCTATAATAATTGATCGTCATCAAAATTAGTATGCAGGGGCTGCGGTGAAAGGGTTTCGGGCGGGGTGTTGGGAAATTGGCGATTCTCCTCGCGCTCCGCCAGACTTATGTTTCTCATCCTAATAGAACCCCCGAGCCATCTCGTGCACATCTTTGAATATTCGGGTTCGAGTGAAGATCGAATGGATGGAAGAAGGATTACATTCCGAATTTATATAGGGTAACTGAAGCTGACTTATGGATAACTACGACTCTCACCGTCTGAGTTTCATGTTTCGAATGATGGTACCATCATTTGAGCACTACACTTTCCTGGTCGGCAAAAATAATGGATTTGCCCATTTAATTGAGACTCCAACGCATAAATTGAAACATTTGTCAAATCAATTTCCTTTCTTTCCAAAATAATTTAATTCCTTCTCCCTAATCGCTATTTGAAAAATGTTACAAAATATTCCAGACTTGATGGTAGACAATAAATTTGTTCAATTATTCGGAAATATGAATTAAACACATTAGAATCGTCATTCAATGCGCGGCAATTGATCTTGAATGCGCATCTCAGATCAGCATCCAAAATTTAGTAGAAAATTATGTTCCGAATGCCCAGGGCCCTCTAAAATGTTAAAAGCCTATTTTAATATAACATATTTTCACCCATTAGCTGCCTTGGCATGAGAACTTGGGCTGAAACTGACTTGATTTATTTGGAAAATTAGTTTGGCCGCATGCAAAGCACCTAAAACCCAGCCTTAGGCAGCAGTTTTTTAACGTTTCTAGAGTTGAATCAGATTTTATTTGATAGTTGGCTAATTTTTTCCAGTAAGGAAGCATGTCTAGGTTTGTCTGGAGGGAGAAGTTATATGTGAAGAACTCACAGTTTCCTTGAGAGTTGTCACATGTGAGTCAAAGGTATAGTTTTTCTCCATACGTTTTGGCGGAATTTTGAGCAAAACATTTTTTTTGCCAATCTTTGTTAACAACACACAAAATTGAATTTTGTAGAACCCCCTAGTTATTGTTGTTGTAAATGTCTGCCCCCCCCCCCCCCTCCTTAACAAGATAAATAGTCAGCGAAATCATCTTCCCAAGAGCTTGTATGAGTTAAATAATTTAATTAAAATATACCTGGTGGTGTTGATGATAACGGGGCTGATAAGACGCACTTACCTGGAAGAAAAAAATAAATTATTAGTACTTGAGTACTCAATACGCACTCAATACATACATATATTATGATAAGATTATTTTAAATATTGAACAAATAACTAATGCAAAAGTAGCGTTTGTAACTTTTTTTTTTTTTTTTTTTTTTTTTTTTTTTTTTTTTTTTTTTTTTTTTTTTTTTTTTTTTTTTGTGGACGAGAATTTTAGTTTGTTGCTCTCTATGCGCAACATTGGTGAGCAGCATCAGCAATTTATTCCCTATTCTCTCCAGAGTTTCCTGGAGTGAGAAGGTTTTTGTATGGGAAATGATCGCGACGGTATTTAACTTGTATGGCCAGCAGATGATTTATCGCGTGATTGATCACTGCGAAGGGACATCGTGTCGGGAGGGGGGACAATGAAGTAAGGGTGGCAGTTCTGGGGGGGGGGGAGGGGCTTCACAATCAAAGAGCTTTTCAGGGAGTCTATGGCACGCTGTTTCCAAGGCAACGAGGATCGCTCCAGGGATTAATTGGGCACCGCTCCTCCTCAGCTCTTCAAGGTGGCCTAACCGAAACTTATTGGTCTCGGTTGTTCTCCCCTCTGGCAACGCAACGCCGTCTTTCTCGCACCCGTTCTACGCCAGAGCTCATTTTTGCCCTCGTACAATTCTATTCGTTCACTTTCATTCCGTTCTCACGAATAGGTTGTCATTCTCTCAAATTGTTACGCGCGTTCAAAATACCGTAGATTTCGAACATGGCGATACTGGATGGAAAACCCGCGTTCCTTTCCAAACGCTGCCAATTCATCATCAACCCGCCTTCCGGCATTTCAGCTCTAATGGGAGCGAACGACAAACTTTAAGGTTATAACTCGGTCATCCCTTTCCCACCCGCTCGACGACCTCTCGATTTGCGGTGCGAGTCTCGGGTGACTAACGACATTACGAGACGAGTTCTCATGGAGAACTCTAATTTATATTCAAGTTAGACTCGGTCGAACCTCAACAATGGATCTGACGATGTTTGAAATCGAAATGAGGAAGTAGGTTTGACAACGCACGGATGGTTTCCTCGAAGTCGGATTGCGAGGGGAGGCATAAGGATGGATCTGCAGGTTCTTTGGGCAACTTCGAATACGACGTGGACGAGAATATTTCGTGAAAATCTTCCAACTAGAAACTCGTCAAACCATCCGTAAGCGAGGAAAGTGATATTACTACAAGAGAAACTCGTGGATTTTACGTATCTGATGTTTTAATGGATTCTACAAGGTGTAGGGATACGGCTATTATAGGTTGTTAATATTCAAGAAGTTGTATTATATGGCCACCTGATGAAAAATCAAGTAAAAAATATAAGATTTTTTAAAACAATTGTTCGTAAATTCATTCACAAAACGTCCTAAGAACCTCTGGTACCTAATATACTACTGATTTTACGAATACATTTCGAACTATTATGTAGCAAATTTTGAAGCCTCTACAACAAACAACAACAACAAATGTCACTATTAAACCCATTTTTTCACTTTCTGGGACACTTTTGTTCGTGTTTGAAATGATAATGACAAATATTACTTCTACAAAATTGATTTTAGGTAGCAATTCGCCACAAAATAATGTCAGGTACACTTAAACCTCAGCAGTTTGTGTTCGGTGTGGTATTTAATTATGTTTTTGATAGGGGACATTTTTTGAAGATTTTGTTCCAGGACAGTAAGATAGCTCCCCTGAATGATAGGCTTACTCGTTCGATTCATTCGGTGGGCATTGTGCCAAATATATAATCGGACGAGGAATGATAGACTGATGAGGTGATCATGGTTTAGCCCCAGTTTATTTCGACCAACCAAGTTAAATTGAAAAAATGAAAGAAAAGTGAAGTGGGATCGGCATTTTGTTAGAGACCATATGCATCGAGCGATGGGAGCTGTTTAGACACACGATCTGGTGTTTAGAATACGCTAGGAAGGGAACCGGTTTAGGTGATGACAAGATGATGGTCGTCAGGTTGAGGGAAGGATATTATACAAGGAAGATAAGGACTCCACCGTTGACGTGTGGCGGTGGAAAAGGTCCATATTTCACCTCGAGGGAGGCGAGACGACCGCCGAGACACCTGACGTGGAAGACCTGGCCAAAGCATCGCAGGCGAGGGGTTTCATCTCGAAATCTTCCTTTTCGACGCGGCTCCCTAGCTGAGCCATGGCCCGTAATTAATCGCCCGTGTTTACCCACCGAGTCAAGGGCGAGGCTCATCTTGATCAGTTGAAGAGGTTGACTGATGGTTCACGTCTCTTTTAAGATGAGATGCCTTCACCTCCGACAACACTGCTCGCTCTCTACTTAACGTTTGACCACTAAAGTGGAAGAAATTGCATTTTACTTCAAAGAACAAGAATTAAATAGGGCCCTGTTGAATTTAAGTACCTTGAAGACCATCACCGCTATTCGGAGCATCCTCTAATCTACAATTTTGAGTATGTTTAGTCTCTCATATGTTAATGTTGAAGGTTAATCAAGTTGAAAGCGCACTATAAATCTTATTGTAGCGTTTGAATGAAGTTTCCTATTCAAGTCCTGAAAGATACGTGAACGGTTGTATAATAGAGAGAGAGGAGAGAGTGAGAAGTGATTTTTTACCCTTCCGCCTTCTACCCACGCACAACATGGGCCTTCACTACTGAATTACCCCTGAATGAGAAGGTCTATTCGGTTAAGAAGTAACCAACTCGTTCCACGTCATAAAAGAGTTCAAAAGACCAAGTCGCTCCTCGTTTATTGGATCAGAGCGATATTCCCAGTATGGAATTTCAGCCAATAAACAATAACCTTCTTCACTTGAGGAAGAAAATACCTTGAGGTATTTTTCGAAGGTATAAAAGGAGGTTCAAAAGAACAGAAGGAAAAAGGAGGGAGTAAGAAAAAAAGTAGCGGAGTTAACAGCGGCGGCAGACAAGTCGGTTTGGAAAGAACATGCAGTGGAAGGGCTGGTTCAAGGCCCAACCTAGAAGGACGAAAGCCAATTTAAGGGCAAATCCCTTCTTTCCGGTGTGATCCTCCTGAAAGGGAGGCTTTATCCTTTGGAAGGTCGATTGAGCTTCTTCGGCGAAACGCGGAAGGTTTACTGAGGCCTTCTTTCTCACTTTTAATATTTGAACTTGCTTAGGACCACTCTCGAACGGTTACTTTTTTCTTTGGAAAGCTTTCTCTTCGACGATTTCGGCCCTGCGGACTTTGGGTGCAACTTTTCCCATCAAATTCGGCTTTTAGGAGGACGGAGGGAAGAATAAGGTATCGAATGTCGTCTAAAAGGATCTAATGGACTTGACTCCCAAATTGAAACTTTTTCCCTCCTAACCGTGATCAAAAATGGATAGTTGTTTCGTCGATATTGGTTCCAAATTATTGGGTCGGGCTGGCAAACGTTTCAGATTGCAGCACATGGCTGGAACTCTCATGGCGGTTGCTGCCGCGTGCAACTGTGAGACATCCCCTTCATGGCTGACTAACCTCGATGTGGAGAGAGACAGAGCGTCGGTTCAAACATTGTTATTAATGGTCTGTATTAGCTGGCCACACCCGAGAAGTTTTCCTGACAGGCCACGGATGCCGCTTCTTGCCCATCAACGAGTGAATTTTTCGGTGGATTTCATGGAAATCCGGCCCCGGGTTCAGCCTGTAAATCCCCACCCTCAACTTGTTTTCCTTAGAAGCTATTTGCAGGATCGACGTAAGTTTGCCTCAGTGAGTTCATCATTGTCCAAAGGGTTTCTTCAGACGTCGGGCCAGTTCTGTTCTGGACGATCCTCAGGCTGTACTTCGAGGCTTTTCTTTGCGGATAACTTCATGATTTTCTGGATCGCTCGGTGTTTGGGTGATTACAATGAGCTTCAGCCATCGACGGACTCTCTCAGTGGTGTCCCAATAGCATGGCCCTCAACATCAACAAATGCTCTGTTATTTCGTTCAACAGAATGACCCATCCGTACGTACTTGGTTATCCGTTATTAGGACATGGGAGAGAGTGTTTGTTGTACGAGATATTGGCGTTCAATTAGATCACACTCTCTCATTTGGGCATCATATTGAATCGATCTCCATTAGAGTCCATACGATCCTTCGGTTTGTGTGGATGGTATCTCGTGACTTTGACGACGTTCGGGTGGCATGGATGTAGTATACCTCTCTAGTTGCCTTTTAAGACACCATCGAGAGGGTTCAGAGAAAATGTCCGCGAATGTTGTAGTTTAGATATGGCCCTGACTCTTTGTTCTCTTCGGAGGATTACGTCATCCATTTTAGAGGATTTTTAAAGGCTCTCTTGATCTTCCAACTTCCATCTTCATCATACTGAGTGATATCACCTTCCTCTTCAGTGTCCTGCACGACGCGGTGCACTCTTTTCTTCCGTCACTATCATTCCGAATACCATCATGAGCAATCCGATGTCAATCCCTTCCAGATGATCTCCAGTGGACCAACTATTGTTGAATGTACATGTCCCATTCCCCCTTTGCCCTAATAACGAGGTTGGCAAATATATACCTCCAGGATATTCATTTTTAATGTCTCGCAGGCTGAACTAATCGAGGCGTAACCGTGTAGAATAAACTAATGAGAGACATGATTTAGCATCAATTGACCTTACCCACACGCCATTTTGTCTGCTGGCCTTAACCTTGAAGGCATTCAATAGTTTTAGGAATTGTAGAAATTTGTAGAGAGAAAAATCAACGGAATAGTTTTTTAATCTCCGTCAAGAGTTTGGCTGTACTCGAGTTCAGGCTAGCATAGCTTAGATAGTCTACTTTGAGATGATAATTAGAGCCCATGTCTGAGGTAAATGTGAGAAAATTGGAGCAGGATAACAACAAGACGTGAAGTCTTCTTGATGATAAAGTCTTGTTCAAAAGTGAGGTTTGTTTGAGTTTGCGTCTCAAAGTGTACACAATTTTGTTAACGTAGACTCGAGGTAATAACACAGGTAATTTCGACGATCAAGTTGATCCTCTCAGCGTCATGTTTGCTCGCGGTCTGTTCCCTAATATTATTTCCGTCTTCGAGTTCTGCAACCTCGCTTGTATATCCCTCGTATACACTAGAGGGCCGTGTAATATGTATATTAGGGGATTACGAGGGGAGGCGCAGGTCGTCGAGAGCAGGTTGGCTTCGGAGTCAGACTAATGACGTGTGTTTATCTTATTAGGAGCCCTAGAGTAGAGCTGAGGTCTGCGGTTAAGTCAGATGGAAAAGGGACGAGGTAAAGCTTGAGTTGAGGATTAGCGACAAATAGAACTTGAACGTTCAGATCTAATCCGACGGGAAGTGAGAGCTTGTTCCGCATTGTCTGATCCTTCCTCTACCGATATGCACAACACAAAATATACTCCAGTCCAAATGAAATCCTCATCCTGTCTCGGATATGTGGGCTGTAATCCAACTGAATTATTCTATACATGTCGTGTAGTCACTGCAGAAAAACTGATCCATTTTTGATGACTACTCGGAGTGGCTATTTCTGACATGTTCGTTTTGCCATTCTCCGAGCACGTTCTTGATGGGGTTTCGGGTGCTAAATCAATCGAGAGCCGAGAAGAGTCAGGAAATCAGTTCAGCAGTTCAGCTTCCCTCTCTTTCCGCTCCACTGTTCTAATTAAATCAGAAACCATTTACGGGATCATGAAACAAGAGGTTTTCAGTAATGGTTAAGCGAAATAGTCTAAATAAAACCATTAAAAAAATCCAAATTTTACTTTGAGCCCTTGGCCGAAATTACAAAACATGAATATGCTCGAGCCGATAAAGAAAATAGAGCATTTCCAAGCAGAATATGAGTTCTTGGTTATGAAGGTAGCTTAAGAAAATTGGAGGCAGAATTTTGATTATGACCACAGCCAACAGAAGCATGACTGAGAAGCAGCGGAGTGGTTGTGAGATACAGGACATTCGATTTTCAGCGTCATGAACAATCAGAAAAGTGGCAAAATCTGGTTCAATATATAGGTTGTTCGATTGAACTGCTGAACTTGATTGGCCAATTTTGTGCTTCCGTAATTGCTCAGCTTACTGCATATCTTTTACCCATTTCAGTAGCTGTAGCTCCAAAACATAATGAGAGAAGAAGAAAAACTCAGAACTCCTTGTAATAGCTTGATATTTCACTATGAAAATATGTTCTTAGTAAGTTGGCTGTCTTAACATAAGCTTTGAAGCACCTAATCAGACCACTTTGAGCGGTGAAAAAGCCACCCACTCTATGAACTTCTCCTGGTGACAGTCTTATCTGCTCAAGTGAAATCGATTAAGTTGAATCGGCAATGTTGAATAGTGATGTGCTCGAGACAGATAGATGTGGTCCGAATGGGTTGTCAACATTCAATTACGAAAGTTCTTCTAAACCAAACTGAGTCGCCTCGGTCAGACCACGAAGCTCGTATAGTCCTGTAACGTATGTAATAAGTCCACCGTGGAGTATGGAGGTCTTTTGTTGTGTTTTCTATTGTGCTGTGGTCAGCAGAAGCGCGATAGGGTGTTAACCTGCCGGATATGCTTCGCTGACTCCTCCTCCTCACCAGCTTCCATTCATCTCCCAGTCCCTCACATCCGTCCTTCCCTTCTCATGGTTTTCCTCGCACGAAGATCATCAACAATATATATATTTGCCATTGTCAAGACTACGTGGGGCCCCACATAGGCTTCTTTTCCACGGAAATGGATTTATGGCGAAAAAGAAAAGCGGAGAACCCCCAAGACGAAAAGGGTTCGAGAAGTATATTGTACGGTGTCGCCCATTATTTTTCGTTACGGTCCGTTTTCCACTGGCTCTCCGAAGCGTTCAACTGCGACCGACCAGAGTATTCGTGTTCACACTGCCCTTCTCGAGCGTGCGTGGAAAATGGACCTGTTTACCAATTCGCACTATATTCACACAAAACACCGGATATTTTGAAATAGTTTGAAGTGAGTGGAGCTGGAAGGTCCTCATAAAACCGTATAAATAACTACGCCGGGCTCTCACGAAAGCCTCTCTTGCATCACCTGTGAACACCTATTCAACATTTACTCTTCTATCTCTCCGTTTTGATAGTAAATATTCGATCCAAAACATTCAATTTCCATTGTTGTTAAGTGGCCTTTTCTTAATGGAATGTAAACAGCAATATAACAAATGGATATTCGTGTTATGTTTGCTCCTTCGTCACAATACGGGAGTTCACGCTTTCTTCATCATAAAAGGAAATGGGATAAATTGAAATTTATTAGCTTTGGAAAAAGAGGCCTTCGACCCCTCGAATTCGCCCCCTTCGAATGTTCAATGCAATTAATCTTTAATTTTCCTGATGCTCCCAAGCGGAGTTTAACCCCACCGCGATCTCTCACCCAGACCCAGAGTTCACCCTCCTTACAGTTTCCTCAAAAGGAAAAACTTTTTTGAAGTGGCCAATAAATAATCTTCGCTAGAAAGGCCTTCAAGTGAGCTCAGAGCATAGCCTTCCCCTTCTACATTTTCTCAGATATAATCCTTATATCCTACCAGTACTATCTCGGCCCCCAGCTCGCTTTTTCCCTTCGTAAGTTCCGGCGACTTTTTCCTTTCTCGAAAAATTCATTACCGCCTAATTAAAAGGTACCTACGTAAAACTCGGAGAATCCGCCAGCCACTTGGAGCGAGGGTGCGATAATTAATTAAGAACTCAATGGGTTTTTTCCTTTCCAACTTGAACCTTCAACTTTTCCCGCCTGACGGATTTTTTCCCGTCATTGGACAAACAATAAAGCCAAGGTCGTTAGCCCCGAACATAAATCACCCTCAAGGAACAAGGGTAAAGAAAATCCGGTTCAATGATTATTACACAAGAAGCGCTAGGTAAAAAGCGATTAGCGGAGTCGAGAAGTAGGTACTTCGAGAAGATTAATTAGCGTAAGAAAAGTCGATTTTAGAAGGAAATTCTCAGAGTCCGAGTCATTAAACATTTCCGATAATAATTATTCGAACTCAAACGGCCCTCTGAAAGTCGTCAATAATTTGAATCTGAATCTCCTCTAGTCTTCCCTGTCTTACTAGGTTAATGATAACGTCGGATTGACGTCATTAACGAACACGGTCGACAATGGGGCTATTTGAAGGTATAAACTAAGGGAATAACACTACTTTAGTTAATTTCTATCGTTTGAAATGGTCGTTTCACGAATAACGGCCTAAAAGCTGTCGCAGGAGTTTCAGGTCGTTATCGCCGACTGGATGATATCAGTTCCCGGTAGTTTCCGGTAATATTATGGGGATTTAAGATCATTTTCAATACCTATCACGTGCTTTGAGTAGGCGAGTAAATGATTGAATTTAACAATATTTACGTAATAATTGATTTATTGGGTTTCTAGGGTCATATGCACTGGAAAACACGACTCATAAGGAATACTCTAAAAACGCCAAGTAAGAAGAATGTGACTATCAAGAGTTCAAAAAGGCCATCTAGACGCCACCCTGTGACTCAAAATTGATCCAGATTTGACTAAATTGTTGAATAACTGAATCAAAATATTATAGAAATTTGTTGAAATGTTATGTTCCTACAATACTCACGTGAACAATATTTCAGGGTCATATTATCTCACATCATCGCATCTTTTGAACGCACATCATGACATTACATGTGACACTCATCATCAGGGCCTCTGACCAGGCATAAAAACAGGGGAAACCTCACATATTGGTCGAAAAGTACATGATGAGTTCAATAAAACATAATATGGGTAACCTATTTGAATTTGTTCAGAGATTTTTTTTCCCCTAAAAAACAGGTACATCACGAATTTAGCTAAATGTTTCTCCCCTCACTAGTAAACTCTCTGGGGGTGGGGGATTTTAGGGCTGTACCAACTTCGTATATGGAGACAAAGCCTTTCTACTATGGTTGATTATGAAATGAAACCAAAATCTTTTCAGCTCGTAATAATACCTGCTTCAAATAAAAAAGAAGAAACGCAAAAAATTCGTTCACAGAGGTTGGTTATTTCTCGGACCAGGAGCAAGGGGAGAACAGGGAAAACAGTGGGGTGGAGTGTCCTGGACCCATTCCATGTCCCCCCCCCCCCTGTTCAAAATTTAGTGGAAAATGATACCCTACATGCCTAAGTACCAGAAATCTCAAAAACCCACTATTGAAATAGGTCAAAAGATACCCATTTTTAATCACAACCTCTTCCGGTGGACGCCAATCGTTCCGGGACCCGTCTTATTGGATTTAGCGCCCAAAATTTGTTGGAAAATAATACCCCTTACGCCAGGATTGCCAAAAATCTCGAAAATGTATTTTAAAAATACACATTTTGACCTCCAAGTTTGAGGGTTTTGAGGACCAATTAAAGCCGAGACCCTGTGTCCCTGACCAAAATTTTAGGTTTTTAGAAAATTTTCAACTACCATAAACGGCGCGGACGGCGGACGGTAGACAGACATTTGCTAATTTTGATCTAGACACTTTGAAACGCACAGAAATTTTTTTTAGGGCAAATGGACTTTTTGCATGAAAACAAGTCAAGTCCGAATAGAAAAAAGTTGGTTCTGAAGTCTGCAAAGCCACCTCGTTGAGCATTCAAAATAAGATAATTAAATACATCAAGCTAAAGCCCTTTTTCGCGATGTTTTGAAACGGAAAATGCGAATGGAAATAATTATAAATTCTAAAAGATAAGAGAAATTACTTTTCTTCTTATTTTAAGCCCCTGTACCACCAACCAGGCGAAAATAATATCTCGAAAGAAGAAATCCCTAATAGAGGCACCACCTTTAAAGAAAGTGGAGATTCATAGGACAATGTAAAATACAAATGAATTATCAGTGCCTCCTTATAACTTTGACCAACTTAGTCCACTAAAAATGGTTCGTTATCACGTCGTTACTCGAGCGTAGTCACTTTTACAGCGCGGTATCTCTAGAAATTTACTGCAGTTGGCGTTATTACGGTATTTTCAAGTGAGTGAGCATGTTTGGGAGTTAGTGCGGAAGAAAATTTCATATCGCGCGGTGTTTGAGGTTGTTCTGCGTAGTACCCAAGAGAATTTAAAAAGTTTAGGGAGTAAGTTTCAGGTATTTAGAGCTTCACTAGGCATATTGCAGGCTCGGATTGAGGATGACGTGGTGATAATCTTGACCTCAAACTTGGGTAGTTATTACATTTTTTGTTATTCATGAATTATGGTCAACGTCTGTTATAACACCGTGCATTTAAATAAAGATGCCGTTCCTGGGGCTTGGCGTGGTTGCGAATGTTCGTGCGAATTGACGTTGTATGTTCGATACGTTGGCACCTCTGTCGTGCAGCATGAATTTCAATGGTTGCGTTACAAGAGGTAGTTCAACGGGAGTGGTTGCCATTATGAATGTATCTCACACCATGAACGGGTGAAAATTGTCGACCATGCGAGGAATCAGGACGTGGCAAATTGGTGTTGTATGGCCGTCAAACGTGGAGGATTCATTTTAACGTTGCAGGCTGCAATATGAATGAATCGTAGCGTATCGAGGGGGCAACAGCACCAACATGGTTGTACTGAAGTCGAGAAGAGGGCGGAGCAATAATAATATCATGAGATGTGACAAGATGGCAGTGCGATGGGATTTGCCTCTGATTTGTGGGATATTCCCCGCCCGCATGGCCTCTTCTTCTCGAAAGATGCAATCTCCTTTGTGCTTCAGTTGCCTATTATAGGGCGAAACCTTCCGTCGGAGCAAGGGGCTTAGGTTAGACGTCTTTTACCCTCGCGATATTGGCTGGCATTCATTCCATTCTGCTGACCTAGCTACTGATCCCACTGACCAAGACCCTGTTTAACATTAGCCACAGTTTGCCATGGTTATCTACCTCTTCGACATTATATGAAAGAGGATATACAACGTCTAAACAAAAATGAACACAAATATCATTAAAAAATCACCGGTAAATGTGATCGCCTGAACCGATACATGCAGCTAGTAAATTCAATATTCTCTTAATTGGAATGAGAAATTATCAACATCAGAAGAAAATCCATAATGTAATCTAAATATATTACATTTTTGTATATTCTCGAAATGAAACCAACATTCTACGGATTCAGGTTACAAAAGCTAATTATACACAGAATTTCCCGAAATTGCCCAAAAGATAAATAAACGTGATTTTACTTATAAGAGCCTACAGGTGAATGTGCTTATGAGAAATTTGAATACGGTAGGTACACTCGAGTATGAGCGGTTCGAGCTCGGTGGTAATTTTTGTTGGTCTAGAGGCAGTTAATACGAGTGTGGTGATATTTATGATTGATATTACACCTCAAAACTGAAACATTATTCAATTTCGTCGCAGAATACAATATTTATAAGGAGTTTGTTAGTCTTTATCCGAAGTGACTCGGCATTATCAAGCTGTTCTACCTTCCACGTACATGTTCTAAGGGGAATGATAAAAAAGTACGTTTACGGTAACATTCCCATTCTGATAGAAATACTCGTAGAACGTCATCGAATTCCCGTTACACGATTGTAACCGAGAAAATTTGTCTGGAGAAACCAAAACCGTTGGGTGATGTGATGGATCGTTTGGAAGTTGAGAAGACGCGCTAATATAATTGATAGGGGAAACGAGAAAGGGTCTTTTATAAGGAATCTTGAATAGGGATATAGAATTCCAACAGGGGAGAAACTTGTAGGGTAAAGGATAAAGACTGTGTTAAGGGAGGAGGGAGAGATCGAATGAGATGCGCGCACTGGGGAGGTATTGATGGGATGGGTTCCTTCTATTCCTTCCGAATGAAAAGTTAGGGGCTCCGGAAGCGGGTACGCGAATGATTTCCCATATGGGCCACGTGGAAAGGGGACGCTCGTCTTTCCCTTTTCAGGGTTATTACTTCGGGTGGACTTTGTCCTCCGCGCTACCGAGTACAACCTCATCTTATTACTGGTGAGAGGCTGACTTTATGAGAGACAATAAACCTCGTTTTAAAAAATTGTTTACAACCTTATTACGTTGACTCTCAGTAAGTAAATTCGCATTTTTTTTGGAATTTACGATTTTTTAACATTTTGTTTTGTCTTTTAGCTTATATTTGAATAGATAGTTTTGGCTACTCAAGCAGAGGAAAAAAAGAATTAATAAATCAAATGAAAACCAAAGTAAAAAGTATTTGTTAATCATGTTCATATTACGAGGTGTGGTCTGCTGCTTATTGGCCTCCTCTCACAGCCCTCCTCGATCATTTCGTCAACGTTAAATCTACCCTTCAAGCAGTAGGGATGATACCAATGGAGCTTCCAGCAAGAAGTCAGAATTATTAATTTTTTGCCGTTTCTTTACTATTCAGAATATCTCTATTGCTCAGCTGGGAACTGGGAAAAGAAAGGTTCTGATTAAACTTCAGGAGGTATAAGAAAAGGGGAAAAACGAAAAAGCAATGAGTAAACAAAATGAAGATAACGCTGTAGTTCCTCGAGATTCTTTGAACAAAAAGAAAAAGCGAAAGAACAAAAAAAGCTTTGAGCGTGGAATGTTGAATTAAAGGTGATGAATGACTGGAATATTTATAGAACGCCTGACACCCACAGGGTGCCGGCTGAACGATTTATATTTCGATGGCTAAATGGAATCGAATTGCAATAGCTATGAAAAAAGGCAATAGAAGGAAAGATTGTTTTGGTTCAACGTCAGTCCTATACAAACTTTTCATCCTCGTTTTATGTTGCCAACGGTAATACGTATACCTAATTCATGTTGGTCATGTCATGGTTTCACGTTAAGACAGATTTGTAGTAAACCTATTTAGATTTCCTTTAAAGATTTGGTTTACATGGGACAGTTCGTTTTAGCTCGCGTGCCGGGTTGCCTCGTCATGACAAGGAGGCATGTTCCCTTCTTATTATTACGAGAACTCATAATTTCAAGTGCTAAAATGTTCATTCAAGTGGCGGGAGTGGACAATCTGCCGCCTCCTATTTTAATTACATGCATTTCATTGTCAAGACTTTATCCAACAGGATATCACGACAATCTACTTCACTTATGTATGAAGATGGGTCGGAATCGCTCCACAAAATAGTCAACTATCGAATTTACGCGAAAAGTTTGATCCCTCTTGCCAGTTAAGGATTCCAGCGCTGCTTGTCACTTATGTGAGAGTCAAAAGGGATGGTTGATTGTCACTCTTTTCATTCCTTCATCCTGGAGAAATCTCCAAATTTATTCTACAATTTAATCAATATACATTGATAACAGATGACAAGTTATTTTGCAACATCCACTTTGAGCGAACCATCAAACGAAACTAGCTAGCTAAAATGATGTTATCCAGTCACTTGGAGCGACACCGGAGGAGACATCGATATCCTTGTGTGGAAAAGCGCTCAGCTTCGAATGCAGATTGGTGCGAGCGAGAGGGTTGGTGAGCTAGAACGGTATCATTTCGTGAAAGTTCGACAACCGAAAGCCGAAGGGAAAACCGCAGAAGCGACGAGAACGCGAGGGTTTTAACTATAGCTGGGAGTTTGAACTAGAAGAGCGAGGAGTGCGTGCGAGCGGGGGTGGTTTGAAAATCACCTCCAAATCACCCCGAAATGCGAAACTTGGGGGGTTCCCTCTACCCCGAAATCCGCTTTCAGGAGCGGTTCAGGGGCTTCCAAGCCCGCAAAGTAGGTACCTACGTCGAATAAATACCCCCGACCGTCTCCCGCAAATGGGACCCACTCTCCCGCACACTTGGAGGTGAGATACTCACTCGTATTATTGGTTTCACCTGCCGGGGAATATGCGAATAATCGCGTGGTTACCCGAGCTGAACTCCTTCTAGGATACAATTCAACTTTTATAGCCGAGAAGTTCAAGGTTTTCCCTCGAACACAAAACGATCGCACTGAGTGAAAATTTAAACGTCAAATAACTAACTATCCAACCAGAGTGACGACATCAGAGTGGGAAGGAGCTGTGTCCACAGCAATCATTCAGACAGAGAAAACAATCCTCAATTTGTTGCCCACAAATGAACTAAATCGTGTGAAGTCCGGAATGAACAACAACTTACACCTTGATAAACCGGTACTCTTATGCCTCAAACTGGCTATATTTATACAGTAGAATAAAAAGAAGTAAGAATGAAACAAGCGGTACAGCAATACCATGAGGGTGCTACCAATCAGCCAAATATCACATAGTGATTCAAGCTTTAGAAAACCAATCCTAACCTCGGCTCGTTTCTATTTGCGTTTCAAATTATAGTTTCACTCTCATAGTATTTATAGGATTACACTTATCTGATTTCTTAGACTAAATTAAACCCCTATTTTTCCTTTTTTAAAATTAAAATTTCCTCAGTTTTTAAATAACACAACAAGGAAAAATGAGCTTGAATTATCAAAAACGTAGCTGCCCTTGTCCACCGGGTAGGTAGTTTTTCTGGCAGATTTTAAAACTGGGTCAATGGAGTATTTTTTTGAGGGGAAGGGGGAGGAGGGAGACTACTATTGAGATGGAAGAGAGTTTTGATCTGTTTGATAAGAAACAGGTAGATATATCACATTTTTTGAATTTAAAAAAAAAAAAAAAAAAAAAAAAAAAGCAAATTGTTCATTGAAAACGAGAATATTTTAGGAGTATGTTTTAGTACTCTCATCAAACTGCTCAAACTAAATTTGAAAAAAAAAAGAAAAAAAAATTCAACTAAATCTGTTATGTAGCTATTTATTCGATTGGAGAGGTTACCGATTAAACTCTTTCGGACTAAATTGGGGTTTTGATCTCAAAATCATTTGCAGGTCAAGAGTGGTATGTTAGCCTTTACTACCTTGATTATGAAAAGTATTCCTCAACTATCTATGAGATCGCACACACGGCCGGCGTCTTGGTAGGTGATGATGAGTAATAACACCGTTGAACGCGGAAAGACGTAGTGTAAACACCGTATAAAATGATCGGCTAATTTCCATAATATGTCAAGGCTCTGACAAATGGGAGTTTAGAAAGGCCCGACGAGATGGTACCCACAGAGGAAAAAGGCGGTCAGGGCGGTGTTTCAGACGTGGAGAAGAGGAGAATGGAGGATAATACTCTAATAAACGAGGAGGCCATTCATTAAACGCGTGGGAAGGGCCTAAAGGGTCGAGGGTTGAGGTAGACGAGAGAAAAACCAAGACGATGGATGAGACGTGTTAACGGCTGGGGCACGTAAAATTTTGAACGAAAATACCTCAAACGTTAGATGATATTGCCAATTGGCTCACAGGAAGGTGGTTGACCTATAAGAATGTGTCACTGCCTAATACTCTCGTAAAATTAAATCGAATCTGACCTCTTTTACTCTCTTGGGAAGTTTTCCTTTTTTATCATCGCACGGAGATTTTACAGCAATAAATAATTCCTCTGATGGAACCTTGAGTGGATACACATGGGACAAACTTAACGCTGAAAAGGCACCGATACTTCGTGTTCGACAGAATAACTTCAAGGCGTCGTTCTATCCAGCCGGTGCTTTTAGGTGAGCCGTTTCCATTAGCTTGGATTGTATGAGAATGAATCCCTCCGGGGTTCTATCCCGTTTCATATCATTCCTTAATCGAAAAACATGGTCAAAGCACTTCGGTACTCGCTTGGTGAAATGACAAAATACAAGTACACGCCTTCCCATCATTTTTTTTTCTTTAATCATCTAAACGTATATGAAATGAAAGCGTACGTCGAGAGGAAAAGTTATACTTCGAAACCATTCATATAATCATTGATCCACTTCATGTAGTCAGAGGGAAACTTATAAGATAGATAAGTTTTACGGACGTCAACAAACACTCCACCAATGTTCTTTTTAAATATATTAACATTCTACTTTTTTATTTATATTCATCGATGAATTTAAATCTATGAAATGAGTAAAATCTTTATGACCCACAAATTCAAAAAACCAACATTACTTTGGCTTATTTCTTTCCGAATACCTGCCCCATGAGGTCAATCATCCCGAGTTGGACCAGTTTTGTTTCAAAATGTCTAGATTCTAATAGCAAAATACACGTCCACTGTTTACTCGGTTTTATGAAGTAGGGATCCACCTGAAATTCTGCAATTTTCATCATCAGTGAGTTCATTTAGTTCACCTGCGAAACTGGCCAGCCCAATAGCCTTAGGGATGAGTATAGGTAAATATGATTATTCAGAAGAGTGTGGTATTAAAAGTTTTGTAGTCGTGCATGGGGGCTCAATTTCAAATGTTGAACAGGTTGGAATAGGTTTTGAACCAACTTAAAAAAGGGTCCAAGTCCTTTGAAAAACAAATTACTCTACAATGGTTGATAATTCCTTGGAGCAAGTGTACGGGGAGAAGAGTGGATGTAGATTGCTCCAGGCTCATTCCAATCAATTCGGCGTCCAAAATTTAGTCAAAAATGATACCCCACACGCCTAGATACTCAAAAAATTCGAAAACTTTTTATGGTTTCACCACTAAATCAAGACTGAATTCAACAATTTATGTGCATTGGGGATGGTCGCGACTGTAGAAATTTGGAGGAGTGTGTGAACCAAGTGCACGTGTATTCATATATTCTGCGACGATTCACGGAAAAGTACTGAAAATGCTTCGGTAGTTTCGTTGGAAGCCCGTTTTCTTTAATTAAGGGTCTGGTCTGACCTTACGGCGGGCGTGATAATAACATGCGGTGTTTTGTTATTCATAGCTTTCAGGGTAGCCGCGTTTTCGAGTTTAGATTTCATGCAAAACAAATGGCCTGAGCCTATAACAGCTATTTCAATTTCATCCACGGCATCTCACCCCCGTCCCGATGAAGGGTTGCACGGCGGGGGGCGACTCTTACAACCTGGCGTGTGATGTTTATTCATGAACGGCCCCCTCACTGGATTATGGTGTACAAGCAATAATTTCGGATTGAGTAATCCCCCTTTCCTTCTCAACGCTCTCATTTACGTCCGCCTTTCGAACCCCTCAGCGGAGAGATGATGCCTCGATAAATGATATTTACCCAAAGTTTCCCCTTCTAAGATTTATATTACCGGGTTGAGGGCCCGGAGCGAGACCGAAGATAAACCGCAAAGCGCGCAAATACACGTGTTCAGAACTAGAATGAAAACTCCTCTCGTGAATTTATTATTGGACGTATTCGCTCCTTCATGTATGACTTTAAATTCCGAGAGCGAACCTGAGTTAGAGGGAACTTTATAAGTAGTTTGTTCAATTTTTTGTGGTAGGCCAATAACTAAGGCAAGAATTATGGAAAATGAAAATGGAATCGTTGAATTAAAATCCATGAGATTAAAAATGTTGGAAGAATTCGCGAGAAGAGTAACTTCACTTATCCGCTCTCAACTGATCACTCTTGTGCACTAACGAGAAAGAGACTACCTACAATATCGTCCATATTCTCAAAAATGCAGGGATTTAATCACATTTCAGCATCTACAAGACGTTTTAGGAAAACACAACACCCTTGAAATACTTGGTTATATTCAGAATGGCACTTCCTATCATAATCTAACGTTCGTTAAATTCTAGTAAGGACTATACAAATAATGAAGTAACTGATAATAATAACCTCGAGAAGTTTGTCAAAGAGTCACATCGCCTCCACCATTTAGCCTACTCAATTAAGGATACTACATCGTACAGGCCCTGAATTATATGCTTACTCACCTTGGAAGAGATTAGAAAATGATCCTTTCTCATTTACAATACACGGAGGGAGTTTTCCTTAAAGTGACATTGAGAAACGACATCTGGAAACAGCCTCCCGACCCGTCAGAATAACGTCTGTCGGAGGAGCGTGAGGAGGGAGAAGAATTAAATAATGAATCTCATCACAAGATATACCTCGACGTCGAGTTTATATCGGCTAAAGCTGACAAAGACGCCTTTCGGAGGGTTGCTGGTCTCCCAGAAAAGGCCCGTCAGTGAAGTGCGTACCTAGTTATTATAAAAATGAAAAGGAGAAGTCAAGAAAATGCAAATGATCCTATTAATAAACAACAAAACAAATGGCAGAAAAATGGAAGAACTCTGCTCACGGAGAGTGGCATTTGTCTTCATAATGATGTAAAAGAATGTGTTTCACGGAGTAACTCGAGTTTTCAGATTTAAAAGAATTATGAATAAATGAATAATTTCAGTTTAGCTGTAAAATGACATTGATTTATGTATCAGAGGTAAACGGTGTTTCCAGGAATGGAAGAAAAGAAAAAAAAGGTCTTTAGATATTGATTTATTACAGTATACTATCTCAAGTTGTCGAACTTGTATATTTTTAGACTGGGTATTTCTAAAAATTATGAAGCAAAGGAGGCATAATATATCAATCCTTTGCCTCTGTCCTCACAAACTACTTGGTATATTTTTGGATTTATTGAATAAAGAAAATCAGCTAGTACCCATTCAATACTGTGAGTCAGCAATCGGGATTTGCCAAAGTGAGCCAACGTGATGAGCTGATTCCCTCCTCCTTTTCACCCCTCCTCTACCCTACAATTTGCCTTCCAGCATGTTTTAGCAGGTGTTTATGAATAATCACCGTTATTGCCTTAAAAGTAATGGCAACTGATGGTTACAGGAATAAAACCTCCGTTACTCATGTCCAATCTAGGTTTTTCGGAAATTCAACGAATTTTGATCGGCAGTATCTCAATTGTCATCGGGGTTAAAAAAAAAAGTTTCTCGTTTTGTGGTGAATAGTGTTTTCTTCAACTTTGAAACTCTACTCTTCATTCGAAAATCACCAAGTTTAGAAAATATAAGCGAAAATCGGAAAACGTCAGTAGATTTTGAGGTTTTTCGGCCCTGCCCCAGGTATTTTCTTCTAGGTTATATCGAGGCTGAAAACTTAAAACTTCCAATGTTTTCTTCAAATTCCGAGGTCGTTCCCATTCAATGTGTAATTACACTCGACGAAATAAGAAAAGTTAAAACAGAATGCAATTTTTTGAAAAAATTGAATTTCTTTCAGTTATATTGAAACCCTACAAAGATGTCATGGTTGCAATAGGAAATCTAGGCTAAGTGCATCCAGTTATTCAAGTAACGGAATCCCTCGCTCTGCCCACCTCATGCCATACATTCAGGTCTGAACGTGTCTCCCGAGTCAAATCCTTATCCCGCGGCTTCGGAAGATAACCTACCTATCACAAGGCCGCCCATATCTTACTGCTGCCCTCGTAGCCTCGTCCTCGTCCCACCTATGCTTCTTCGCCGTAGTCATGCCGCCTTTCCCACAACTCTTTTCGGGGATTTATGGACCCACTTGACTGCCGCACCTGCGATAAATCGATGCAATCCTCTACGCTCCCTACATATTTATTAACAACCGACGTCTCGTATCCTCCCACACTTTTCTCCCATCCTCATCCCGACCATGTTCGTAAGATGTTGCAATTTGTCTCGAGGCATGAAGTGGTACGGGGATATGTACATGAACTTATATTCATGCCCTAGCCGCGCTCAATGCGATGAATTCGTCCTCACGTCGTTATCTCATGCGTTCGTAAAGCATTTAGAGTGTTTACCACGTAGGCAATATGAAATTACATCGCATGAAGAAGCCGCGATAATAAACAATTTCATATAAACACCGTCACCCTTGAAACCCTTCTCACGAGGATATAAAGCACATATGTTGAAGTGATACCACAATATACAAACCTCGTATCGTTTGGAATTAGACCTGTGTGAGTGCCTAATATTTAATAGGATTCCTCCTCTGGCGCTCTGATTCCTCAGGGAAATCTCAGGTCAAATCCTTCATGACCCCCCTCGAGTGCGAGCTTTTCAAGTGCTAATGAGGACGGTCACTCCTTCTGATGTGTCTCCACCCGGTCCATCCTGTCCCTTTCAAGTGATAATTACTAGGATGGGAGAGGATGGTTAACTAGGTACCTTGCTGGCTCGCTATTCCATGACAAACCTATGACACGGACAAAGCCTGCGAGGAGGTCAACTCGAGGTCCAGGAGGGCGTTCTATCTTGTTGACGTTTGATTCATGATTCGGAATATCATTTAATTCGGTGGCTAAAGCATGGAAACATACTGAACATCACAAAAACAACTCAGGAAAACGAGTTGTAGTCAAAAAGAATTTTCCAAATTCAACAACGCCAATTTTTATTTCAAAGATTATTGAGGTAAAAATTCCCATTATTAAGGTAGAGTACAGCCCAATAAATAAAGTAAACCAAAACCAATAAATTAATCAATTATAAATATAAAAAAAGCCATAACTCTTACTTTTATGAGAACTGCACAAAATTGTAGGAAACTCACCTGCAAAAGAAAACATTCCGATTACTTAATTGCTTTCCAAATACACCTCAGTACGATTCAAAATGGTAGTAAATGGCCAAAAACACAGATCCGACTAGATTTCTTCTAAATGCTTTGAATTTATAACTTTCCTCATAAACCTATATCGATCAACATTTAACGTCAGCCCCGCGAGATTTCCTTGAACGCCAAACGCTCACTGTAACTTGGAACCATACATATACCGCAACATTTATTCCTAGTTCACTCCGATAATCCCTACACCTTGAATTTAGTAGATAAGATTGGTCGATGAAAAGAACCATTTTCCAAACTGGGTAAACCCCGTTCAAGTGGCTTCTTTGGCGATCAATTGAGGATTATTCTAATGGGGAAGTCAATAGCAAAATCGGGGTTAATGCAGCGGGCGATTCATACTACAATGGTTTATGATTATTTAGGTGGATTTACCTCTGGAGGTCGCGTAATTGCGTTAATATTGGTCAGAGACCGTTGTCAGTCGATTTAACTTCAATAATATTGAACAGCATTGGGTACAAAGGTCCTTAGGGCCGTTTTCAGGCGAAGCATGAAGAGCTTTGGAACATACAATCGGCACATAATGGTTTTAGAGGGAGTCAGTAGCCCTCATTATTGTCATGCCTACAAAGCTATTTTATACATTCCCATCAGTCATACTTTTTTAAATTATTTATTTTTGTTTTGGAGATATAAAGTTGTTCCCCTGAGAGGGCATAGAATGATGCCGGTCAGATTGTGTTTATATGTAGATATTCCTCGATTAGGATGAATAAATCAAGAGAAAAGGATCATAAAAAGCAATAAACAAAAAGGAAAACATCTCAAAGAAAACAGTTGAGAAACAGAGCAGGAAAACATTTCGCGATAAAAAAAAAAAAAATAAAAAAAAGCTGTCTTGCATTCGTTATGCTAGTATTGTACACCTCAAATTTTCGCTATTTCTCTACTTTCGGGCGGGTGGGTTTAGCCTTAAATGACCCAACTCGACCCCTTCGGACATAATCAAATGAGTAAACCGTTCGTACGATTTTGAACGAATACGGCCGAACAGATTACGCATGTTCTCGCTTCAAGTGTACAACCAGCCAGAATATGCGGTCCAGCGTTTCGTGCAGTCTTCCTCCCCGGTCCAAGTCGATTCAAAACGATTAATCAATGATTAATCAAGCGCTGACCGTAATTAGGGATAGCATTTTCACCCCTATTGATAAAACAAATCGAATTTACCCCCGCGATGAAAAGAAGACCGATAAGATGCCATCCCACGTTGGGGGTTAATTGAAAATCATGACCATTGTGGAAATTTACCAGATGTGAACTCCCCCTTCCTACAATTCTCTCGTTTTTAACTAATGGGGAAGAGTGCCAAGTCAATTCTTTTCACATAAATTTCAACGTCGTGTTCAACGAGGCAAAAGAGGGCTCCGGGATAGCATTGTTAGGGGTCAGAAATTGGACCCCTCGCTCATTATTTAGGTTCCCCTCGCTCCTCCCACCTCGGGTTTTCCGTCTTTTTCTCTCTCACCGTGTTGCCCGGAGGGTAGGAGAAGTAGAGGGGGCTTTAAATACTTTAATTTCGACCCTAGTTCATTAATTCTGTTGAATAACTCGAGTTTTTCTTTTCTTTTTGTTCTTCTTCGCCGTACCGGGTGTATAACTTTTGAGAGCGTAGGCATTATTGACAAGCTTCATAGGAGGGTGGATAAAAAATTGTTCTTATATTTTTCTCCTGCTCAACGCTCGGCGACCGAACTTCTTTCCAAATTCGTTCAAACGAGACGCAAAGAAGGACCTGGCTCCTCACCACGCCGCGACCGCTAAAAGGTCACCGCAGGATTTCGTCCTGTGGGATTTAGCGATTATCGCGGGTTTGTGGTTTGCGGGATTGGCAGCCCTGCTTAGGTAGATAGAAGCTCGTGTAAAGGAGATCGCGTATGCACGAGGAACATCGAAATGTTCAATAGCCGTTGCCCCTTGTACCCCTTGTACATATAAATATCAATACATGGTCCGAATGAAAGAGTTATCAAAAACTCATTCGTCTTGTATGATGAGACAATTCAATACGTAAATGAATATTATTCACGACTTCCGGAAAAAATGGGTTTTTAATAATACATTTCACTTTTCATCATTGAAGATCCGAAATAGTGCCTCAGAGGAAGAAGAATAGAAAAATCTTCCAGGATTGGTAATAACAAAGGGTTGTTAAATAAGTTTGACGCCCGTCATCATCTCTTTTGTCTCTAGTGCTATTGTGTCGAGATCCAGCCTCAGGATTTTGAGCCCGCTCAAGTTGTCAAAAGTTTCACGAACACCCGTGACAAGCTTTTAGTTCAGTTTTAAGTCGGATTTGTGAATGTTATTAACGCGAAACAGCTCTCAACGACTTGACAGTGGTAAGGGGTGGGGGGAGTGTGCAAGGACAGGGGAGAAGCAGGAGAAGTAGAGCGGAGAACGCTGAGGAGGAGGGGCTGTGACGGTCTTTTGTCAGAAAACGGCTTCATCTGGAGGCCGGCTCTGCAGTCCGCTTGGCAGTGCGAACGGTGGGAGGGGACCTTATCATCAATTAGAGTGGAATTAGTCGGTCCCCGGGCCGCAACACCGTCGAAAACTTGGAGATTTACAGGCTCTCCACTTCCCTTCATCGCCATCTCCAACTCGAGAACTATGAAAGTTCCTTTGGCGGCCCCATTCCGGGAAGCTCCAATCCGTGAACTAGTGGTTTGTTGATAAAAGATGAGATATCAACACATTTGCTATCTAACAAACTCAAACTCCCGTGCTCAGCCCAGCTGTGGAGCTTTGAGAGCGTCCAAGAAAAGTTAGTTCACTCAACCAACTGTCTCAGTCTTTGAAGTTGGTTCATCAAGCTAATGGCGAATAAATTACCGAAGGAGTCCTCATAAATAAGTCATTCTAGCTCGTTCGAGGATCATCCTAAATTGTAATCCAACGAAGATTTACAATCCTCTCCCTTTTATCGCAGGCTCCAACATTTGCCTGCTTGCCTAAATTAACGATTACAATGAGAAGTAGGTTACCCAGTCGTACAAACATGTCGATTTTAACCCCTCAGGTCCAATTAATCGTTGCGGGTAAGCCGTTTTGACTCTCTAGAGTAATTATACTATAGAGAATCGACAGCATTGGTGATGAACCATAGAACGTGAAATATAAATAAATACAACAACAAATAAAGAAAATCCTTTCCGTATATTGTTTGTGACCCTTCTCGCTGTTCAATCGCTTGAAGAAAGTCACACGTAGCCATGAAACGGAGTGAGCCAAATTTAATGATACTCTTGTGGCAACCCGGTCGTGGATAGTTGAAGCCAGTACATGTCAGGAGGGAAACCTAGTCAACCATTGCTGGTCTACACATCATAGCTTAGTCGCTTGCCTTGTAGCAAGAGTGCGAAGTTAAGTTACGAGTTTACTCGCTCTCTCCAATCTACCCTTGGTCTTTCGTGAATCCAACAGCCCAGAGGCTCCTGACTCACTTGAGTTGTATTGTTGCCGTTTTCTCCCAAAGAGGTTCCATTTAGAACGACCGACTTCTCTTCTTCATTAACAAAAGAGCCTCCTCTCGGCTCTTCCAGAACAGCTATTCGCCCGGTTCTCGTTGGGGATGCTCTGGAAAATTTACTTTTACCTTCCTCATCCCTCATCCCCTTCCAACAGGATGGGAATAATCCACTTTTGACGGCGAGTGATGAATCTTCACACTGTACTCATCTAAATAGGATTTCATTCTGAGTGGGGCCCTATTCATTTTGTTTGCCTTTTCGCTACATCATTAAAAGCTTTCTTCCTCAACCCACTCCACGAGGAACATCCTGCAGCAGCATCCCATCACCCTCCTCCTACCAAACTATATCACACCCGAACCATCTCCTCCGGATAATTATTTGCCCAGGTGAATAAGGCGACATTCCTAATGAGACAAACACTCGAGCATAATTTTCTCTTCCTGGCTTACTTGTCTTGTCGGAACACCTCCTTCACAGACCCTTCAACAATCCTGATTCCTCACTTGGAAGTCCCTTCTTTAGCGCTGCCGACAAAAAGGAATCATTAATTCTATCGTCGCTCCTTAGCGTTTAATGGCCACTTGTGAAGGGCTTTACTAAGAATTAAATTGTACTTTTATGGGGCCGTAATCGTCCATTTTTTCTCTCCACCTCCCACCCTCTGCTCAACATTTCTATGATGATGAAAAACAGAGGAAAACTTGCGAGAAACTACCAACAAACTGCTTACCATTACATTATTATTCGTTGTGCGCTCCACCAGATATTTACAACTTCTCTTTCTGTTTGTTATTTGGAACAAGGAACCCAGCTGGCTCTTATAAAAGTATTTTCCAGAAGTAAGGCCACACAATCCTTACACAAAGAAGCTTTTTCCCGAACATAACGTGACCTTAAAAGGAAACTATAACGCCAGTTAGGCATTGACTATATTGGTTTGAAAGCGCTATAAAAAATATAAATATATATTTATCGGTTATGATAAGTCATCATTTTTACGTTGAAAATCATTCGATAATAATTTTCGGAAATGAACATGAACATTCTTCTGTGATTTTTATGAGGAAAAACTGGTTCCAGAATGGAGACAATAAATTATCATTTGTATGCAGTGCGCCTATCACCCACGCACCCCAATTTTGTTTTCGCTTCCTCAAAAATTACGCTCATTCGACTAGAATAGCGGCAGCTCGCGGAAAAACGTGACCATAGACTATAGAAATGAATTTATTTTACACAGCAAGTAACACAATTGCACAAATATTCGTCAAAAACTGCAGATTGCAATTTTCAGGCGAAATTTCTTAGAACTGACCTCATGTTATAGGAAATATTCTTTTCTTTCCCACTCCCAGATCACCCTTGCTCCATTTCTTTCGCCTTTTTTTCAAGCTTCTTTGTCTTATTGCCACTATGGACTAAATTAACCAACCTCTTTGTCACGGTATAAGTAAATCCATGAAGACCCCGACCCACGACCGAAAGAGCCGAATATTATTAGATAGAAACGTCGGGTGGTGTTTTAGACGGGATACATCTCATACTTTACAATTGGCGGAGGCGGTAAATTGAACGAACAGTAGAAAGCACCTTTTGAGAGAGCTGAACTCGAGCGAATAAACTTATCGTTATGGTTATTGACACGGTTAGACTATATTTTACGTCGTACAATACTTGGCAGAGAAGAGAGGAAAAGGAAAGGGCTTTTTTGATACGCGTAGGAGATGCGGCATACGCATAACGCCGTTAGAAAGAATATTTAGGTCAACCTCCCGGAGCTGCGGCGTCCTACCATTATAGTACCCCTCCCCACTCCATGGGCCCCCACCTAAGCTCATCACAGCATCCCCTCACCCACGAGTCCTTCCCATAACCTTCCCGAGGGCTTCTGTTAGCATACGAACCCCCGCGACGACATAACTCAAAGGGGTTTTTCTATTGTAACCTTCCCGACCTAAACGAGAGGACCCCGAGCATACATAAGGTATAGATATAGATTACTTTGGTGCGGGCAAGTGCCTCCCCCCATCTACGATCCTGTTTGCTCCTTAGAAAGTAAATGCGGGTGCACTATTTATTGGCAAAACAGCTTTTTATAGAATCGTTGCAGCTGAAGGGGATGGCGACGAGTAAGAGCGTGCTTTGGACATTAAGTACCGTTCTATTGAGATTTACAACGTTCTTGACTGCAGATAAAAAGGCGCTGGGGAGACGGAAAACGCATCTGATAAAGTTTTTTTCTAAGTGAAAAACGTCCCTTCGACGCTTTCCGAAGAAGAAACATCTTCCCGAACCCTCATGGCCCTTGACTCAGATAACGGAGTTCAATTTTCCACCGAATCATCTGTTTACAGCACTTTTTAATCCCGGTTTCCTTCTTCGAGCCTCAGCGTTTGCATAACAATTACGAGTTTTCCTCCTTCTAGGGGTGAAAAAAAACGAATTCACGTTGATAAGGGGAACTGGTTCGGTGCCACCGCGGAGGGACGGAGCTTTGCAAGTTAGCCAAATGCCTATTCCGAAGTAATCTCGTTATGGGATCTAGAAACTTGGAAAAAGAGATAACAGTTGATTTTTTCCGAAGAGCTTTTTCAAAGAGAACGTCAGACAACGACGTGCTTTCCTTGAGTTCAGACAAACTTCTCTATTGTACATTTCACCCTTTGACCATCGAAAAATTTGTTTTCCCATAGCAGGGCCACATTAAAGGGTCCCAATACAGGACAATTGGCATGCTCAGCAATAGGCTGATATGGCTGATACAGCAGTATTCGCCAATGAGGCGAATACGCTAGGTATTTATTTATCCAGTTTATTAAAAATGTTGTATACTGTCGTTTGATCAATTGTAATTTTTACTTATTCAACACCAAATTTGCAGTCGTGGACGTGAAATTATCCTTTGCTTTTACCATCAAGAGCTCGCTCAAGCAGTCAAGGTACTATATTATGATCAAATATAAAGGCTTACCTGTTCTCGTCAGCACATTATTTACTGTCAGTAGGTGGTTCAAGAAAAGAAGAGTGATATTGCTCAGATATACACGCATTCATTTCGTTGCCCTAGTCAAAGTTGCAGTTCTGAGGTCAGCCAGGGTTGGAACTATGCGTATCTTTGTCATACCTTTGCCAAACGATACTGCATCTCCGAATACTGTGATTCAACTCAACAGGCCCCGTTACTCGTCGCATTCAGTCGGAATGCATACGCGACCTCTCGAGATTCCGAAGGCGTGTAAAACGTCATGTAAGTGAAAATTTAATGGAAAGCTTGGAACGTGGTAGGGATGTGCGCTGAGGAGAACAGACAGCCGTGATGAAAGTACCAATGCATTTCCCTTGTTCGGCGCCCCTTTCCGTCGCACTGCAGCGTATTCCAATCACGTCAAAGTCTGACTGGAAATTCTGTTACATCCACAGGGAAGCGGGAGGGGGGGGGGGGTCCCTCGTGGGCGCGGAGCAATCTGAGTTAGGCGCGGATGTGCCTCGGTAGGATTCGCATGAAGAGGGAGAAGTAAGTGAAAATTGACGTGAGGGCGGCTGAGGATATCATTGCATCGTTGATATGGCACCTGGTGCCCGTCCTTCCCTGATGAAGCGGCTCGTCCCGCCTGGAAATGGCACGTTTTGCTCACGCCCCCATCTACCGACGGCCTTTCGACCTGTTCCGTTTTATCGGACTTGCCGGGATTAGAATTGACTTAC
Source organism: Cyrtorhinus lividipennis (assembly GCA_019603395.1). Classification (NCBI taxonomy): domain Eukaryota; kingdom Metazoa; phylum Arthropoda; class Insecta; order Hemiptera; family Miridae; genus Cyrtorhinus; species Cyrtorhinus lividipennis. The sequence goes on along the minus strand of CM034004.1, from coordinate 9,231,844 downwards.
CACGTAAATATACGGCACGAAGTTTCCTGCAGGCTACAATTCAATTTAACAACGCTGTCGTATTTCCTTTTCTCACTCATCTTGCCTCAATCTCTTGCTCGCCTCCTCACCCCTTCATTTCACCCAGTTTGCAAAGACTCCATAATCACACCCATAATTTGTTTCTTTTAATTTTCTTCATGATACTCAGAAGAATGTTGAAACTTTCACATAGACACCGTCTGGGTTTTACTTGTACCAAAGTTCCTTTCAGCTAATAACATGAGTATCAAAATGGATTGATACTGTATTTCCTTTATTGAATCGAACCATTAAATCAGTTTGGGGAAATCTGTGCGATACTGAATTTTGAGACTTTTAAGATACTCTTTATTTTGACAGCCGAGAGCTATTCAAAATTTAAAACGCTGCAAATTCTTTCTGACGTGTTGGTAATTTCTCGGGCCAGTCGCATAGAGACTCATTCCTTAACCATGGGGAAAATGGAGGAAACAGTGGGTGTGGCGGGTCCAGGACCCATTCCAATCGATTCAGGGTCCAAAATTTTAGTTGAAAATGATACCCCGCGCCTAGATTGCCAAAAATCCTGAAAATCCATTTTTCGAAAAACACATTTTGACCCCTACCCCGCCCGAATTTGTCCGATTGGGCTGAAAATGTTTGAGGACCAACTAGAGCTGGGAACGGACCACTGATATAAATTTCAGATTTTTAGAAAACTGATTTAGACACACAGATTTAGACACATTGAAACATCCAGAAAATTTCCGGGCCGAATCGGATTGACATTTTGCATGAAAACATAGGTTGATTACGTATTATTCAAGGAATAACCAACCGCATTGTAGACTAATTCTCAGTGTTTTTGTCAATAATACCACTGTTCTTTACAGCTTCTTGTATCATTGTCGGATGTAATACATGCAATTTTGTACTTTTTTTCTTATCAAGAAATGAATTCATTTCTACGATATTCATATCGTTTGGTAAATACATCATTATTTTTGATTATTCAAAATATTAAATACAAAATGTGTTAATATTTCGGCCATCTTTTCTTCAACGAGATAAAGAAACCAAATTAACGATTAATTGAAAATGATCTTGTGGCTCCCTTGATCAATCTCTTCTTCTTAATTTATACACAGAAATTATATTTTGGTTCGGGCTATCCTTATGTGCATCCTGTTAACCAATCGACCATGATGCCAGGGCTTGCTGAGAATCAATAAGGAAAAATACTCTTTATAAGAATATAACAAAAATCAGTTTTTACACATATTCGAGTTCTGATACCTGAAGGTTTCTCGAGTCTCATTATTTATGTCAAACAGGAGAAATGATAAGGTTTAAGGAAAAAAATTATTAAGAATATCACCATTTGATGAAAAAAATGAGGCTTTTTTGTTTGAAAAAAAAGTGTTATTCGGAAATCTAATTTCCGGGAGTGAGTGCTTTCGGTATACTTGTAATTACTTGTATAATGTGAAGGAACCCAATTTGAAGCGAAAACAACCTGTGAGCTTAGTCACCTTCTTTCTTAGAGAGGAGGTAATTAAATATCGGAGGTGACAGGAGCAGTCAAAGTCTGGTGGGAGGGCGCTGAACCTCTTTTAAAGTCTTCAACCTCCTTCAATCCGCTGATAATCGTAGGTAGCTTTTCCAAAGTACTCGCCAGAGAGCCTGTATTTCGACAAGTCATCACTGTTGTTCCTCGGCGCGCGGAGGTAATTAATTCCGATCTATTTACCCGCCTACTTCGATCCGATAACGGTGGGCGACGTCGCGGAGAACCTACTCGCCTGCTTTAAATAGCCTTCCCTCGTTGGCTTGCTCATTCTACCGTCATGCCTGTCTAGCGCTGTCCCGTTCCACAACGACCGTTAACAGTTGCAGAGGATTACTAGATCTGTTGTATCAAGTAATTAATCACTACATTGACACTTCTATAGCTTAGTATATGATACCCAGAGTAGATGACTTTTTGATACACGTGAGTTAATCTAAATTATCACAGGTGAGATTGCTCTAGTTGCCTTAAATTTAAAACCCGAAATTTCCCTCTTAACCTCCATTATACCAGCACTAGGTAGAACAGGAAGGATCAAAAGGAGGATCGTCGGCCCACTTACCCCCTGATTCACCCCACTTTAAAGGCAAAGTCGGTTGTCTGGAATGATTAGATGAACAAAATATCAAGGTTTTGCAGCCAACGGGGCTCGTTTACGTCTATTGAGACGAGCAACTGCGATGCTAATCGAGAAAAATAGTGAAAGGGGGGGCCAAGATATATTGAGGCAAAGAGTAACAGAAAATACATGTGTGATGCTCTGTTCACATTTTTCGCAAGAAGCTTACTGTATTCACCACAAAATAGGTTAGACATGGACTTGTGTGATTTCGGAAGATGATTTATGGATGCATTGGGGCACGGAAATATGTTTGGAGCTTTTTCATGGATGTTATGCATTGTTGAAGGTCTCTTCAATGGAGCCTGGTGGGCACCATTAACGTCACGGGTGTACCTAACCTATCTCAGTGTCAAACGCCTATGATTCCAGGCTGTGTGAAGAGGTTCTATGGGCACATTAGTGGCCAGTAGTACTCATAATTACGTAATCATAATTTACATAATACAGTAACCTAACCTTTCATGACGAATATTAGTCAACTGCCACTGCGATTGAAGAGGCGTTCATACTTTCTAAATTGGCTCAGCATCGATTTCGCCAAACTCGTTCCGTAGGAAAGACATCTGGGACAACCTGTCGTAATTATTATTCAAATTTATAGACGGAGTATAAACCGTTCATGAAGTGTCAATCCATTTGCAGTGTTCCATAAATCATTCACTTTTGAATTAATCGTACATTTCGATTAACTGTTTATCTTGAAATACGGCCGAATCATGAATAAGAAACGAAGGGAGAAAGTCAAATATAAACAAGCGACAGGACGGTGGTTGGGCGGAGGAAGGGAGGCTTGATGGATGAGCTTCCCAGTTCCGATGGCGCGAGGAGAATGTGTGCATAGGTCTGTAATGACTGATTAGGCCCTTTATCAGACTCTGGTCAGGAGCCCCCTCGCATCCTCCTTTCAGAAATGGGGTTGCAGATATAACTACGCCACGGTAGGAAACGTGTGAAGAGACTCGGTTTAACGCTTCAACATACTTGAAGAAAACGTGTAGGAGCGGATTCCTTCGTCAGTTAACTGTTAACACGATCGAGTGGAAGGCAACGCTAAAGATACGCTGGATCAAAGAGGATGGCCGGGTGTAATAGAAGCGTTTGGTTTACCGTTGTGCGTGCTGAGAAATTTGTAGATAACTAAATGATTCAATGCGAGCAACTTACTGGATTTTACGTAAATTAATTTACTACCCTCTTCATTCTAAAAAAAAAAAAAAAAAAAAAAAAACTAAACACCTCTTCCGAGATACAAATGTCTTTCTATTCACTCGTAATCACAGCAAAAAAATTATTTACTTAACGGATTAATAAATAATGAACACATGAAGGCAGATCAATTTACTGTTCAAAATTGACGCATTCTGTTTGGCCTAACATTGTTGACTTTGTATGAAGTACATCAACTGATAACTTGTCTCGAGATTGAATAATGAATGCGAGTCTATTTCATATGAAATATTCTTGTAGATGGGGATTCGTCTTCCTCGTATAGATGACAGGTGATCTACAATCTATTTAACGGGGAAAACCATTGAATTATCCACTTTTGCCTTACTGATGTGAATTGATAAGTTTTGAGATGAGCTATCACGTATGTAAAAGGAGTTTAAATATGGTGTTTCTGCATTCCAGTAGCAAGGTGGAAGGTTTTAGACTATCAGAATCAATATTACTTGATGGGAGGCTTTTTTTTATTACTCTTATATTTGAAACTAACAACCTTCATCCTATGGGAGGGGTGACCCTTATTTAGCCTCTTATCATCACTACTAGGAATCCTTATCATATTTTTTCAAAAAATAAACCGTCCTGACTGAAAATATTGCAGTCGAATGCCCAGAACCAAGATGAAAGAGGGTACAAAGGTGGATTTTCTAGGGATTTGGAGATCAACCCCTTGAACTCTCGACTCATAGAGGGTTCACACAGCGGGCCAAGTGTTAAAGGAAGTCGTCATCAACTATTCAAGCTCGCTTTTACGGTACAAACTTGGTGGGAAGGGGTAGGAAGGAAAAGAGTCTCAACCTTGTTTTGTAGCCCTCAATTCAAGAGGGCGAAGAAAATTATTTATTAGCGCGTTAAAGGTGGAGAATTGTAGGTCGAAACGGGGGTGAAAGATACAGAGAGAAGTTTTCGGGGGAAGAGTCTTTTGTGTTTCAAAGGGTTTTCGTACTAAGTTTACATCTCTCCATTTTCCCACGTTTTATGCAGGAGAGAGTTTGTTGCTCGTCCTCCACTCTTCCGACCAACCATCATTATTGACAAGAGTTGGGGAACGGGGTCAACTTTAGAATCCCTTTGATGCGTGACAATGTGGTTTTCATTCACTCGCTCAGATATTTCGTTAACTGTCCTCTAGGGACGAAACCGAAAAGGTTGTGACGAACCCAAAAAGAGAGTTTGGGCTGAGGATGGGAATAATGGTGCAGTGAAGTCGATGTTGATCAATAAATCGGCAATTTCTTTTCAGGAAATATGATGGCAAATTGATCTCTCATTACTGCGTGGATTCGTCGGGAACCCATCTTTCTACCCACCATGGAAGAGACAGACAGAAACCTTTTTTCGTAATAGTAGTTGATTTATAACCTTCTGTGGAGCTCGGTTGGAACAGAAAAGTTCAATGAAAACCAGACTACAAACTCATAATAAACCTCGAAAGCTATTTCCCCAGAATCAAACTACTCCTAAAAATTATCATTGATCCATTACCTTCGAAGAAAATATCGTACGATAACAGACGCCTGAAGATAAACCGACAAAGTACCTGTCCATTCGAGAGTAGGAATAAATATTTTACAGCGCTCAATCTCACGACGAAGAGAAAAGTCCACGTGGAATGAAACAATTTGTTCGAATGAACAGGAAGAGGAAGAGTGACGTTAGGTGGAGGGGTTCATTAAACTTTCAAAGCGATCTCCGGTTTTTGCTCGAAGAAAAGTCAATTCGATAAATGGAATAAAGCTCTTCTCTTTCTGCCGCCCTCTTCCGCCCGACCGCGGAATTGTTTAAACTGATCGGACTAAACGAATTATGTTTTCGACGAACAAAGACCTGAGCAAATGAAATTTGAAAGGACGTTGAGGAGCGGAACTTGAACGTTAGCACTGATATTTCACTGTTACCAGTCTTTAAATTGATTACAGTTAAACTGAAAACAAACTTGACTCTTTATTGGTATTCGTGTGGCGTCTGGATAACAAACTAAACAGAATATTCTTGAATCAGTGATACTATGATTTTTACGGATTAGAATTAGGATGACATCCCATAGGACGCCTGAAAGGTTCAGAACACTTCAATGTTTTTTGTTCAATGGAAGCTTTATGATTTGATATTCAGGCTGCCACCATCTAATTCTGTGCTTTTAGTGGATTATGTAGTTAAACCTGTGAAGGAGTTTCTTGCGTCATGATAGTCCACCTTATGATGGAGCTCTTTGCTTGTTTAAAGACAAAAGAGTGGATTTCGCTAAGTAAGACGATTTAATCTAAATCGAGTAGGCCTCTCAGGCTAATAAAAAATGGAGACGTGGAAAGGCAGAGAAAACGACCTATAAACAGGAAGACTAGTATCACTAGGAGGAGCGGTAGAGCACGAAGTAGTTGGTAAGAGGGGGGATAGGCTGATCAATTAGATTCACCTGAGCCTATAGTGGTGTGGGCTCTAGGAAGGGGGTCTACAGAGATAGCTAATGCCACCACAGCACGGGAAGTGGCGTGCCTAGCCTTGTCATCACGGCCCTCCCCTTTCCCCCTTTTTCCGTTATCTCTTCTTATAACATTAAATTAGGCTCTGCCGTTCCACCGACCTGCTTCGGGGAAAACCTACAATCGCAATTACTCGTCAAGATCACGAGATTCTAGTCTAAATAAATATCTTGAGGGCAAATACAACGGGAAAAAATACGAAAGGTAGGTAGAGATAGTTTTTAATTGCGACTACTTAATCAAGCTTAACAGTAATTTGAGTACCTAACTCAAACTTTTATAATCAGCTGAAATAATCTGCATTGTAACAACATAATTTTAATAATAACGGATTACGGTAATTTCCCTCGCGCAGTCTGATTCCACGAAGAGCTTACGTTTTATTAGTACCTCGCTTGAAACAACATGACCTAAAGAAGATTGTTATTATATTGATTTATATTCCTCTTCTATTTGGGAAGGCATCATTCAAACTTGAATTTTTGAAGATTCTATGTCCAAAAGGTAAGCCGTTGGGGACAAAACAGGCGTTTCTACATGAAATCCTCCTAAAAATTTGAAATTTAGGGCTTAGGCGCTATTTGGGCCTTACTTGAGCGTAATCCATTTTCAGCCTAATTTTCGCCGCCAATTTCTAGTCACAAGCAAAAGCAGCAAAATATGCATGACGGTAGGTACTCTGAAAGTAACTTTCGAGCTCTTTGGAAACATAGGCGTGTGGAGTATCATTTTCCTCGAAATTTTGGTCGCTGGGTCCCGGACCAACACACCGAACGGAAATGGAAAAAGTGGTTGTTGAAGAGTTCATAGACAAAAACTTTTTTGCTTCCGTAAAATAGACGCCACACGCGACAACTCAGGCAATTATCAATATGGCGTGTACGTATTTACCACAACATTCTGTCAACACACGAGTAAGCAAAGAAGAGATCGTTTGCGTCGCTGAAAACCCATGCCGAATGTACCGCTTCTATTTGCGTATGATGTTGACCCACAAGATCGAGGCTCCGCTTTTTGAAAATTGTGGATCCCGCACAACACGGTTCGCGTAAATAATGAAACTCTAACCTGCTCCCACCTTCGTTTACATATAGAAAGACTTCTCGAGGCAGAGGAAAAGAATGAAAGAAACCAAACGGTGTAACATGCGTATTTTTTTCGTCTCTCGTCCTGCCGGTAGCCGTCATATTGCTCAACTTATGTATTCACAGTTTTAAAATAGAACTCCACAATTCTTGAGAAGATTTATATCGATAGGGGTTCTTGCCTTTTAATACGTTATCGACCGAATGTTTTGGTTTATACGCGCATTCGTTCGTTCTGAAAACCAAGCAGGAAGTAACAGATCGAAGTGGTGTGGGGAATACAAAATATCATTCCTCTATATGCGGATGTATATTTATGAACAAAGTTCTGCCATACGTGAAACATTGAGCTTTAACAGAAGTTTCCTGGTGGCTTGTAATAATTTAATTTCGACGGCTCTGGACCATGAGCCTAACCAAATATGAGTTGGAACTGTCCGACTGCAGCGCGTTCAAAATTGACTAGTCTCTTGACCCCCATGAATTTTCATTTCCAACCGCGCGGAAGGCGACGGCACTCTGGATTGCGCATGAAAGCTTCAGCTTTCGAATGCGAGACCCCGACAGAGCCTCGGCAACCAACTTCAAAAATAATTAAACAAACGAGGCGGAAGGTTTCGAGAGTGGGAAAGCAACGGGGATGGTAAGGGGCTAGCCCCCCCCCCCCCTTAAACAGAGGGATCTGAAACTCGACGTTTTGAATTGTTAATCCAAACAGAGGAATGTATTTCAAATGAGCCCTTACACGGAGCCTATTGAATTTTAATTGCCGAGTGGCCTCATGCATAATTTGAGTTTCAAACACGATTTCACGCGAGGACTAAGGATCAAAACTGTAAATTTCGACAAAACAGATGGAAAAATCCCTACACTCACGAATTATTACAGGAGAATGACCTTAACTGTCGCGCTCATATCATACAGACAAAATATAATTTCCATTGTGTACTTTTTCAGAATCCACTTCGTCAGATTGAGCGTTAATGAGTTTTTCATGTACCTGTGAGCTGAACACGAACATTTGAAATTAAATGGAAGTCCACTTAAGCAAGCATAATAAATTAATAAGGGATGGATTTTCAGCTCAGAGGCTTAATATAAGTTTTAAGAGCTAATATCTCGGTATATCTGTTAGATGTTCCTTTAGTTTCGTCAATATAATGTTCAAACTCGAATGGAGAAATACGACGTATTTTACTTTGAAAGTACATCCAATATGAATATTGAGTGATACAGAAAACGTAGTGGTTGAGTAAATGTAGGAATTACGTATAATGAACAAGAGATAACTTGTACAAAAGTTTGCAAATGACGCCAAGATTGCAATATCATGGAAAACGCCAAATTGTCATGTAACCTCTTTCAGTAGCCTTGAATGTTTAGGCTGTCCGCAATTTTTTTTATTTAGCCTAAAAGAATTGTTTCTATATTTTCAACACGTCTTTCAAAACCCGCAAATTGTTCCTCCCGATTCTTAACTCCTACCTAATGCGTTTTTTAGTCCGAAATTCTTTCACAATGAAATGAACAATGTGCTTAAACCCTTCAAAAATATTCCCTGTGAAAAATAGCTTTGAAATGGACAATCCCCACAAATCCTTTAAAAAAATTCCCTCTGAAAAATAGCCCTTCGTGAAAATCTGCCTCTTAAAGCAATTAGGATTAACCCAGTCTTTTGAACTGGAAAACATTACTCCAGGGTCTATGAAATGCATGAATGAGGACGAGTCAGAACATTTTGGATCTATCCCTGAACATTTTCTATATACCTATTTTGTTTGAAACTAGTGGTGAACTCCATTGGCAAAAGAGTTCCAATTCTAGGTGGACCTCCGTTTAAAGAAACTTCTGAAGGCAAAAAGAAAGTATGTTGTTAATTCTAGTGAAGAGAGAAAACAAGGAACGAGAATACTTTGAAAATAAGAGGGCGGAAACGAGCAATTCGCGCGAAGCCGTTACAAAAAGGCTAATACAGTTTTTTTGGCAGCGAGTCGGCACAACAGGACAATAAAAGTGAGATGTTTGTGGGCCGGGGTTGAAGAAGAAGCCAAATTAGAAGTGGCCTTCCGTCCCCTCTCTCGTATACATCACGGGGAGTTGAGATGAGGAAAGTACTTCGCTGACTTGGGTCACTGGAAAGGTCTTGGACCGAGCCACTTAAGAGGAGGCGTTTAATATCTCCCTTACGTAGTTTAACGGGCGTTTTGAACGGAAGGAAGGGGGGAGTTAATTCCTCTTCAAGGATAACTCACTTATTTAATGTCTATCTATCTAAAAGAAGATTCGTTACATGAAGATGCGAGCAAGGAAAAACAATATATTATAACATTTTCACGTCAAATTGGAGGTTTTTTCACTTCAAGTTTGAGGTTTTACGCACAAAATTTGGGGTTTTACACATCAATTAGGAGGATGATAGCAGAAATACATGATATCCAATTCTAGGAAACCAATAACAACAAATCAGAGAGCGAACCGTAACGTTCAACAAGTAAGGAAATAATGAACGAAAAATATTGATGATCCGTGCTATGTATAGGCCTCAACCAAGAAAGTTCGACCAAGAAAATTTTGCCTTTTTGGTGATTTTTTTTTTTTTTGTAGATACAGTGACGAGTCGACCTAGCTCTCCGTACCCCCTTCTCCTAACATCCTGGTCAGTCTTCAATGCGAACGAGGGCTTGCACAGCGATAGCCACTCTCGAACTCACCCGCGCTTGTTACATCCTGCAGTATTTTTGGTAAAAATTGCGTACACTTGTTCATCATGCGCAGCTCTGTGACGTATGTTGCTCTGGTAATTTAGACAAAGACATTTAAACCCGTGGAAGCGTAAAGGAAACAAAGCCATGACAGGCGAAAGAAGATAGAAACCTTTTTTAGAAGTAACGATTATCTTCATTTTAAGGGGCTTAAATCTCCAATAATGTAGATATGATGCCGAAATCCTCTTAGCTATCCTCCTATGAGGACGAAGGTGCGATTAAAGTACGGCCTCGACATTTAGGCTAGAAAGTAAAAACGCTTCACACATGTCAGCAGCACCGGCATCATACTCTGATACCGAATCGTATTATCCATCGAGTTACTTCGTAAACGAGATTACAAACACATCACGAAATTGGAATGCTTTTCAGAATGGATGACAAGTGAAAGCGTCGTCGTGGACCAACCAAACAAATAATTTTGTATTCCAGGAAAAAACTGTCAAAATATGAACTTTACGCGAGTTTGGACACTGAAACAACGTTAAAACTTTGCAGGTGGTCAGGATATTTTGGGATAGCCCACCGTATCCCCCCCCCCCTCACGCTAATTAGTATGAGCGTTCCACTAATAAGCCGTATCGTAAATCTCCCGGTAAAACGACGAGAAGAAATGGAGGCGAAGGTGCGCTCGGGTGCCAACTTTTCGAATGACGTCACCGATTGAAACAGAACGGCAATTTTACGACTTGCGGTCGTTTCAAAGCCTGGACGTGATGAAATATTGATTTTGTTTTCTTCACTCGCGAACTCTGAGGTAAAATAGAAAATCCGATAAGCCTCGGGGAGTGTTTTTGATTTATTTTTGCGGTTTGTCGTTCCCTCTAATTTGCATCAAACGGCCGAGTCCGACTCTGCCAGTAACAATCAACCTAAAGATAACTTCGAAGTATAAAACCGCTGTTCTGGTCTTTGTGGTGTTGTAGGGAATGAAAGATCAAAATCTGCACTCAAGTTGCATTCTCAAGTCACCCGCTGCACGTTTTAATACCTCCATATTATACAAAATTAGTAAATTTTCATCTGAATAAAAATTGCTCACCGTAAAGGACTCCCGTTCCCTGACACAATTAGGTCGTTGTCATTATATTCTAAACAAGGTCGACGGAAAACGATTCCTTACTTGGAAAACTTAGTCTCCTGAGAATGACGGCAGAACAAGTTCTCTAATAAGTATTTTTACTTCCCATTTTCTAGGAAGCTATTCTAGAGCTATTTAACTAGATCGCGTCTGAGGGTGACGGGTCGCATTTATTTTAATCCCTCGTGGGCGCGGGAGATTTCTCGTTAGAATATTATCAGGCTCAGGTGGAGGGGGATGCCTTAGTAAGCCTCTGTCAGGAAGCTGACCTTAATTCATTTGATGTCTTCTAGCTAAATAAATTAGAATAACTCGAAATTACGGAGATCTTATCGTGAATGTTTGAGATGCTTTTATTGAGAAAATATAAATGATAAGTTCTATAGACCCACAGAATAGGGAAAACACTGAAAAATCATATTTTGCCAAGTGGGACTTTATTGTATATATGAAGGAGGAATCTTCAATTCCTCATGTGTTCGGGGAAGATTTCCACATGAGCTCGCTAACCCTCTCCAACCCACAGTGGCTCTTGTTTCTAAACGACCGACATCGTCAAGCGAGCACAAAATCCTCACTTGAAACGGAAAACGATCGTTTGAAGAGTTCATTCCGAAGTAACACAAGCGGGTGTGTCGTATATAACAAGCTACCCCCGCGACACATTAAAACTGTAAAGGGATTTTGATCGCGCGTTTTCCTCTGCTGTTAGAATGACTGGGGCCGGTGCCCCCGTAAATACTCATTTTGATGGCGCACTCGACGTTTATTCTCTTTTAAAATTGTTGAACGACATTGGAAACGACCACGGTAAAATAGAAAATGGCTTTAAGGGTTAATGGTCGATATTCTTTGTTATTATATGAGAGAAATGATAACTCAGTGCTAGACGTTAATATGGACAAGGGTATGATCATAGCAGATATAATGCCTTTTTGGACTTTATTGAAAATCAAAATAATGGAAAAAAATCATTCTCTAAGGAGATATCAAACTTTTTTTTTTTTTTTTTTTTTGCAAAAAAAGTATGTTTCTGCCACAAAGACCACGTGACACTTTTAATTAATTGTAGAACTTTATATCATTTCTAGAAAGTACACGAGTTTTTTATTATACTCCTAGGGCTTCATAATCCAATACGTAATGTAGACCTCGTAAGGAATTTATCTGAACATTAGAATGTTAAAATTTTGGGTCCGTAAAAATTAAAAAAAAAAATTGTTGGGGGAGAAAATACTGATAAATGAAAGACGAAAGCGGAATGGAATGTGTCAAAGTGCAACATTCTGAAGGTAATTTGATGAATCAAATGTTTGCTGGTTCAATTTTTGGCTGTTATTGAAATCATGATGGTTTGAAATTCTAAATGTCAACTGGCGATAGTGATTCAAAGTACAAACTGACTCGTAAAACAACATCAAGTTCCTATACCACGGCGTATTCCTCTATAATTAAACGCGTGCAATCGGCTTTGTTGATTAGTTGTCAAAACCCAGTCTAAGCTGTTTCATTGCATGTCATTACATCGGATGTTGATAGGTAGCCTCGTCATGTTTATATTATTTGACAATTCAAGCTCTGAAGTCAGAAGCTATATAGCCAAGTAAACGTTCTCCACAAAGTAGTCAGCTTCTTGAAGATTGCACCTCCTTTCAAAAGACGAGGTGTTTTAGATGGGTCGCGTGACTCTGGGCTTGATAATGTTGATGTGTGAACGCGCTATCGACCAAACTTCCCGAGTTGATTCCCTCACTCACTCCAAATCCTCTACCCTCCCTTTAACGTTTTTATTGAATTAGAAGGCAGCGAAGATAGAGAGAAATATACTGAAGAACGCGATGAAATTATTCGATAACGTCTCCGAAGGAGTGAATTAATTAAAGTGGTTCTAGTGATTTATGGGACCGTATCGCGTGAGCTAGAAAGAAGAAAAGGGCATTATTTTTTCTATGAATGTACGTGAAGCAGGAATAAAAAAACTCTGATAATAATGTGAAAATAAGCCTCCATAAACATAAACAATAGAAAAACTCCAGAGAAACTAACGAGACCGCGAGACTAAGAACTGGCCTGAAACCGGCCAATTACAATTAGGCAGAAAACCCAAAATACGTGACATCAACGTAGGAGCTCGGAGAGTGCCCTCTAGCGAGACGAGCGCGAATTTCAATCACCTCTATCATCCAATTCCAGCATTCATTTACCGTAACCTTTGACGAACAGTGGAAATGAAGAAAATATAGGTATTGCTGGACAGAGAGAAGTACATTACATAAAGTAAGATAGCTCGGCAAAAGTGAAAAGAGTGTTCGTTGAATCGCAAGAATAATGAAGTCGGAGAAGGCTGCTCGAAACTTTGCGGTCCCTTTGTCAAAAAGCCATTTTGAAAACTGGAATGGGTAGTCGTCTTTTGAGAAAAGAGTTGCGACGGATGTAGAGGGGGGAGAGGTTGAGGGATGAGAAAATAATGACGAAGTTGAAAGGTTAATTTTAGGCGACGGGTCTGCCATCAGGTCCGCCTTTACATTGCCTCGACGGCCCTCGTGCCCCCTCGTTTTCTTTCTTGTTTCCCGCCTTTCCACCTCTTCATCCACTTCCTCTTCATTTCGTCTTTTCTCGGAGCGTGAAGAGACGGAAGAGACAACTTATTCAACTTATTTCCCCGACAGCTCGACAGGGAAGCGGAGGGAGTCAATTATTCTGATGAGTGGTTAGGCGATGATGGAAGCCAAGTGACATCAATACGTAACTTCAAGTCTGATTTGAGGACCCGGTTGGAAAGAAGAGTGACTTTCATCTTGATATATATACTTCAGTTTGAGAAACGCTAATTAAAGCAGTCAGCGATGTGACGGCTCATAATTATTTTTTGGCATGATTGATAATAACGAGTTTACAATATCCTCCGAGGAATTTCCAATTAACCTTTTTTGGGTTTCTCAGGTCTTGACAGCAGTTAAGGATTCTTGAATGGAAACTAAAGACGTAACAGCAAATTTCTTCAAAAATTGCTTTCTAGCAGGTTGTTCTGATCCGGGAAAGACTTTTTGGGCCGAATGATTAAAAAGGAGGAAATCAGTTCTATATATTCTTGCCTGGCTCATTTAGTGGGTTATTCTTTGAATAATCAACCAGTTTTCATGCAAAATGTCAATCTCTCCGATTCGGCCCAAAAATTTTTTCTAGGCGTTCCAAGGTGTCTGGACCAAACATGTCAAGTGTCCGTCCGCCGTACGCCGTCCACGCCGACTTTGGTAGTAGAAAGGGACCCGTTTCTGACTCTATTGTTCCTCGAAACTTTTCAGACCAATTGGACCAAATTGGGGGGGGGGGGGGGGAGTTGTCAAAATGGATTTTTGAGATTTCGGGCGATCTAGGCGTGTGGAGTTTCATTTTCCACTAAATTTTGGACGCTGAATCCAATGAAATGGGTGTCGGAACGATTGGCGTCCTATGGATGAGGTTATGGGTCAAAATGGATACATATCTACCCATTTTGAATGTGTTTTTGAGATTTCTGGTACCTGGGCGTGTAGGGTATCATTTTCCACTAAATTTTGCACCTTGAATCGATTTGAATGGGTCCGGGACCTGCCACACCCACTGATTCCCCCATGTTCCCCATGTTGAAGAAATGAGTCTCCATGAGCCTGATCCGAGGAATAACCAACCCCTGTGGAAGAATATGCAACGTTCTTTGTTAAATGAAACTGCAGCTTTCATTTGACCTTTAAACGTATTCATGAAAGTCAAGTGTCACGATACTTCATATTTTCGGACCTTGATGGCGGTAAAAGTCGAGAAAGACGGCAACGCACAACGGCACTGACATTCGGCAATACAATGGAGATCCGCATTACCCAAACGACATCATCGGAGAAAGCACTGAGAAGAAGATTCTCCAAACTTCTTCAGACGCCAGCACAAAGAAGGAGACTCTATTACACGGTTGGTATGAACCATAATAGAGAATAACGTAAAAACCAACGTGGAAAAAAGTCGGATTGAATATTTCCCTTGAGACTTGTTGTGGAGAGCTGCAATGCGACTTCATCTCCCCGCCCATCCTACGAGACGATTTCCACCAGAGACATAGGCACATGCACAGACAATCTTCTCCACCGTTCTATTACCTCACTTTTAGCCGTATTCCTTTTTTCGTAAATCTTATAAGTTATGGAGGTCTTTCCCCTTGGTTTCCCTCGGTCCACTGGTTTTCCTTCCGATCGTTCATTCCTTTTCATCATCCCGATTCCTATTGATGCTATACTCATCTTCCTCTGCGGAGCGAGGCCAACAGCTCAAGAACTTTCCTATAAATTAAATTCACTCAAAGGGGCCACCTTTCTTCTTCATCCCAGCTCACGTAATATCCCTTTCCCTGCTTTATATCTTGTTAGCAAGGGAACGTTATTCACGAGTCGGCAGGTCCCTTGTACCGTTCAAAATACGATGAGAACGCAATGAAGGGAGTACCTATTTGCCGTCTTGAACCCTTTTCACATCGATAACGCAAAAATCATTTTGCTGAATTAATTTCCTCCTTATTAAAAAAATTTGGTATAAGAAAGTAAAAAACGCTTCATATTCTTTCACAGGGAATGGTTATTCCTTGGACCGGAGCTCATTCCAATCGATTCAGCGTCCAAAATTTAGTGGAAACGATACTTCACACGCCTAGATCACCGAAGTCTTGGAATCCATTTTCCGAAACACACATTTTAACCCCTACCCCCTACAAATTTGTTTCGATTCAGGCTGAAGAGTTTAGAGGACCAGCTACAGCCAGATACGGGTACCTGACCCAAATTTAAGATCTCAAGACAGTTTTCTACCACCAAGATCGGCGTAGACGACGGACGGCTAACGGCGTACAGCGGCCGGACATTATTTGATTATTTTGATCTAGACACCTTGAAACGCTCATATAAAAAATTTGGGCCGAGTCGGAGAGATTGACTTTGTTGAGATTGTCTCAACAGGTTGATTTTTCAAGGAAAAGGGAAAAATATTAAAAAAAAAATAATAATAATAATACAAAAAATATTTGTTGAACAAACACGATTCACGCAACTACTTGACATTCTTGAAAATTCATTTTCATCTCAAAATTCATTTAATTTGACACCGTTCACTCTTTGTCTCCACACTACCGACCTGGGGATAAATTTCACAAATGCTTGGCCTTTCCAACCAAACTTCTGAACTCGATATTGGATAATATTAATAATAAAATAAAATGTCAACAACATGATACATTTTAAGCATAGGTTAATGGCTTTTGCTCTTAAATTTATTATTGAAGATCGTACGTAAATAGTGAAATGACTCGTTAATTAACGAATGAATATTAAATTGCAGCACAACTTGTATAAACACTGACGCGGCCTTAATCCCGGTTTCAAATTGTTTAACGAGATTGTTACGAGTATTTAACGGTTGTTTATTATATAGAAATCATTACGAGATTATGTATCACCGTTAGGTTTAGATACGTACTTACATGAGATGGACGGAAGATGGGGTACACAGTTTTGCGTATATTATCATTGCAAATTCATTTAGATTGAAAGTAAATATCAAATAATTACATCCGATTCCGAGAGCGAGCGTGATGTTATTATACGTTGGCGGTGACGTGCATAACGTGTAACAATACGGATCACAACAGCTGACGACAATATCAGTTAAAATAAACATTCCATAAATCGTTTTGCATTTTCCTTATATTTCAATAAATACGGGATTTATTGTGTTTCCCTCAGAATTTTTTAGGTTATATATCAGTTGATGGATTTTTGGGACTCTGTTGACATTTTGCTCGAGATGAATTTATTTTCAAGTTATCATTCATATTTTTATCATGATGCGTACAGAGAGAGCACCTTTTCCAATTCAAACTTTGATTTTTTAAAAACTAAACTCGAAATTTATTGCCGAATATTACCACAAAAATTATGTGTCATTTTTAGTCCAATCCGCGTATATAATTTTCGAAATGGTTATTTTTCATTTGCAGTATCCTGTGTGCAGTTTTGAATCATAAAAAAGGATGTTAAAGCCGAAGTGAATTGAAATTAGATGATTTCGCGCATAATTCATTCCGAAAAGAAGATATTGTTATCTGCTTTTACTTGAGTCGAACATCAAATTAAAAAAAAAAAAAAAAAAAAACACCAAAATTGCGTGATGCTCTAATCTTTGTGACTCTTTGACTTCAGTACTGCTTAAATCAGAACTAAAATAATGAATGAAAGTAGGGTTAGTGGTCGGCAGAAGATTCCATTCACAACACGATGATACTACAGGCCGTTAAAAGACACTCGACCTTTTGAAGAAGGTTGTTCGCCCTTCGGTCACCTCCGGTTCTGGACGAGGTCCAAAAAGAAGGGAATAAAATAAATTAATGAAAGAATTATGTTGCCCGTCTTCACGGGTCAATAGTTCAGTCACCCCATGAAATCAGATGAATGAGCGATGATTCACGCCAATGGGCGGCTTCTGGAGGAAAACACATTTTGAAAAAATAAATAAATAAATAAATAATCATCGCGCAGGGTTAAATGAAAAACATGTGGGTCGGAAAGGGGCAGGGCGTCGGAGAGCACGGCCTATTTATATAACGAGAAGATCAGCGGGCTGGGTAGGGCCATGGAGAGCAGGAGGGGGTCACGATTTAGGCGAGAGTTTACATCTCGAAGCTTAGTTAAGACCCCAATATAAAAACCTTATTCGGATGAATGAATATTTATACGTGGTCCAGCCAAGCATCGCCCGGCTATTTATAAGAATTCGTCCAAGGAGGGGTCGCTAGGTCAACTCGGCTTCATGTGGAACGGGCTCGAATTTCCTCAAGAATCATTTTTTATTTCTGGAGAAGGACTGGCGAAATTATATCAAAAAGAATCTTCCAGAGGTGGCGTGGAGGTAAATATTTGTGTTCGTGTCTTTGAGGGTCGACGCCAAACGTAAATCTTCTCTGCACTCGGGCTAAAAATAGGACCTTTTCCCTTCGCATTTCCAAGCTCGCGATGATCCTTGGATATGTTCGACTGCAAACGTGGCTGTTGTAATATTTTTTGATGATTTCCATTCAAAAATTCCATTTTCTCTGCCTATATTACATGGAGTTTTGACTGTTCCAACAGGTATCTTCGGTACTCGATATTTTCCTTGCATTTTCAAAACCTCACAAAATCGAAATTGCGGTAAGAAAAATTTTTTTTCATTGAGCGGTCTTGATTTACTTTAGCATGAGATTAATTTCAGCTTTACTTTAGTCGTCTAACAGCACTGGACTTGATTCTAAATTCCTCGAGTCACGCGGTATATTTAATTTTACACTACAACCATTTATAAAGTAATTAAATTCTCGAGAAAACTTCATCGATTGCGCTATAAACCTTTTTCGAAGAAACACGCATTTTTTTGTGGGAAGGTATGATAGGCACCGGAAAACATTGAATTTAAATTACTTTTTCGTGGCTATAGATTGTCCTCGTTATTTCAAAATGAATTGAGAGTTATAACGAGGTATAACTGGTAATTCCGCCCCATATGGATTTCAAAACGCTTTCTGAACGTATTGATAAGTTTTTATCAATACATTTAACCACCTTACCTTCCTTTCCCCTGTAACGCAGAGGCGATGTGAGGTCTCACTATTTTTTCTGTAAGTTTAAATGCGGGACACTTTAAGGCAGAGCTCAAAGTGACGTCATTCTCAGTACTCAACTTCGTTTCCATCTGGTTTCAATGAACCTTTTGGAAAATAAGGCTCAAAACCTCTTATGAGGCTCTTTTTAAAAGAATATAATCGTAGCATGAACCACAGGTATCAGAAAAGTCTGCAATATCAATTGTTATGGAGAGTTTTCACTAATCGCTATGCAGAATGTGCTTGCCAATATATAGAGAAACAGAAGAAAACGCGATTTCAAATGAAGGAGAAGACTTGAATAATCTGTTACGCCACAAATGAGGCTGATTGTAGGCTTACACCGTTTGCAGATATCGTAAGATGTTTTTAGCTATTGCGTTTAACGTCCACCGCGGTTTTCAGGTTTATCTTTAGACTGAAGGAAAACGAAAAATATCACGGTGAGTTTGAGGAAATATCCTTGGCAAAGGGAGTCGTAACGACGTAAACGGAACGCTGATTCTTCAATTTTGGAAAAACGTACGCAAGAACGTAATTCCTTTGAAAGTTATCGATTCTCAACTCATATTGGTTGAATAGGTCCTTAGCTTCGGTAACTCGACAGGGTTGGAGGGTGAGAAAAGTTAAGCTCCCTGCCGGAGCGGAGTCAGCTAACGTCAATATGATGAATCTCGGAAAAAACCTTTCTGGTTTTCCCTAATCAGTTTATAAGAGAAAAAAGGAGAGGTTGGTGAATGGGAGGGGGTGGGAGAGATGAAAAAAGAACGAAGAAGGGGGAACGGTGAGTGAGAAAGAGAATAACGACGACAGGGTTTTATAAGAAGTTGGTATCCGGTGAAGGTTGGATTTGCTGACAAGGCGCTTCCAACGCTCTTCTTCCGTCTACCGGGGGTTCTCTCCATTACCTGCTACTCCTCTTCAGCGTTATCCAAAGTGAAATCTCCTCGGTATTGAAGAAAGCGGAAGAAAAGCGAAAAAAAGGCTAGCACGATAGCAATGAAAAAATAATTACAGTAAGAAATCACATTTTGATGGACCGCAACGTGCAAAAGCTCTCACGAGCTCGAATGAACGAAGGTGGATCTCGGAATGCCGTGCGCCATTTTCTCAAAGGATTCAATAGAAGGCAGTCATCTGGAGCAAGAGGGCGGCAAAAACGCTATTCACTGAATTGATCAACAACACAAGCAATACCTAAAAATCTTTTTAACAGTTTAGATTTTACAGTTAAACACAACCTACATAGGTTAAACTAATGAATTATAATGGACTTTTATTCGTTTAAGAAGGTGGTAAATTTGTCAAAAGTCTAATAAAGTGCGTAATAATATGGCGATACCATTGTTGTTGCTTGTTCTGGGCCAACCCTCATTTTCTATAGTAATCTCATCGAAATCGGGCAAGCTTAGCTCATTGTCTGGAAACCTCGACTAACATACAGTTTATCTGTCTATTAATTTTTTTTTCAAGTGAAGCTCCGTTTCCATGTCGCCAGAAGAAAATTACAATCTAGATTTTTCAAAGAATGAAAGGAATTTACCATCTAAATTTCTAAATATGTTGGAGTGAACAACAGAGTTTTTCTGATATTTTGTCATTTTCCTCACATTTTTTCTAGGCCTCACTGATTCAATCTTCTTTGAATGCTCGGCAAGGAGGTCATGGCGTCCTTGTACATTTTTATTCGCCATAATATTTGATAGACTCGTCCACATAATTACAGTATTCATTCACCTCATTTTGGAGAGGTTTCATCTGACTGGAGAAAGGATTACATTTATGTGGGAAAAAACATTATTTTGACCTTTGAACGACTCATTCGGCTGAGAAACTACCTGCTTTACTCGTGAAACTTTCGAATGACTTAGGAAGGTTTCCTTTGAAATACGAAAATTTTCCTTTGACATGGAAAAGGATTAATAATTCAACTTGGTGAAATCATATTTTTTCTTAAGTAACATGAAAATCGTACTATTCGATTAGGAAAAATCGGACGATCAGCGGAAGGTTTTCTAATGTAGAAAGGAATAATTTGGGTTTCAGAAAGTTCTATTTGACGTTGAAAAAGGTTTTCGTTGGCGAAATTTTTTTAGTTCCAAAAACTTTTAAATTTTCGAATTTTCTCTGAATTTCCATTAGAATCTTTCTATCTGCCAAATAAGGTTTTATTTGGCATTAAAAAAGATTCAGTTGACTAGAAAGTAGATTCGTGAGATTCCATAAGGATTTCATTTGACGCTGAAGAGATTCTTTTCTGTTTGGATGAGTTAAAATCATCAGAGGCAGTTTCATTGTTCTGGAAATACATTATCACGACTACGTTAACGTTGGGACCTAATTTTATCCATCGGGGTCACAGAAGAACAGCATTTCTCCCGTGTTTTAATGGTTGTTCCCTGTTCCTCAGTGAATCATTGATGCCGCTGCCGTGATCAAATGAAGCAAATGTTTGCGGCCGAATAATAGCGCCAAGGCGATAAAATTAGCTCCCATCTGTCTCAGTCGGTTGTCACTGTTTCGGCGATGAACTTGGTATTCTGCGGAGGTTGTAAACTCCGTTTGATGGCGCGGCAGGTTGTTAACGCGGGTAGAAGAGGGGGTGGAAACTGCATAATCAGCGAGTTATTAATGGAATACCCGAGATGGAGGCAGGTCAGCGCTGCCTGGGTTATCAGATATCTCAACTGATGTATGACACGAGCGTACTGAAAGGGCCGAGACGACTCAGGTAATTGTGTCCATTAATGTCACTATGGAAACGAGAACATGACAGGCGGATAAAGAGAGGAAAGGATTACTCCCAGTTAAATTTGATAGAAATAAGAATAAAACAACACTAAATTTATGTCCAAAGATAGTAATGACACAAAGGTATTGCAGGAAAAATTTGTTCTTAACGTCTTTCATATTTTCTCTTCCAATAAATAGCTCAAAGCTCACCAAAAGACTGTTCTCTCGATTTTCTATCCACGCCATAAAATCATCATCGATTTTCCTACGGCGTTTGTTTCCATCTTTTCCCTGTCAATCAAATCCCCAAAGCTTTCCCTGCCCCCCTCGGACTTCCTTGTCATTCGGAAGCTGTCAATCACAAATCAATAACCCCCACTCCGCAACTTCCAAAAAGTCTTCCATCCATATACCATTTCAATTTCAGATATCACGCGTCACCCTCTTCAGCTTTCCGGCTCAATGAATTCAAATTACACATCAAGCATCAAAACTCCACTCTTTTTCAATCAAAG
Organism: Cyrtorhinus lividipennis; assembly: GCA_019603395.1. Lineage (NCBI taxonomy): Eukaryota > Metazoa > Arthropoda > Insecta > Hemiptera > Miridae > Cyrtorhinus > Cyrtorhinus lividipennis. The sequence continues at coordinate 9,210,106 of CM034004.1, read as the reverse complement.
AAAATTGATACCTATAGTTGATCATTTTGATGTCCCAAAAATGACATACGATTGCGATTTGCGTTAAATGTAATTTAAATACGTAAAAAAAATATATTACGGGATTTAGTCGGGTATTTAATTTGTTCTTCTTGTCCAAATTTCTCACACAAAATTTTTGTACAACATGATTTTGGTACATAAATGACTTCGGAAATTCTCCGAAAGTGCGACTCGTATCGAACCAAGCAGAAGCGCCGAGTACCAACTTTTGACAAAAAGATTGAGTGAGCGTTATAAGGGGAAATCACGTTATCGCAGCGATAACTCGGTAAATTGACGCCTAAAATGAGAACAACGTTGTGAGAGAAAATTCGCAATAACCCACCTTCGACGCTATTTCGTACATAAAGGGAAGTGAAAGTCGACGATAAACCGATCATAAAAAAAAGCTATTACCAGCGCTGGAGTTCATATTTTTACGGTAATCGCATTCTTTTTCGCTTAATGATCGTGAAACTCGCGAATATTGGCAGCACAACGTATGGAGAGGCTTTTTGTGTTTGAGGGGCTGCCCAGGTCGTCTATAGACATCGATTTCAATAATCCGTTTTTGAATTAAGCATCAACATTCTTTTTCGATAAGCCTCTGATATTATCAAAAGATTTCCTCGTCTCCCTTGGGTACATGCCTTGGTTCTATATGAATTTCTTCCCGAACGAGGGTGCTCAAAGGCGTGTGAAGAATTGAAATAAACACATTAATCGGTTCGCTAAAAATCAGGAAGTTCGTAGAAAACGCTGCATTTTAGGAACAAAGAGAACGTCAAGAGGAAAATACCTCTAATTTACATTGGAGGGCTGCCAACCAAAGTGGGCCATGAGACATTTCTGTCAGTAGATAGAAACCATATAATCCTGATTCATTATCCAATTATGCTTATTTAAATATTACACCTGTGTATTCGTCGTATCGAGAAAGGGTATTAGTGAAAATGTGCATTTTTAAAGTGGTTTTTCGCAGGCACGTGAGTTACTATTTTTTCGTTGTCATTGGTATTCCTGAGGGAACTTTGAAACGGAAACATCATTTTGAATACAAAAAATATTGATGTAAAACCCCCATTATGATTTTTACGAAACAAAAAGCGGATTAGAAGCTATTTTATCGAAACAGGGCACTGAAGGTAGCATAATCCCTTAAACTAATTATACAACAGACAGAGTTACAGTGTAACCTTTTGTTTTGACGAGTAGTTCGGGCGGCATAAGTTGGTAACAATACTGGGTAGGTTCAGTGAATTGTAATCAGGTTAAGTTGAATACATCGGAGATTAAAGTGAAGAACTTTGGTTGCCAACTAGTGACAACGTATGAACTTTTAGTTGAAAGCTTAACAGAGGAGGATGCTCCCGCTTCGGAGTCATTATCCTGGGAAGGCGAAGCAACTCTACCTGCCCTGATTTCCCGTAATACCGGGACGAGGGGCCTTCACTGGGGCTTTTTCCCTACGATGGGACGAGGGAGGATGCAAAGGAGAGACTCAACAAGCAAAAGGTTTTACAACCCTCTCCTCATCCCCAGCCCCCGCACGAACTCTAGTATTACGTGTCAGACAGATTTTGCGCCCTGTGAAATGAAAGAGTATCCCTTTACCAATTAAAAGTTTTTACTGTAATAGCGACGAAGAGGAGGATCACGACCGCGAATCATCTCCATTTACATGTCTCTGGAATATTCATCGCCAGCAGGGCTTTTCGTTTAGTGCCCGTTATGTATTCCACGTTTACTAATGAACGCGAGAGAAGGTCTCCGAAACTTTGGCCTTCTCACATCAAGACCTAGTTGACCCCAACCATAAAGTTGACCAAGCTTGGCCAGCACTGAAACTGAGGTCGACGATGGTTATGTTCATTTACCACGAGCATTTAAATATTGTTCTAGAAGCCAAAATTGAAAAAAAAACGATTTCCTCAGTTTATTGTGCATGGTTGGCTTGTTGATCTGCAGCAATAATTACGGTCATTTTTAATTTTTAACAGCATTCAGTCCAATTGAGCCTTGTTCGCAAAAAAAAAAAAAAAAATTAGCTGGTTCATTTTTTAGCCTTGATTGATTCGTGCAATGATTCGTGCTTTTTTTATACACACTGTCTTCCTTTCGCTCAATCGTTATTGAATCCTTCATCCTCAACTGCATCATCCCACTCATCATCATCACTTTTAACGGAATCGGATCAAAACTACCCACAGTTTTATTTTATTGTTGTAACGAAGATATCCGTGACATGATCGACACGGCATCAAATCTGATCAGGATGATCCATGACGTGAAATGCTAGTGAAAATTCGCATTCATTCGTTCTTATTTATCTAGGCTTCAGTGAGCGTTTGTGGAGATTTTAAGCTCATTCACTGCTATTTGTGCTGTTCAATAGTTCAGGTTGGCATCGGAACGGCAAGGTACCAGCGACCGCCTCCCTCCCCCTCCTACTCCCGAATAAAACTACGTATTGAAGCTTTCTAACTCTTACAATGAAGTTCGACAAGAAAAGCAGCTAGCGCGCCCTATCTAAGGAATAAGGGTTCGCGCGGGTCGTGAAAGAAACACAAAATAGACACTTGGCAGGAGTTGGACGTGTCAAGAGCGGCATCCAAGGGTGACGCACCGGGTGACCAGATTAGACTCTGATCTAAATGTTTCTTATATTGAAGGTGATCTTCTCCTTCCACTGAAAATCCCATTCGTAGAAGATGTCAAGTGAGGTGGAAGCGTTCGGTATCGGACGGAGAATTGATCAAACAAAACGAATCTCGCTCACAAAATACCTCATACGTATCAGAAACACTCAGGGACTGTGATGCAATCGATCAAACAACAAATAAAATGCCTCATGAAGTGTTATCTTCATACTACGACAACGATATCCACACAGTTTTTTCTAAGGTAATTAAAAAGAACAGAATACACTTTAACCAACCGACGCCAACTGAAGATAATTCGCCCATCCCCCTCCTCCTGGCTGGGGAGGCCACAAGCATTCTCTGGCCTATTTGCATTCTCCAGAAGAAGATGACTGCGATGAACGCATCTTCATCGACTGTGAGCGATGGTGTTTACCCCAGAAACAACTGTAAACAGAACCACGTCTCAACTCTCCACCTCCGGATAAAATGGTTCAACCAATGATGTCTAGCGGACAAGCAATTCAACAGAACTGCAGAATGTGTAGTTACTCCTTAGAAGGAAAATCGAAGAATGAGTCGGTAACTGGTCAACCGGGCAGACAAATGAGTCTGGCCCCAGGTCCAACCCAAAGACTTGTGGGTTGGACTACCACATAACCTGGAGCAGGAAGCCAACTATAGTATCTAACTACGAGCCATCATTCCTGGCCTAAAGAGACTCCCTCATCTAAAGGTACTCTGTTGCATACATTCAAGATCAGGGTACTCGATGGAGGGAGCCTGGTGTTCTCCATCATGCAAGATGAATCCAGTAATAATTTTGGTTAGCATGAGCCTCATTCGCTGTCTGTCCAGGTCAATGACTGATTGGCTTAGAGCGCGAGTAGAGCGAGCCATCAGGCCCCACGAAGCACAACCAATCACACACATCTACTGTCCACCAAGTCCTCAGTAGCCCAAGCTGAGGCGCTCACAGCAAGCACCGGCTGATAAACGCATTCCGCCTACACCCCAATTGACCCAAAACCCAGCCCACCCTGACGTTTTTCCTCTTCCAGGAAGTTCAGGAGCAACCTGAATTCACTACAAGTCGAGGTCCTGTCCTGATCTACCTTTCTGTATCAACATTATAATCGTTATCATTTTTAAATACAAGAATCGCTTCTCGCAAGAAAACGTCTTCGGTGAATAACACAGGCTTTGGTGAATCAATCCGTTCATAGCTGTATTGAAGTGTAATTCTGTATGTCATAATAATCTTGAACACTTCCATTCCTACTCCGGATTTTACTGAACACCGATCAACATTTAATTTTAGCAGACATAAGTGCTAATGTTCCATCTCTAAATTCTTTAGTCGGTTTCTATAAATTTTAGTAAAGTCCTTACCGTCATATTTATGGAAAATGTCGGCAACGTGGAGTAGGGGTGGAACAGCATTCAGGGCCTTTGTACAAAGGTTCTACCGCGTTGTACTCACCCTAAGGATAAAGTAAGTTTCGTCAAGGGAGTAAGACGTTGGGGCAAGAATATTGTGTTCGGCCGCTCGAGAATTGAGTTGATATCCTGTTTGTGCTTCGAGCCTTCTAGGGGAGTCACCTGCTTAAACATTTCCCTCCCCGGTGTTTACTTTGAGTCATTATTGACAAGTTTCCCTACCGTTAACAATCTGTTAGCTTCCCGTCCATTTACTCCGAAAGGGAACGGTCTCGGTTGGGGTTTGAAAAGAAGGAAGAGCTGGGAAAGAAGACGTGGAGCGAGGGAAGAAGAATACGAGGACAAGGAGGAACACCAGGTTGCGACGACGGGGTTTCAAGTTCACGCTCTATCTGGGATTAATCGTTCGAAAGAAGATAGCTGAGAGGAGAATTATGTGGCTCTTCGCAATCCTCCCCCATAACATTTGGAGCCAAAAACTTGAGCCAGCCACTTTTCATAACCATTAACATCCCTTTTCTGTCCGGTAGTTCACATAAGGTCTTTATGTCATTCGCCTCTACCTCTTTCTAGGTAATTTGTTCCTCGAGCGTAAACGCCTCCAAGTGCGTATTTATTATCTTAAGCGTTCGTCGTAAAGTGAAACGGGAAAACGTATAAATTCACGGCCAACTACTCACAATAAACAGAACGCCATTGTTAATCTCATACCTACGTCATTGGAAAACCTAATGAAACGCTCCTGTCGCATCACGTGGAACCTTCCTAATGAGAATTCTGCCAAGTGGAGTCAGGTGGTGTAATAATAAGATGACATTTGAGGCGACGGAACAGTTTGGAGCAGCCCAGCCAAGTTCGCCTTAACCGGATCATCAACCCATTTAACCGCTCTCTCTTCTGGTTAATGCCCTCAAACGCTCAAGTAAATCTCCTTGGAGCAAATTGTGCAGATATCTATGTTCAGTTCGGAGTTCGATTCGACGGCCCGTTTCCATCGTTGAACTATTAAATTGGTGGACCCCACCAAAACTTGAGTTAAATTACGAGTAGGTAGTTAGTAAAATAGTACTACATTGATTCGAATGAACGAAGATAATGATTCAAGATTCAATCAATTCTGAATAGAACCGAGACGTAGACCGTCGATTTGGCTCATACTGGTTGATAAGAGCACATGGAAACCTTTCCTTAGGGATTCCTATCAGAACTCTTAAATTAACGAACTTACCGAAGTGGAGACTCTCAAAAGAATAGAAAAAAATCACTCACCTGCAACAAGAAAAAAATTATTTTGTTTCATCATTCAGTCAGAGCATTATATAATATTTTTTTGCATATCATTTTAAGGTGACAACAGCAAATATGTTGATTAACTGAAACCAATATTTAGAAGACTTCAGGTACAATATTATAATTGTGCCCAGGAGCCATCTCTTCGTTGTTCCAAGGAAAACGTTAACACCAATTTGCTTGTTTCAACCAGCTTCATTAAAGAAAATAAAAATTGAAATTGAAAATAAAAGAAGCCTTTGAAATACTCCGAAATTTTTTGGTTATACACACAAACTTTATTTGAATCGCAGTTAATTCAGAGTCATTTAGGGCTCGCTTACTACGCAAGTATTTTTGAGATTTTTGTAAACCTGGGTGAGAGGGGTGTCATTTTTCAGACAAGTTTGGACGTTGAATCGATTGAGATGGGTTTCTATTGATCTCCGAGCCCTGGATAAGGATACTTATAAGTCATTTAATCATGTAATCTGGGGACCTTCATAATACACTTTCTCGCCAGTATCCAACTACAATCATACATCGTTTTGGAATAATTGGCGATGTTTTTAGCACGCGCGTTGGAAAGTTTTTCAACTAGAATTCAAATGTTCTTAAAAATGATAAAAATTGCAGGAGGTATTCCAATTCGGATTTGGAAATAGGAACTCCCTGAGTCATAAATGAAATAACAACCATGACATTCGTGAGGCCGAACAGAAACAATGCAAACCATAATCCACAAGGAGAGGTATTGCTAATCTGGGTGATGGTAGGAGATAGGGGGTGCCAATACCATGAGCAATAACCCATCTATCCAGTGAATATGAGGAATAAAGGCGATATTCCGTCCCATCGAATCTCGTTCTATTAAAATGAAATTCCGATGCGATATGAGTGAAACCAAATTTACTGTATACACTGGGTGGCTATAAAGTGACGTTTACAGATTCCCAGCTCGGACAAATGAAGCGAGTAACAAAGTAACGAACCTCCATACGAGGGGACTCACCAGTAACGACATGACAGAGTAAATAAGTCGTAAAACAAGCTGTAAGTTGATATTACGACCGAGTCAGATTGTGTGCGCGAGCACGAGTTACGCGTTTGTTTATCCCTGTACGTTTATAACGTTGTACGTCATTAGAGAAGAGAGGGCGCGAGAGGGTTTTTAAGGTTAGTAAAACCCTTCGGACAAAACCCTCCCCTAACTCACTTCCCCTCCGCCAGCCAACGGGTTAACCCGGAGCCCGCGCCATCATTCGGTATTTACTCTGTGCATACCCGCTATTTACCTTTCCAGTGGCCTCCGGGAGAGCTTGAAATTATACTCTTCAGGTTCCTCTCCGGTGAGCCACTTCTCGGGAAATGAAGCCTCCTCGTGACCGATGGTCTTTTTTGGAGACAATTTCATCACGAATTTGAACTCAGCAATTATTTTCCAGCCATCGCTATCTGAACCCCCCTCAACCTAAAAGTGCCACATTAACATCACGTTAGTGTATAACCAACAATTATGTTTCAAACGGTCGATATATTCAATCCAATTTCCCACAGAAATGAACGTGTTAGCACTATAATTCTTCAGACCCAAACCAGAGTAGGCATCTACAGACAGCGACTTGATTCGTGCTTGTTTTTAACTGGTTTTTGTAAAAACGTGATGTTGTTATTCAGAAGAAATTGAACCAAAAGACGTAAAACTGAATGCCTCATTCAAAATAATGTTCGATTTAAACAACATTTTTCAAATCCGACTCGCAAAAATCCTCGGATTTGGTTATAATGTCATACGTTTTAGGCTAAATCCTTGTGATTCTGCTCGAAAAATTGCATCCAATAAACCATAGTACTTATCAGCCACCGACATTTTAATTGTAAAACTCCGAATTTGACTGATGCCCTTGAATCTCTGCTTAGGGAATGTCGGAGTCGTTTTATAGAGGCTCGAATTCGGCGATGATATTCATAAACTGTTTACAAATTGTGCCTAAATGATTGTAACAGTCCGATTTCAACACAACAAACAATTTTCTCGTAGGGCGTAAAATGAAAACTGATGTCATTCAGACAATGTCAATTCGGTAAAGTTAGAGTTATTTGGCACGACGAATCATTTCTCATTCAAGATAGATCATTCATTTTGTAGAAATGATTCCGAGACGAGTCTACCATCTGCGCCGCATTGAGATTTGCAGTTTGAGCTTGAGCAGGGTCAACAAAGGGCTCGACTCAGAACTCATTTGATCATAGCGACGGGAGGTGTGAGTAATTGGCACGGCAGAGCGTTCCAGTCCGCGAGGGGGCCGGTAGGAATTGATCGTTTAGTTAACGTGGAACGTGGGTTCGATGTCGATTGAGTTTCCATTCGTATTGTTGCCGGTCGAAGGTAAACAAATCATGACGATCGATGAGTTTCCCTCGCTTTTCCTGATTGTGCTTACATCAACGCACTTTCTTCACGCCTGTTGTTTCCACCATTTTCCTGCGGTCTTGTCACATTCAGTAAAGGGAAATTTCAACTAGTGTCTGAAAAAGTAATGGCTCCTGTGACTCCGATCAAACACCAATCAGAGCTGAAAATTCACCGTGAAGACAAGTAATGTCCACCAACTGTGGGAGGCATTATACTTTTAGACCGTGTGAGTCCTCGTTAATTGAAACGTTCAGGTGCCATCAAAGCTGTCAGGTGACAGCGTATTTCCAAGTGCAGGATCTGTATATACCCCGTTACCGATCAATCACATCTAAAATGGCAGGGATGGCTGACAAGTTTCGTTGACCACTTAGCCACTTTTTCCCGTGAACGGAGGAGGCGAGTAATGCGGCTGACGTTCATCGGAGCCTGTAGCCAATCCAAAACGTAGCCAACGAAGGCATTATTGATCCCAGAGAACAGACATGTGACGACATTATCATTTGAGCCAATTGGGCTGGAAAGTGTCGAAGACCAACTGAAGCCGGAAAGAGGTTCCTCACCAATATTTCATATTATTAGAAAATTTTCTACGACCGGAAACGGCCGAAGTTATTAAATTTCCATTTGACATGAAAAAGGTTAAAAGTCAAAATATGAATAATACAAACTGAAATGTATTTATTCATTTATTTTTAACCAATTTTTCATTACTACTACTGCACGAATTTAACGGTTATGCTTCCAATAATGGTAACAATTCACAAGTATGCTATATTTCGAATGAGGTTCTGCCTGAAATGACACGAGCTTGTTGTGAAATCGTAAACATGCCTCGTGGAACCTCCAAAACAAAGATCGATTGTGTCAAGTATTTCCAGAGAAAACTGGATCATTTGGGGTGACGTATACTTGAAAGAAGCGAGTGCAGTTGTTAGGCTTCGTTCACTGGCCTCGGAAGCCCAACAAAACCAGAAAGATTGTACGAAAATAAGGCGATAAAAGGGGGGTTTTGAAAGTAAGAGTCAACTCTCACTTTTTCTGAACAGACCAAATTCACACGAGGTCGCCGTGATATAATATTGTTGTTTACACCGGAAACGGATGATTCTTCGAAATGGTGTACGATACCGCATTGCATGCTTTCAACCCTCTACCAATGGGTGGACCGCTTTTACTTTTCCGCACTTACATTTCCTTCGGGAGGCGATAGTAAATACGAAGTGTCGCAGAAAAGGGACGAAAATGGGGTGCGTTTTGTTTTTATCGTCTGTTCGGAAGTAGTTGGACTTTCCTGAAATAAATGAGAACCCACGAGGTAAAAACGGCCCTCTCGAGATATCCCCTAACCAACCTCAGGGTTTTAGATTAGAGGGAGAGAGTGGATCCAATATGCAGCCCATCTCCATCCTCTCATATCGTATCGAATAATCAACTTGATCCTCCTTTGGGACGAGGGGACAGTTCGGTCGACGAAAACTGGAAGGATCGGACCAATCTATTGATTCTTGTTGATGCCAGAATATTGTGATAAAGACTTTGAGGCATTTGAACAAAGAAATGGAACATCATGAACGCCCGAGGTTTTGAATGAAAATAGTCCGAGTATTGAAAAAGAGAGCACATGAGAAGTATTTTTTTTTTTTTTAGATTAGAATTCGGAACAGTCGTGACTATAACTTTTTTTTGCCAATGGCGAATAAAGCCGGAGATAACTTCAAAGGGAGGATTTACGGCTCTTGATCACATTTCAACCGCTCAACTGTTCATTCTTCTCCACCCAATGAAACTGAAAATTCTCTTCGGAGAACGCAGAAACCACCATAACCGCATCCGATGTTTGTCTTCGGCCAACTGCCTTCGAGCGGTGATTCCCGTAAAGATATTCAAAAGAAATTGTTCCAATACGCCCGCCGAGGAACTTCATGCATCATTCATAATATTCGCTCTTTCGGAGCATAAGGAGAAGCCGTTTATTTTGACGCTGTCGAATAAAAAGGGGTGAAACCTAGACTTTACCGTCGTCGCAGTTCTGAAGAGCCTGAAGAATGAGGGAATCTGATTTTTTCACAAGAACTTCGGTGAGCTTGAGGAAACCGTAAACAATGAACGGGCGATGATCGGTTTGAGTTGAATCGCCTATAAAGAATCGAAAAAGACATTTGTCATTCAGCAGTGGTGCAGACAAAAAATCATTTCCTTTGCTGCGGTCGCTGTTATAGGTGTTTTCGAAGTCCTGGCGTCGTATGGATATGGTCGCGTTTCAAAAAACAAATTTTTATCCATACCCTCTCCAAATTTGGTCCGTTCAGACTGAAAGGTTTCGAGGACCAATTACAGCCAGAAACTGGCCCCTGACCATTCCTAATGTCAGTTTTTTAGAAAATTGTCTTCTACTAAAAACAGGCTTTGGCACAGGCAGGACCAAAATGAAGTCTACATGCAAAATTCCGGTTGCTCAGAGACTATGTTTTCAAGAGGCACGTCAAGAAATAAGACTGAACAAGAAGAAGACGAGGAAGGTGAAATGGAGAACAGCCATGGTTAAAGATGAAGACCACACGAGACGCCAGTGAGTTAAAGAAGACGTCGTACAAGGAGACACTTCGGCACAGTTTTTCAATAAGCCTCGTAGCCAAACTTGAAAATTTCGCCCAAACTCACCAATCACGAGACTTCATTGCCAAGCTCGACCGATCGAAGGAATGAAATCGGCCCTGGGGAACCGCGAAAACCATTTGAAACGTCAAGAACTTTTTTCGGGAGGTCGCTGCTCAACTGCGAAACCAACTCAGTTATCTCGTTACTTCTGTCGACCGGAAGGCAGTTCTCAACAACTGACGTCTCCTTGGCTGACGAGATTATAAACTTTATTCCGTCTCCTCGCTCCTCGGATAACAGGCCTCACAACTAATTTTTTCCCTCCTTTTTTTCTGGGTTCAGAACCTTAGCCGAGGAGTCTACAACTTTTTTGTCGTGCCCTTCCCCTCGGAACGAATACATTTTTTCTCCTTCCCTTTCGAGGGCCTTTTATCTCACCCCCTCGTCTCCTTCCTTTGGCTTTTTCCCTTTCCCCTCGAGAAATGCTAGTCGGAAAGGGGGACAAGTTAACCCCTTCAGGGCCGCCCGCGGCGAGTTTATATTCTACATCATACTTGTACAGGGAACCAGGGACCACTACCAACAAGTAACAATCCTGTTATAACTTCAGTACAAGCGGAGGTGCTTCAATTCGTCCATGACCAATTTCCAACTATGTTTCGCGCCAAGAGAACCATCTAATCGAACTTACGAGGGAAAATGTATGCAGTCTACGCAGAAATAAAACCCCCGAGAATCTCACGCTCTCACTAAAAACTGTGGAGTGTTTTTCTTTTGTATATTTTATAATACAAAAAATGGTTCAAACAGTAATGCATGTTTTACATGTATCAGGAGAAGTCCTTCCCAAACATTTTTTGTGCAATTCTCACGATGACGCAGAAATCACTAAGATAAAACAATGAGATTAAACTTCGGCCTTTGATAAAACAGATTTAATGCTGATTCATACATTTTATTGCACTCAACATCAATCAGTGTGTTGACGTTCGATTGTTCCCAGTGACACGTTTCGTACAAATCGAAAGAATATAGATATGATTTATTCGAGAACGTCACTTCTGGGAATTCAGAGAGCATTTTTGGACGATGACAAATTGAATACTGAATGAGTTATTGACGCGAAAAAATAGCGGAGAGCTAAGGAGAGAATGAATTCTTTACACCCCTTCCACGAGACGATGATAAAATGATTTTCTGCTTACTAAAATACTAGTGTTCCTCTTTTGATTCGGATCAATGAGATTTTTTTCCTTCATAAATTCCCCAGCTGAATAATATAAGCTTGTATGGGTGGCAAAATCTAGTTGTTTTCCTCGTTGAGTAAATTTTTAAATGAGACCATTTGATAAAAAATATTACAATATTTTTTGGTCAATCTTTCTACCATCGTTCTAAACAATTCCAGAACGTCCTGGTATAAGTTGTAAGTACGTTATTTTCTATAAATTTTGGTTCTGTAATAGGTATCTACCTACGTGGCACACATGAAGAGTTGCGTTACCATTAATACTATAGACAAATGAAAGACTCGTTGAAAACCAAATTTGCCCCACACTTCAACATTATTTCCTTTAGGTGTTGACCGATGACGATAAATTCATGTATCCAACGTTTCGTGATACTCGTGAATTCTGCAAAATTGAAAAACGAATTTTACGATTGTTTCATTTCTCAAAATTATCTCGGATAACCGGAGTATAGGAATAGCAAAGATTATTCTTCCACTATCTTGAAATGAATTTTTTTTATTTTTATTTTTTTTTTTTTTCCATTCTGAGGTTTAGAGCCTTTAAAAAAAGGTGGGTTAGAGAGCTTTATGGCAGAACCAGATATTTTCTGAATTCATTGTGAATCGAAAAATGTGAATAAACGGTATTTTACAGTTTTTGACAATGCTGGAAAATTACCGTGCGACTGGTAAAGGTAAAACAGCAACAAGTACCTCATTTTCACTATCCCAAAAAGATCTTGTATGGGCCAAATGAATTTGAAGATGATCTAAAACACGATCACAGATCTCATTTGAACGAAAGGGTCAATATTTCAATCTTCTATTCAAAATACCTATTCATTATGTTTCATGTAGCATTTAAAATTATTTTTACGAGAATACGCTGTCATTTTACTGAATTGTAGGCAAAATGATGTCAATATTCATTTTAGAAAATGTCAAAAATAATGAACTGTTTATTTCTTTAGAGACGATTAATTATTATATCATATTTGTCCCTCAAACAGTACAGGTGGCGAGAGACAAGAACAAGATGTGTTCATCAGGGCTTCCAATGGCTGGCGCTCATCCTCTCTCGTCGTAACTTACCCTCCGCGGTGTAATCCAGGTAATGCGACCACTTCCATCAACGTCGACCCACTCACCCTGGGGCAAACATCAACTAAGATACGCCGGCTCTTGGGAGTCTTAGAGAGCAAGTCATACATGAATAATAGCTGGCGCAAGGCTCATTGATTTGCCTCCAGTCACCACAATCTCTCCCCTGGTCGCGTGCAGATCTATAGAGTTCTGGGTATTGACTAAATAATGCAAAAATTATGAAAGATGCTAATTTTTAGGCAAAATTCAAGATAATGATTTCGTTTCAATGAATTTGTAAATTCCTATCATAGAATCCCGAGACAGAGAGAGCCGAGCTTCCGGAAAATACAGTTCCATCATCAGAGCCTAGATCAGCACATGCTATCTAGAGAGAAATTGAAAACAAAATAATAATAAATAACTAATTTTTTCTGGAAAAAAAGGAGCGATTGAGTATAAATTAAAAAGGAATAACAGGAATACGCTATTGTCTATTATCATCGTGTTTTTTATTATTTCATCATGTATTTATTTTCATTTCTAGAAGGCCAGACTATTCCTCCCCTTGATTTTGTTATCGTTTTAAACAAGACTTCATAAACAAGATGCAACGAAGATAGGTCACTCCAGATAAAATACTGACCAAAGCGCATCTGTGGGGGTTTCTGAAACCAATGATAATGATAATCTTAAAAGTCAAGGTGGACCTCCCTTGGGTTCTCTCCATAGGGACAGGAAGGGAAACGCTGAACGCTAACGTAACGAGATTCTCTGTTATTTTTTCAAATGTTCAAATTTGAAAAAATAATTATTTTGATTTCAAGCGAAAGTGATGTAGGTTTATACTCTCCAGAGCACCCCTTTTCACATAACTTTTTTTTTCTTTTGCTTTGAACAGTGAGTACACCCTCTTTCTGGAAGGCAAAATGAATTATGAACCCGCGCTACACAATGATTGATTTTCGAATATAATGATAAATTAATACATCTCGACATTGCTCGTTGGGCGTTCGATATGAACCCCTCCCTCCCCAACAATCAACTCCGTGCAGAACAAGGAGAACGTCGAATGAAAGGGTTCTGTTCTCAGGATCGCCACCTTATCCTCTTATCTTTGGTTTTGACAGCCCCAGCAACATTGAAGATTTTCCACCCGTCGGCACAGTCGGATCGGAAAGAGAAAAAAACCTTTTCGCACTGACAGCCCGATTGAGGGAGAGACCGGAAACGACTGTGGATGAAACGGGCTTCTCCGATGTGGACTGGATGGAAAAAAGAAGCGATACCAAGCCTTAGAGCACAAAGCGACCGTTTGACGTCTGACTAATGAACTGTATAAGCGCTAAAAATGAGGAAGCAAAGGTTTTTTTTCCTTTTCACGAGAAGAATATATTCACTTTGATTTTTTGGTTAATAAAACGAGCAGATATCGAATTAGCTCAGGTCATGACATAGGAATTTCAGCAATGTAGCTCATGATATTAGGAAAAAACCGAGATGAATGAATGTACCCATTGTAACTGCCATGAGTTTATTAGTAGTTTATTACTAGTATTCTGTAGATAACATGAATGATCAGAACAAAATTCAGCTCATATTTCAAGTTTTGGCAACTCAGACCAATGTGAATTCGATAAAAAGGGAAATCGGCCTGGAACTATCGATCATCAAACTATCCTTCTTCTTGCCCAAAGCGTCAATCCAAGAACAACTAATAGAGTTGGATTGAAAGCACTGAGGGGCGATATCCCCGGCTCACAAAGGCAGTTCAATATCCGGTCCATCCAACAAGCGTTTCTTCAAATAAGACCGGTCCTTTCCATTTCCTCATGCACGATTCTAATGAAATGTGTGGAGGACGTGAAATGAGGCGTTCTAAAAGGCGATAACATTGAGAGGCTCGAATTGAACTAAGTTTCGTTCGGGACAATCGACTCCATTCAACGGCTTCCGACGCAAAACACCGAACTGGAGTACAGGTCTCATATCTAACGGCCCCATTTTCACGGGATGTGTAATTGTTATCACGTCTCCCCCTTTCGCACGTTAGTTAATACCATTGATAAAACCGATTTCCTCTCTCCTTCCCTTTCCACGACCTTTTCCGGCCTCTAGGGGCGATAGTGATGAAAACCGGGGAGAAAACGACCGGTTTGAAACGGGTTTATAGAGAGAGAAACCAAATTTCGTTGCAGAAAGGCGTGAAAATGGAGTGGAGGAACAAACGGCGGGAAATTATCGACCAAAACGCGCGTAATTATCTTTGTGTATGGTTCGTTAAGTAGTATTGTTCCCAGGGCTGAGCCTGTGAGGGGTAGGTCCCCTCTAATATGACTTAATAAATTGGTTCGAAAGGGAGGGGGTTAGGGATGGGATGAGTTAACTGCCTAACCTGTCCATGTCCTCTACTTTCTAATATAATTAGCTCTGGAAGTCGACGAGAGCGCTATCTATTGAGAGAGATAAATCGCAGGGTCCCGTAGGAGTGGAGGAAATGCCCTCCCACACGACAACCCAAACGGGAAGGTTACACTCGAGGTTATCACCGCTCCACCCTCACACGAAGGTTCGCTTCCCTTTACACATAAATAATCCCTCCTTTCCACCCCCGACAAATACTGTCTGCTAACAAACCCGACAATTGTTAGCAGGGAACCTCATCTCGCTTTCACCAATCCACACTACAATCGATAGAATTTCAATATTTTTTCCTATTCTCTTTGCCAACTTTCGCTTTCTCTTTCCAACACCCACCTACCGATAAGAAAAAAGTTCGTGTTTAAGTAAGAAAATTATCCACTTTCGTTCTCCACTCACTGCGCCTCAAATCAGCACAAGTTCCTCTCATTGACCCGAGATGATAAATTAACTATCCTTCAACCCTGATAGAAATGTAATCAATAACGTCCGGGTTTTCATCTTCCTCTACCTTTTTCAACTTCCCTTTTTGAGCTGAACGTTTTTAATAAGTTCAATCAAGAGGAGCCTTCGGAAAAATTGGAGCTTCGCCCTAGGTGGAGGTCGTGATTGAAGAGATTGGCTTCATTTGAGAGGCGGCACTAATTTGTGTAGGATTACATTCCGACTTTTTCATTCCCAGTTCCGTTTATAAGCAGAGGTAGTCGCTCAATTAAGGTAGAATTAGAACGCATTGTGAAGCGAAACAGTTCCTATAACGGAAACTCGCAATAATGAAATCCCAACTTTTCGATGTCATTCTTACCAATAAAATTATTCGCGTTCCGTCTAACATATCTCACCCAAATTGCCCACTCTGAAAGTAAATATGAGCATGGGAGCAAGATTAGGTTTTTCTGGCATCTGGCTACTTTACAAAGCCAATAGCGACCTTCGTTGCATAAAGAGTGGCATTAAATATGTGTAACAGCAGGGCACATGTGGGGGTTTTGTCAAATTATACACGACCAAAAACCGAAAAACCTGGGATTTGCAAGAGTGCATCATCATCGATGCGCTGGAAGCCCTTCAATAGCTAGTTGCCTTTTTTATGGAGTAGAGATAAGTTGGTATATTTCTTTTAAGAGAGATCTAAATTTGATGATGATCCATTATAATTTATTTTAGTTTTATCACCGCATTTTATCAAATTTTCGGATAAACATTGTTCGTAAGTTGTTCTGTTTGTTGCAGTAAAAAATTTCTACAATATAATAAAGTTTGTATTTATTTTTCCAAAGTATTTCAGTTTCAATTATACAAATCCTCCATAACAACCAGTCTCTTGAGCTTCATTACGTACCAACCTCGACTAAACACGAAGATTCTTGCCTCTTATAGCCTGTTAATATTCGAGGTTGCCGAGATTATAAGATGAGCTTGGGAACGAGGGTAGTTGATATTATTAGCCAACTTCCCAGGTACGAAGGAGGTGAAATGTTGTGACTAAGAAAATGTTAGTCGCACAGGACGACGAGAAGGGGGTGGTGGAGACATTTATCAACTCAGTTCTCCGAGAAGAAGCCACTTCATCTTTGCTAAAGGCAAAAGGGGCCCGAAAATATGGCCCATACTCATCCTTGAGGAACTAACCCCCCACCCCTGTGCCGGGAAAAACCCTCTTCCAAACCCTCTCCGGGCGGTTTATTTATGACCTAATTACAATGATACATTTGCCCTTAATTATGGCACTTGCTCTCTCTCGGAGGCAGAAGAAAATTTCCGAGCGATTTAACTCCTCCTCGAGGACTCCCAGGAACTGCAGGGTAAGAAGACCGGAGGGAGAAGTCGTAGCGTCATCAATTTGCCTTCCAGTTGTCATCTCGGCTGTTCTCGGAATGGGAATTACACTCCACAGTTTCTTCCTGATGGAAATGTTGCTGTCTCGCCCTCGATCTTTGTCTCGCCACTCAGATTAGTGCTCAGCGTTATCCCTCATTATTCTCGTAGCTTTTCTACCCTCACTCTAGTAGTCGGGTTGTGATTTTCATCTTCTTTCTCTCTTTTTATTTTAACCAATGTAAGAAGCAAATAATCATCCAAAAGCCAAGGTTTGAAGAATTTGAGAAGTTTCTACTCCAAAAGTTTCCATTTTCACTGTGGCACCTCCTGAGTACACCTAACTGGTCAATTTTATATAATCTAAATCTGCAGAGACAAAATTGTGGAAATAAAATTTTTCCGAGTCTTTGGAGCACAAAGAATCTCGTTATCACTTGAAAAATGATGACATTTAAAGACGAATAGAAAGAAAAAATGATGCAAATTACATCCCAATGGTGTATCATTCCAGGTTGATATGGTTTGTGCAACAAAAAAAGGTATATTCGGGATTATCAGAATAAAAAATACGATTTTGAATTTTTTTCAATATCCATTTTATCCACAAATGATCATTTTGCTAATGTTACAGGCAAGGGGCGGGGTTGTTTGTTTTTCTTATGTTCACCCTTGACAGGTGCACCACATGGATGTTTTCCTAGGAAGGAATTCAAGGAAGAAGGATTTCATGTTATAGATAAAACCAAGAACTCGAATGCTGGTGAAACAACACGACCGAATATGTGTTCTCTGTGTTTGATGAGAATGGCCAAACAGAAGTATTAACTTTACAGGTGATGTAAAGGTTCACTTTGACACTCCCTTTGATTATTCCGAGCATAGAAAGTTTATGATGACCGAATCCTGCAGTATATTCCAAGAAGAACCTCCTCACTGGAACATAATTACGTCTGTTGAGTTACCTACAAACATTTTTCGTTGACGAAAAGCTGGCTGATTTTCGTCACGGCCGAATTTCATTCCGCAACCGTGAGCTCGTCATAGCGATTCCACCTCGTAAATCTTAATGACATCTGCGTCTCTCGCTGGTTTCAAAGAATATATTACCTTCAAACAACGACTATGATGCAAATCCAGCCCCAACAACTAACGACTCCGTCCGCGAGGCCAGCTTCAGTTGCTATTCCCATGTTAAGCTCATACAAATACGAACGTACAGACGTTGCGAGTGAATTTTTCTCGACTTGATATTATTTGTTTCAATTTCCAAAATTTACTGCATTTTCGTTATGTTTACAAGTACCTTCAAGTATTAAGTGGGTTGATTACTATGTTCACAATTTTCGCAAGGAAATATTGACAATGTGATACTCAAAGGAGCTTCTTCTCTTTCAGGATTTACGTCTGAATGACTTGCACTGACGTAGGGAAAACTATGTAAAACTTATTCGTATTCATATGCATTGTAATAAGGTATTGGTATATTGTGAAGTAGCCAATTTCCCAAGAGGTATCACGGAAACCGTCAGATCACATCTAGATATTATTTGTTCATCTCATTTCCACACAAAATGTTTGACGTGAATGTACGAATATCGCCCGAACATCAATGAACTCTCAAATGGATAATATACTAGCACGTCAAGACTTGGACGTCGTGCGTTCACAGTATCTTCAATTTTCCTAACCTTCTAAGGCGTGGCAATTGTTTGGCGACTCCAAAGTACTACCCACTCGGAGGAAAAATAACATATTTTTCACTGTACATCAACCATTACAATCAAATTGGAAACAGGTGGTATGCAGTAGTTCGCTTCAAATGAACACGACAAATCGGAGTAACTCGTGATGAAGGGTAATTTGATAAAAGCATTTCAGCTGAAAGCATTTACGTTCAACTTCTCATTCAAGGATGTGGAGGGTAGATGAAGTGAGGAATCGAGCCTCTCATGGGGGATAATCCTGGGAAGAAAATTGAACGATAGATTCTATAATACGCGGGATGTTTGGCTAATCCAATCTCAAATACAAAGCCAACGAATAAGGAAGTCAAGTAAGCAGGACACGTGTAAGGGATTAGTCGCCACATCAGTTTACGTTATGAAAATCGATGGAAAATTGGAGCCAAACGATAATTTAGTGAACGTTAGGCATCAACCACGAAAAAATATATAACTCAACGCGGTTGCTAGTAATAATGCAACTAAGGAAATCATGCGAGTCAAAGGGGACCATGCGACAAGTACTCACTTGTCATTATAATTGTTGTTATTGTTGTTGTTAAGCAGGTGGTTGTTGATGCCGCGGTGCGACGGGTTCTCCGGGCTGTGCGGAGAGATCTTGCCCGCCAGAGTGTTGAGAGTTTGCAACATCTTAACTGACACTACGCTGTGAACCCAAAACAAACGGAACATACGAGTTTAGGGCATGAATATAACGAAAAGATTTGGAGGGAGAAGGGGAATAATGGAATTTTAGTTAAAAGTCGCACTTATCATCCTAAGTGGCAATCGATTTGAAATCATTCTCAATTTGATATACGTTAATTATTTATTGGAAATCAATCCCAAGAATGTGGAGCAAGCATTTTTCAAAACGCGCATTTTTACCTTTACCCAGTTAGCTACATTCAAAAAAGCATGGGCAGTAGACAGATATTTCTAATTTTTGTCAACAATAAATAATATCAAATCATGAAATAAAATAAATTTCAAATAATATCAAAAATAAATCATATCAAATTTTTGGGCAATTCGGAGAGTTACCACTACCTGAGGAATGAAAACTAAAAAATGAGTTTCGTTATTTAGAATAATAAACCAAAAACGCTGTGAATTCTTCGAATATTATCCAAAAAGTCATCTCAAACCAAAATTCAATTAAAAATAGCCGAGGGCCCCGCGAACATATTCAAATATCATTTTCATAATCCATAATCCATTTTCACCAACGCACGACTTTGTTTGTGGTGATCGAGCAAAAATGAGGAGCTTAAATATACTATGTGCAGAATTTCCGGTTTTTGGAGCATTTTGAAGGCGTTTTTCGACCTAGACGGCAAGGATACGCTTTTGATTTTTAACCTATGCATTTTAAAATGTAAAAGTGAAGTTTCCTACGCATACGAGGATAATATATTATCCTTATAAGAATAATGGCTCGAAATGCATCTAAGGAAATTCAAAAGAAGATTTTTTAAGACGAATAGCAACGATTTGACGGTAAGTTATTGACGAGATCGAGCCTCCCTTGTTCTAATCAATGAACAACAAGTATATTATGATGGTCCTACTTGGAGTGAAATTCAAAGAAAAAAGAGGAAACAAATAGATGTTTTGAGAATCTCCCAGGTTGACGCAAGGCTTGCCTCAATCGAGGTAGGTTTTAGGGGCGTGGGAGACGCGATGGTCTGCCGCCTATGGAACGCTGAGGGTGGGGGTATTGAGTTGAGTCTTGTTTGAACTAGATACGTTATCAGGTCCACTCCTTAACTCTCCGACACAAAAGCTTTTAATGCGCCGAGCATCTCTCAAAAAAACCATTTATCTGAAACTGTTGGACGTTACCGAGGCTCGACGAGGGGAAAGCAAACAACTTAGGTTTCTTAAGCACGTGGACGTTACAAAACGCGGGTGTTCGAATACACTGAACACTAACAGTAATAATAATCATGATTTTAGTACCGATGGTTATTAGATTATTCGCGTCGTGAAATGAGAAATTACTCAGACGGTTCAAATTCATAAAAGAACTCAAAAGACGCGAGCCAAAGAAACTAGAAATGTATTTTTTCCACAAAGCGAGAAATATTCGCATGAGAAACGCCGCCTTCATCTTGACGTTTAAGTGAATCTTCGAGTTATCCATCAAAATGCGCGGGATCATTTTTTATTGCGTGGATTCTTTTTCCCCATTTCGTAACTCAACCGGGGAGGTCGAGAGCCCTTTTCCCGCTCATCCCTGTACTGTGTTCAAACGAATGATTTATACGAAGCGGAGCCTCGCTAGCGAACCGTTGAAGAGGGGACGACGAAAATCGCATTAAAAGGCATAATTTGGCTCCCATGCAATTCAGAAGGTCTATTAGAAAGAAGGTTATTAGAATATTTTCCCCATTAGTTTTCCCCTCCCCCACTGCTTCACCCTTGGCAACAAAAGGCCCTCGACAAAGGGTGATCAATATATGGCGCTGTTCAGTGGACGGAGGCTGTTTTGCGAGCCGATGAACCCCGTCGTCCCTCAAAGTCATCGTTTTAGAAACACGCTAAGTGATTTGTGCAACGACAGGCTCTGGTCTTCCGTGAACACAATGTGAGAGGGCGACATGGGAGGGCGAACAGCGCAATAATTATACTGACTTGCTAGCGAAAGCAAAGCCTTGTTTTCATTGTCCCTCCGCACGAGCGAATTTCGATTAGCGATTAGTGCCCTTTGCGAATGGCCCAATGTCACAGGAAAGCGGTGGTAAAATTAAGTCACGTCAAAATACGCTGTGCGTACAGTCCTCTGCTCCTTGTTTCTCAGTTGATTTGACGTTCACGAGGCAATGAGATACCTGATACGGATTCAATAATAACCGCAGTTTGTTATTCAATGGTAATATCAACAGTGAACTCGAGAAAATGATACAGTCGTACCATATAATTACTAATAATCAGGTACTGTTGTGATATTTCAACTTCTAACATAGAAAGCCTCTGCCAGTAAAGCCTATAAGTTAAAATCTCTCATACAGTTTGATATAATATTGTACTTGAATTTCGTCCCAGACGATGACAAAGTGAGAAGGAAGAAGAGGGGGGAGGATAAAGAAAGGAGTAGAATATTTCAGGCATTTAATCTTTTTAAACCTTCTACATGAGCGTTGCAACAATGAAGGAACAACCGTATTCCTATGAGCATTGACCTCACCTCTACCTCAAGAAACAATTTACGCGATTTCGGATGATATTGCCTATTCTCATTGAACGTTACCCTCAACTCCTTACGCCCGAAAATCCCCTTCATACGGATAGTAATATCGATACTCTGTTATTTAAAAAAAAAACTGAATATTTAGGAACCTTGTAATTTCCAACATTTACGACGATTATGTGCCAGGATTTCGGTGGAGGGCAGCAGAGATTTAGAGAATTACCTGTGGCAACACTGGTCAGTAAACCACAACCCAATGATCCACCTCCAAGGCGTTTCCACCTCATCCAGATCTCCTTTTTTTGGTTCAATATTCATTGAAAAATCAAGATGAGTTTTCATGCCAGAGGTTTTTACCCCAAAACAGTACAGTTAGCTTTCAAGATGTCGATATCAATGACGCTGCAAGTTCTTCCAGAATGGTTTATTATTCATTAGAGCAAAAGTGCAGGGAAAACAGTGGAAGTGGAGTGTCCAGGACTCATTTCAATAGGTGTAGGGAGCAATTTCGACCCATACTCTCCTAGGGGCGCCAATCGGTCTGGGACCTATCTCAATGGATTCAGCGTCCAAAATTTATTGGAAAATCATACCCCACACGCCTAGGCACCAGGAATCCTACCCCCCAAAATTTCAGATTTTTAGATCATTTCGTACTACCAAAATCAGCGTGGGTGGCGGACGGACATTTGCTCATTTTGATCTAGACACCTTGAAACGCCCAGGAAAAAATGTTGGGTTGAATCGGAATGGTTGACTTTCTGCATGTTGATTATTCAAGGAATAACCAACCAAAACACGGTTTTACCCTTACCCCCTCCCTTTTTGGGATTTTTTGGACTACTTTCTACTACCTAAAACGGCGTACGGTGATAGATGGGTCGGAACGGGCAAAAATTCGTATTTTGAGAATGGATTTTAGGAATTTTCGGATATTTAGGCATGTGGGGTATTGTTTTTTACTGAATGTTGGACGGTAAACCGTTTGGACTGAGCCCGGGCACTCCAAACTCACGCTTTCCCCATACTCTTGCTCTACAAAATGTTACAGGATTTTTTCAATGAGATTTTAAGAATCCTGCAATTTGTCCTCACCTTTCTCATCCTCATCATCTTCGGTTGAATAGCTAATTCAAATCATTCGGCCTCATATTACCTCAGTTGGATAGCCATTGGTGTAAAATCCTAGTCCTAATGAAGCTACCTCCATGGACTTCATGGCGTTTTGTCGTAATAAAGAAGCGTCAAAGTCGGTACGACCTATCGATATTGTTGTTAGGTAGGAATTCCGCATTTGTTCACGAACCGTCCAACAGGCGGTCGGTTGGAGACGGCGTTCGATAGGTGCGGGATTCATTGTCGTTGTGATGGGCAGACGGGGAAGAGGATACGCATTAATGAATGTCACGATCCGACCCCCCCCCCCCCCATCCCTCCCTGTAAGCATTTACCTTGGATCCGCAGCTTCCAATGTAGCGTTCTGGGAACTGAGCTGACTCTTCCAATTAGAGCTGACTTCGTGAACCTCTGGCAGGACTTTTGGAATCAAATGCAACCGACCGAATCGACCTAGTGTGTTTATTGATCGAGACCCTTCCACCAACCACAACATTCTGATTCGATGACAAAATTCAATGCCGGCTCAAAAAAATTAATAAAGTACAAGTAATTTTACTCATCAATGGACCTTTGAGATCACTGACGGAATAAACTCAATATCAGATTTTACTTATTACAGATTATTTATTATTCAAGTTAGTTCTTGATCGTGGGATGAATTCATTGTTTATATAGCCATCCCACGAAGTGAATCATGATTCAGGCAAACATTGGCCAGGGCCCCTTTTTAGTCAATTTTGCAACCGATATCACGTGCAGGAAAAAAATCCACAGACCCAAAAACCTTGAAGACCCTAGTTCCATCCACCCCTTTCGACTAATTATCCCTTGAATAATCCACCTATATTTTTATGCCAAAGGTCGATCTCTCCGATTTGGTAAAAAAGTTGATATTTTGTATCATGTATTAAAATAATCAATTAAAACGTCCGTCTGCGGTCCACGCCGTTTTGGTTGCAGAAAATTGTCTAAAAACTTAAAATTTTAGTCAGGGACCACTTTTTTGCTCTTTCGGTCCTCAAAACATTATTTTCAGCCCAATCGGCCCAAATTTGGGGAGAATGTGTGTGAAAATTTGTTTTTTGAAACTCGATTTTCACGATTTTTGGGAACAGGGGGAAGTGGGTTAATTGCCACTCAATTTGGGACGCTGAATCGATTGGAATGCATCCTGGACAAGCCATCCCCATACTCTAGCTCTAAGAAACAATAGGCCTTTTTAGGTGAATTTACAGTGTTTTTGGTACTCACCAAGTAGAAGGACATTTCGAGGACAATTTAAAGCATGAGCTTATCTCTGTTAGGCATTTCCTTCATCATGCCGTCAATCGCAAGGGTCTATGATACAAAGGACGTATTGCCAGATCAACATTTTCTCTACTTGAAACATAACTGGTTCAATACCGAATGTACAAACGTCTTTAAGCTTTCGCCTAATCAAGATTCTCGCCATCCAAACTATTTCAAACGACCGATACGGTCTTGTGAATGAGTGAGTGCCTTTCGATAATGTCGGTTTCGTTCGGGAATGATTTTTGTTTTCAAAATACGTCACAGAGAGGCCTCGTGAAGGTTTTGATAGATAAGCTGAACGGACTATCGACATTGCGAACAAATAAAATCCCTGGGCGAGGGAAGATAACGTTATTGCGAGCTCAGATAATATGAAACACCCGTTAAAAACCGTTTTGTAGAGCGATGAAAACACCTTATAGAAGCAGAAAACCTGTATAGCTAGTGTTTGAGCCAATAGTGCTAATCACCAAGGTAATCCTTGAGAACACAGAAGGAGAGTTGCAAAGAAAATTGCACAGACAACAGCAGCCTCCAACCGACTGATCGCTCACTCTAGGACCAAGACTCTCTTAATGACCTCATGTCATTTGTACCGACGACACTGCTATGAAACGCTGAAGTATAGCAGAAGCTTAAAAGGTAGGTCGTCGAAAAAGGTAAAGGTATAGAATGAGGAGCAATTTGGATCCCGTGTGCCTGTGGGACACCACCAGAGCAAAAAGCGCTCTTGTGGCTGCAATTTAAGCAACCTGAAAAAGGAAAAATGAAAATAATTTTTATTTATTTATTTTTTTAAATATTTTTTAATGTGAACATTAGAAGACAACACATGAGCAGAATACCAGAGAGCTGAGAATCAATATACCGTTAACTCTTGAGGAGTCCATGCGGCAGGATGTATCCCTGCCTTGGAAGGCAAGCTGGTGGGCTCAAGAGCTATGACAGTCTAATTAGGAGACGATCGTAGAGTTAGCCTCGACAACGGACGTCGAACGGTGCGAATTCTGATAGGCAATAATTGGGCTGTAGAATCGAAGTAAAATTCATAGTCGCAAATAGGGTAACTCCTGCTCGGTAATAGCTTGTTCAGGTGAAGGTGATGAATGGGTGGGTATTATTTTATTTTCTAGAGAAGAAGTGGACTACGAGTAGATATTTATTAGTTATCTGGGAGACCTAAAAAGACTAGTTCAATATAACAAGGAAAATAGCTATGACCACTCCACCTAATGAGCACTGCGGCTGGAAAATTATGCACAATTTGAGCCGGTAATGGAAATTTCTGCCGTAGAGCCGACAAGTAAACAGCCAACCGATTGCACAACAGGGCGCTCGTGAGACTAACACGGGGTAGCTAATGGTTTGTGGCTGAGTTGGGAGCAAATTGAAGCTTAGTCAAACAGAATCAACCCCCATTAAGCGGGTTTAACCAACTGCCGCCATGATAGTTCCAATTAGAGGAAGGAAAGCGAACGACGTTTGATGGCTTGAGAAGGACCAGGTAACGCTAGAGAGTACTCACTCGAGAGAAGAGAGTTTGATGTCAGAGCGATGATTAGGACTGATGCTTCAAACATTCGGGAGCCTCGAGGTGGGAACGTTATCGTCGTCGTTCGTCGAGAGATAACCGAGATAACAGGTGGAAGCCTACAGATAAGGGCGAAAACCGAGCTCACAAACGCAGTTAGCGTCTTGTTCCAACACCTACGTGGAGAACCTGCCCGTCCATATCAAGTGCTTCACGACGGGTTGATTCAGATCTTACTGGCAGGATAACGTGTTCCTTCGAGGCATCCTACGCCCAGCTAGACACCACTTTCTGCTCCATACCCCTTTCAAACGATTAGCACAACATTTCAACTGAGGCATTCAAGCAAGTGGTGAATGATATTCATCTTGTACCTGAAAATCTGCAGAACTATTGTAATGATCCTGCGCCATAAAACCTGATTGTAAGACCATTCAGAAGGTTTTATTGTTCAAAAAAATCCATAGAGGAGAATATCAAGAAAATACGTATTTCTGACTACAACTCCACAAAAACATTCTAAATTTTAGAAAAATTGCCGAAGTCCGGAAAACAACTATTGACATTGTTGACATAAATCCACTTCATTTACATTGGAAAAATTGAAGTAAAAACAAAAAAATCCTCCGCAGTAAGATGATATTATAGTGGTCGAGTGAACAAATGGACCATTGATATATTTTAGGATACAAAAATATTTATTGATTGTTTCGTTACTATGCCAAATTTTGTTATCCTCCATCGGAACAAGTGATCGCGCACTCAAACGACCGAAATATTACTACACCAGTGACGTCACGGGAGTGACCCCATTTACCCACACTCCTGCGATTGTTTCTTGACTTTTATATGCGTTTTATGCTAAAATTATCAATTTTTCCAGTTCGTACGCCGTCCGCACCATTTTCGGTAGTAAACACTTTCTCAGAACTTTTACATTTTGAGCAGGGTTCTCATTCCCGCGGGTGAATATGTGTTCTTTTAAAACTCTATTTTCGGGATTTTTTAAGAAACTAGGCATGTGGGGTAACATTATTTTTCATTGAATTAAAGGAGGTGTATATGGGCCCAAATAGGTAGGTACCTTTACTGTTACTCTGAAGAAATTGCAACGTCATTTTTACGCACGTCCCGTGGTTCTTGTAAAGCATCAAAAATGACTAAAATGACCGAGGTAATCCAAACCACCAATGTACTGTTTCCCTCAAAATTTGATTCTCATTTAGGTGATTTATTAACATTACTCGAGTTTTCCGGTCATTATAGAGGGTCGTTGTGACTGAGCAAATTGCTTAATAACAGAATCGTTGGCCGAACAGCGTCTTGCCCTCATTGACAAATCGTCATTGAACTAATCGGCGCTTTTTCATGATTACTCTCTGGAGGAAATGATACGGCTCGCCGTGACTTTGAAATTAAGACGCCAGAGGGAAGAGGGAAGGCGCTTTGGTTGGCGTTACTGCGGTAGTTTCGCTCTTCTTCCTCGCCTCGCAAGGCCTTCCTCCACCAAGAGTTGGACAAGTAAAGTACAATTACCGTTGGTTTGTAGATCGGCGGTCCCACGAGCCTTATCAAGAACCTCCACTCCTCCCTAACTACTTAGTTCACTTAATTCCGACCTTCCGCCCCCACTCCGGCCGTTCCATTCCCCAGATAAACCTCTATTTGTCCCCATTGGCCCTCGGTGGCCCATGAAAAACCCTGATTCCTTCTTCTAAACCCCGGGCTCTTTTTAAACAGTTTTCATTCGAGGTTTCAAGAAGCTCTTAAATCCCTTACAGAGCTCATTGTTGTCCCGAATCCTTTCGACGCCACAACAGTCTTTTTTCCCCACCGACCACGACCGCTAATCACCGTGGGTGACCTCTTTTCGCGGTGTATTCAGTTTCCGGAATCATTGAGCCCATCTACCCTTTATTTAACTCGTTTTCACTGGAAAATTAGCCAAAATTTCCCCTTCCTGGGTTAATTCAAACTCGCTTTAATACGATACGTAATTCCGAGTCCTCCGTCTCTCCGCACCCGTCCATCTCTCTCATGCAGCACGATTCCCATAATGCCCTAACGTGTGGACGTGGACGTCCTGCAATACATATTACGAGGTACAAATGAGACAAATACCGTCATTGTTCGGCACCATGCGAAATCCTTCATGCCACAAATGACCGTTATTCATAGCTCATTAATCACGTCCCCGCTCCCTGAACTTGAGCGCTTAGCAATATCGTAGTGTTCCCGCGTCCCGGATGATGTATGCGGTTGATATATGGATTCTGATATGTATATATAATACGATGACCTTTGCAATAACTGAGGAATTTGGGTAACTTTAGAGGGCTACTACTCTGCATCACGATTTCCCAATTCAAGGAGTCTCTCCAGAAACACTGATTTTTATTGTAAAGAACATGTCCTTCATAATTCATTGTTCGGTACAGCCTCCTCTGTTGCAATTCTGGTATCATTAGACTAGGCCTCACATTTTATTATAGTTTGCGGCTCATGCAGTTCCTTATCCCATGAAATAAAATCTTGAGTGAAGAACTGGTCCTAAAACGGCTGTACCCTCATGTACACGTCTGATAAGAATATTAATAATTATCGATTGAATGGAAAATACCTCGTTTAACACTGTTTCTAAGGTTTCCATTATTTATTCCGCTGAGCTTCGCTAGTGTCCGTGACCAACACGTGCATGGAGGGGATGGAGGCTAAGCCCTAATGTTGTTTTGAGCGCTGCCCTTGGCGGACCACTCTTCAAAAAGTCGTTTGTGCCCTCGAACCCCCTCGACCTCCCTTCGACACGGGTTTTTTTTCAACCCCTCACCCTCACAGGTCTGCCATTCTATCCCAAACTCCTCCACTCATGAGGCCTCTCTACAGGTCCGATTACTCCTCTTGTCCCTCATCAGCCCCCTCAATGCCTTGCCATTCACTCGCTTTCTCATTACCCTATCGACGTGCTTCCTCCCCTTCCTCACCGCAAATGCACCGACCATCATTCAGCTTGACGTCCAAATTAAAGCGAGATTGATGAATCACCTGACTCTTTCGATTTTCCTTCACATCCGTCCAACCCTTCATGTCCCACAACTTAACACAATACACGCTTGAAAATGCACTCACATCCGTTTTCCATTACAGGCCCCCCTACAACACTCACACACGGACGCACTCATTGAATGAACCATGTCCAAATATGATGCCAGTAAATGCGTGCATTGCCGAACAGAAACTGACAAATACAACCTATTCGACGAAGAAATCAATGAACAATCCCCAGTGTGGGGATTTTAGAGGCTGTTGTCCTGCATCAAGACACGCGCTCTTGGCGGTGAATGAATATACACGCTCATCCTATGCTCTTCATAAAAAATAATATTTGCTTGTAGCTCTGAGTTCATTCACGGTTATTTTTCAATAATAAAATGATGCATTTCTCAAAACGGAGCAAATTGATCCAAAAAGGTTCATTTTTATAGATAAATCGAAAGAGTAAACTTTAACAAACGTGGTTTTCAATCTTCGAAATAACCATAATTACCCTTAGCGATCAGTCCGGGATAACTGAGTCGATCAAGTGCCCGAATTCCGATGGGAAATGGTAGGCACGATTGATTCCTAGGTCCGTGAAAATCTTGAAAACCCATACCGTTGTTTGCAGTAACTATTCCAGCTCACGGTTCTAGGCTTTTAAAATGTTTGGTCCTCCGACGTAAGGAGTATCAATTCACCAAGTTCTAACGCCAAATCGAATGAAGTGGCTCCTGGAACGATTCCCAAAAACGGAAGTGGGATATTGGTAAATTAGGGACTTAGGTGGGTGGGGAATCATTTTAGACTCAATCTTGAATCGATTCAGAAGTTTTGAAGGTTATTTCGAAGAAAACCAATTATAAAAAAGACTCATTTTTTCTTTGTATTTTTTGTCCTTAAAAACCTCAAGGACTAACTTCTGCACACGAGCGGAACCCACCGAGAATAATAAACCTTCGTTGAGTAATATTCGTACATCCTCCGACTAACAGTGCTTTGATTAATAGTTTCAACTATCTCTAGTTGAAATGATAACGTACTTGCCGAAAACTCTCTTTCTCAACAATGTACTTCAAGCTGTCGTTTGATTTTGAGATTTCCATTTGTTTTAAATAGTCCTAATCTTGTTCGATTGACGAGAAACCCTCAAATTCAGAAGCCCCTGGATTTATCGATTTTTTTCGAGTCTCGTGGTGGTTTTAAAACTTTGTCGCTTACGACTGTAGCAAAGGCAATAAAATGTTCGACTCATTTCTCGTTCGATGCTAAGGAAAGTACGTGATAACTGCCGTTTGACGATAACACTATAAACTCCAATGATCAGCCAAATTAGCGCCAACGTTATTTCTACCAGGCCCCTTTGAGTTGCGTAACAATCGCCATAAAACAAGTTTGTCGCCTCGCTCAAATACGAATTCCACGTGAATCGTCAGTATTACCCTCCTAGCTGAGTTCGCACGGTTTTATTTCTGTTTTGAGGGGGGAATGCCACAAACCCGGTGAAGAAGCTTGACGCGAATTTGAATCGACCGATGCACAACACGACAGAGATGATGGCGTGTTCCTTTGACATTTCCGTCCACAGCGTTCGGTTGTTCTATAATGGGAGGTCTTTTACGTAGACCCTCCCCTGCCACGTATTCAGCGATGTCTTCGGTTGAAATGTTTTATTCCGTGTCACCGCCAATCAATGCTCCCCCAGTGGTACCCTAGGATTTCTTCCTCTCCTGTATTGCTCGTATTTTTCTCCATCCCACCCCCACCCGTTTTCTTCGTTTTTCGTAACCGGTGAGATTGAATCGTCACCGCTGATGCATTATGTTCGAACCGGAGGTGAGCGTAACCTCAACAAGATAACTTAACTAACTTCTCTAGTATCTCTGAGCCATTAGCTCGTATGAATGACAAGGTGACGGACTGTTCTCATCTTTATTGATGTTAGTGTTTATTCGCTCCAAAACTAGGAGCGAATGATTAATCGAGGGACCTTTATAACAACTCTGCCCGGGCCGACTATTTTATTTTTCAAAATGTGCTCCAGGGTGGATGAATTTTTGTAATCCCTACTACTTAGGAGGAATCGGAAAATGACGCTTCTCAGTAAAAGTGATATTTTTCCTCACCTAGCTGATACAGTATCCACGTTGTTGAGGAAGTAAAGATACATGTCTTTATGGGCACATACAGAGGGGAGTGAGGATGCTACACATTTGCATTCATGGGGACACAAAGCCGAGAAAAAGCAAGACTTTTTTGGGCAAAGTTCGTTTTCTTGGATTGGATTTGGGCTCAATCGATAGCTGAATATCCCGATACCAAGATAATAGTTTTGTCCAGATGAAGTAGAAGAAGACGAAATATCTGTGCGTAACATCTACACATTGTTTAAAGCTGACGAAACTATACATTCAACACCATCATCAGAAGTGTTCATAAAAGGTACTGCAACTCGCCAACTCTAGTCTGATTGGATGCCAATCAAGACCCAGGTCCTGATGTGAGCTCAACTACCGTTCAGCTTCAGGCCTTCCGGCTGGTTGGCCGGATATGGGCCAAATGGGCCTTGAGGCTGCATGTCTAGGAAATTAAGGATTCATCGGGGGACCGAGGATCGGTAAGGTGGACAGAGTCTGCATCATATTGGGGGTGGGAGAAAGACAAGAACAGGGTTGGGGGGGTATCGATCTCCACGACCTCGAAGTCACTAGATAGCTGCGGGGAAGGAGCGAACTTGGGTCCCAGGCCTGGTATCCCCTCGAGGAGACGACGGTTTTAGACGAGGCTTCCACCCAAGAATTAAAGGTTCCTGAAGGTTCTTCGCGCATCGAAGGGGTGGGGGTCCCACGGGATGTTTGGCAGCTCGCCGATTAGAGACCTGCTCTGTCTGCCAGTGCGTGAAAATCCCGAAATCAGAAACTCCGATCCTTCTCTCTTCAACCCACTTCACCACCTGGAACGTTATCTGCTCGTTATTCCACCACCACGAGTGCGAGAGCTCGGGGCTCGGGTTGAGCGTCAAGAGTGTTCTCATCGATTCAATCAAATCACTCCACCTGTTTGGTAGGCGCTGGCATAGTACAAACTCCACTGATCCAATCGGGTCAAGGATTTTATTCTGTTTCATTTTATTGTCTCAATTTATCATATTTCGTGGATCCAATAAGTTCCAGGATTCCAGGTTCGTTTTTGGTAGTAGAAAATGTTCTAAAAATCTGAAATTTGGGTCAGGGGTCTGTTCCCAGCCGAGATGGGTCCTCGAAACTTTTCAGCCCGATCGGACCAAATTTGGAGGGGGTAGGGGTCAAAATGTGTTTTTTGAAAAATGGATTTTCGAGATTTTGGGTGATTTAGGCGAGTGGGGTGTCATTTTCCACTAAATTTTGGACGCTGAATCCAATAAAATGGGTCCCAGAACAATTGGCACCCACTGGAAGAAGTAATGGGTCAAATTGGGTATTTATTACCCATGTGGGTGACTTCAGCCGAATAGACAAACAAAACACATCGTCATATCCTGTTGTTTATAAACAGCTGTTAAACTTAGCAACCAATTTTGAGCAGTTGCCTACAATTCTTTTTACTGTCCGAGCTTTTTATTCGTACCATTCAATTCAATTTAATACAATTATTATAGCCTTCTAAATTACCTACGTTTTCTCAATATTATATTAGTAAATTAGTGTATATAAAAAGAAAATAAATCTTCAAAACTTTTGAAAAAGTGTAAGTACAAAATCAGGAGTTTCAAGTCTCACATAGACTCCATCCAGTCTTTGGTTGTTAGACCTAATAGTAACAGCTTGATCACCAATCACTTGGATAAAACGTTGCAAAACGATTCTACAATGGTTACTTATTTCAGGTAGATCAGCCTGGTATGTGACAACGTATATATCCCCGTCAAAGTAAATAATTACATAGAATTATAAAAAAAATTTGACGAAAAGTTAATATTTATACAGTTTCAAATTTCAAAGGGCCAATTTTTAACAAGACCCGTCCTTCATCTGCGGCGCTTGGTCTTTTTAATCGATTTAATGCCCGAAATTCTGCTTAAAATACACATTTTAACTCACACCCTTTTTCCGTTTTGGGTGATTGGTCTGAAGATGTCTGAGGACCTATTAGACCTAAAGACTAGCTATTGACTAAAAGTTTAGATTTTCGTTTCATGAAATCTAATCATACAATGATACATTTTTATTCAAATTCGAAACGCATGAAAAGAGCGTTTTTATTAAGATATTTTCAAACAAAAATGAGCCGAAATGTCGTTTTTACATATCAATTGAATACTAATTTATGGTTTTGGTACAGATGACCTCCTTCACTGAGCTTCAATAGCACACTTTTGATGGACGAGTAAATCTCCATTTTGAAATTTTTGAATGAAATTGAATGAAAAGTTTTGATCGAATCCAATGGTAGACACAGTGAATATCTACCAACATTATAGAGATGGTGGCTTTGAGCCTGATAAGTATGTAATATTTTTTCCAGAAATGGTTCGACATCTTCAATTCAGGAGCGGAACTGATTTCACTAATCAAATTATTATTAGGTTGAAAGCCCTAATTACATGGCACAGGTAAAACTAGAAAATTAACGAAGGACTCAATCGCTAAGAAGATCCATACATTCTATTCATTTGTCAATACGAAATATTTTTCTTTTGCAAGTCTAATATACTCTACAAGCAAACACTGTGTCTTAAGCACCAAACTACTCAACTATATTCAACAGGAAAATGTTATCCCTCCATTCACTCCTGA
Organism: Cyrtorhinus lividipennis; assembly: GCA_019603395.1. Lineage (NCBI taxonomy): Eukaryota > Metazoa > Arthropoda > Insecta > Hemiptera > Miridae > Cyrtorhinus > Cyrtorhinus lividipennis. The sequence continues at coordinate 9,176,496 of CM034004.1, read as the reverse complement.
CTTTTTATACGAACGCTGAAAACTCACTTCGCAAGCTCTAGAGCAAATAAATTTTTCAAAGAAAAAAAAAGTTAATTTATGTAAGAACCTAATGAATTACCACGAGTGAACGTATTCGGTGAAACACAGCCGCTTCCAATGAATGGGAAGTTGTTGAAAAGTACATGACTCGTGAAATGAGAGCCCTTGTAAATAACCCCCACCCCCTTAGTGGGATAACCTGACTCAACTTAAGTTACTTTGCATTATTAAAACGGTCTTCCGCGTTTTTTCGAGGCTAACATGCTGTGAACGCAAGTTCATCTCGACCTACTTTTTACGCGGGGGTTTTCATTAAAAAAAAAAAAAAAACTCTATTTAACGTTGGAATTTCTTTCCTCGGCTGTTTACTTTTCGCGAGGTATTGTTTGAGAGTCAGAGTCTTTGGTACCTCAAGTTCGATCTAATTGCGATATTGAAGTTCAGTGGAGAGTAAAATTTAATTCCGAATTCTTTTTCTTCCCGGTAAGGTTTCATAGGAGCATAAACGATGCAAATTATTTCACAATGGTCCATTATCGTGGCGTGTTATTTTACATGCCTAGGTCCTCAAAATACACATTTATCTGTCTCGATTTGCGTCTGTCGGTCTTTTCTCTCAAGTAGATAGGAATCAACTCTAGAGATCGTAATGATACGATTTCCCACCATCGCATGAAGCGGGTTAAATTTAAACGTTTTGAAACATAAAATGTTACATTTTTGGGATATTTAGGGAAACCGACTTCAGGCACCAAAACATAGTGTTATTATTCAGAGAAGAATAAACGAACAATAAAAATTGTTACATACGAAAATATGGTTGGTTCATGCTTTAATTAGCTTAGCAGTGGGGTTGAATAACAAGCTTAGTTGTATTCACCTAATCACCGAAGGAAGCCGACTACGCTCTGAACCTCAGTCCTTTGCCAAACAATCTCACCCGGTATCAATGTCTTGCGAGAGGCGACACACAATCAAGAGAACTCTCGAAGCTCATGATTTGCCCGATGTAGGCCAAGGCTGCTCATCAGTAAGTCAGGTAATGCCCAAGTTCTCCTTGTTAGTTGAGGATTGGAAGCGCAATAGAAGCATGGATCCTCCCTTCTTAACTGCGAAACTCAATCTGATTCACGGTTGTCCTCGTCGAGACCATTACAATCCGAATATGATCTTCCGAGAAACTTCAGAGAAAACCAACACGAATTTCCTTCCAGGAAGGGGATTTACGTCGTCTGGAAGACAATCTAATGACTGGAAACGACCCTTCCGAACACAACGGACCCCTCCTAATTAGTATACAGAGCGACTCCTAGGAGTTAATTGGTAATCAAGCCGAAGGAGATTGCTTGTATTGCGTGGTATTATTGTAGATCAATGTTCCATCTCCTTGATTATGCCGTCCAACGGAATAGTACATTTTACTCCCATTTACATCACCAGGTCGACCGTCCGTTTGCCATTGGGATCCGATGGAATGGTATTGATTTACGTTTAAAGGCCTGCCATCCATTTCGATGCGCAATAGAGCGGCGGCTTATAAAATAATAAATAGCGCGGACAAAACATGCGCCGCAAGAGGTATCGATAAGTTTGAGTGGATTTCCCTGGTGGTTTTTACTGTTACAGGGATTATGGTGCTAGACGGGGGCTCTCGTTGAAATATGAAAGGTGCCAACGTAGTGATCTAGCGATCTCACAAGTATTGAGTGACAGTATCCTACAGGAATCACCGCGCAAGGTGGCCCAATAACATTTGAAAATTACTTTAAAAAAATTATGATTTTCCAAAAATACACAAAAATTTTTAGAACTTGATGGGATGTTTGATAGAGTTGATAGCCTACATCGGAAATCCCATCTAGTTGTAATTAATTTTGTGTATTTTTTTAAGTGATCAATTTTGGTTGGTTATTCCTTGAATAATCAGCCTGTTTTCATGCAAAAAGTCAATCTCTCCGATTTGGCCCAAACATTTTTTCTAAGAAGTGTCTAGATCAACAAAATTAAATTTCCGTCCGCCGTACGCCGTCCTCGCCGACTTTGGTAGTAGAAAAATTTCTAAAAATCTGAAATTTTGGTCAGGGGGCCCTTCATGGCTCTAGCCAGTCGTCGAAACTTTTCAGCCTGATCGGACCAAATGGGTGGGGTAGGGGTCAAAATGGGTATTTCGAAAAATGTATTTTCGAGATTTTTGGCGATCTAGTCGTGAGGGGTATCATTTTCCACTAAAGTTTGGACGCTGAATCCAATGAGACGGGTCCCGAAACGATTGGCGGCCACCGGAAAAAGGTTATGGACGCTGAATCGATTGAAATGAGTCTCCATGCGCCTGATCCGAAGGATAGCCAACCCCCGTGAAAGAATTTGCAGCGTTTTTATCATCAATTGGATATAATCAGTCAACAACCAAATTGTTTTCACATCAACAAAGCATTGGGGATTAGAGTTCAGGATTTAGGGGACAGAATTAATGTCAGAAAACTTTTTCGAATAAGGAATTTTTGAAGGGTTAACTTCACTGATCATTCATAAGTACTCTTAAAGAATCTACAATCAATGAAAATTGAAATAAAGACGCATGACCATGAGAGTTCATTTTCACTGTCCTTCCAGACGAGTCAAAAAATAAAATTGCTACCGTTGGTTACCACCGAAGACGGTTAAATTCATGAAACATAATGTTCATTTTCAAATGAAACATAACTACGAATAAAATTAGAAATTATCATTTGATTTGGTAACGGATAAGGATGCGAATAGAATAAAATGGAAGCTCAATAACAACTTTTCGAAAGTTTTGGAGATAGCTTAAAAGAGGGCTGCTATTGAAGGACAGGCGATGTAGGATTAAATAAACGTGTTGAGTGCCTCCATTTTGATACGTCAAACTGATCATGGGTTTCATTCAGAATGGAACGTCATAATATATTCGCGATGCATTGAGAGCGCTCAGTCGACGGTATTACACATTCAGATTCATTACCAAAAATGGAATACTATAAAAGGGGCCTTCACTGTTATAACGAGCGAAACCTACTTTGCATTGCAACGTTTCTCATTCGGTAGAGCGTTTCGTGCAGTGTGAGTTATCGGAGTCATTCACTGGATAATGGGCAGCTTTACTTGGCACGAAGAAATCGACGTGAGATAGATAAGAGCCCGCGATTTGACAAAATCGATAGACACTGAGCCTTATCAAACATCCAATCGCGATTGGTTGGCACGTTGAAGGGGTATTGAGGGTCGAAACGATAAAATAAACGACCCCACGAGACGTAAAGAAAAGAGTGACATGAGAGCGGGAGGAAGACAAGTGAGAATGAAAATAAAATTAGAAGGCGGAGGGGAGGGGTGTCCGAGAACATGAAAAGCTAGGTAAAATATAGCCTCACCTGGCCAAACAAAATCCATTCACACTGACCGGTGGCGGCCTATCAGGAACTGAACCCGATCGAATCGGGATATATTGAGGACCTAATTCCTTTCGATAGGCCGACAGTCGGGGAAGGGGTGGAAAAGCAATCGTCATAGGTCGTCCAGGGCAACCAACCGTAAACACTGAATTATACATCGTCAGAAGAGACCCCGTAACTCCTCTAAGGTTAATAAAGAAAAAAAGAAAAAAAGAAGGAAAAAAAAACACCAATATCAGAAGGTGGGGTGGAAGACGAGCTTTCGAGGCGTAGAGGGGGAAATAGCAGCCAGTTACCAGTCCTTCTATTACCGATCTAAGTCATTCATGGGATTTTAAAGCAAGGTTCGCACGTGCCGTAGTCAAGGTGACATGTTTCTAAACTTTGCAAATGGGTCTCAAGATCCCCCACAATCAAAATTTCACTCCCTTATCCAATATGTTCTTCAACGGGGGGAATCGCTTGATTGTCGGAGATAAGTTAGAAAATGAATGCGCATTAATAAATGGGCTCTCACTCCCTCTTGAAGGCGTATGTACGTAATTTATTTCAATTTCAATTTCTCAACTCTTCAAACAGGTACGCGATTATTATTCAACTAGTGGTTGTGTGATATTTTCTCTCTTGTGATAGGTAATTAACTTTTAAATAATGTTTTACATGATCACTGGAAATGACAAGTTGTAACTTCATTGGTCGCTTAGGTCACACTAAAATGTCAAAATCTGGTCATTCGTCAAACCTTCACTGTGAAGATGAGCAAATATGTTCTTGCAGCTTGTCCTTTGTAAAAAATGGATCTTGTTATTCCGCAAAATAAACCCGGAAGGTTTATTTGACTGAAGGCCTTGAGCCTTGACTAGAAGGCTTCCAAGCTTTGATAAATATGTAAATGTAATAGTTTTTTCCTCGGGTGAGCAATCGTAATTGGATAGAGGAAAACATTTCTGCAAGTAGAGAAATAACCATATCGGATGAAATGAAGAGAGCGTTCAAAAAATACAGTGCCAATACCTTCAGAACGATGTAAACGTGAATGGGACACCACACCAAAGACAAAACTCCCAGGTCGATGGAAACTTTTTTGTTGATTTTTAATGTTTTTCTATATTTATTAGGGAAACAACAGAGCCCGGTTGTACAAAATTAATACATCCTCCTACGAAAATAATTTCTTTTGGTATGCACGTACCTATACTCTTCTTTCCACATGTTTTTTTGATTAAAGAAAGAAGAATTTTTCTGCTGCAAAGAGAGAGAATTCATAGGGGTGTATGAATTCTGTTATCATCGTTTGGTATTTTTATTTATTTTTTTTCTTCAATCTGAATATCCGTTTTTCTGGTAATATTAATATTGACCGAACCGAATAGAAGGTCTGAGAATCTCTTTTGCGGCATTGCTCGTATCTTTTTTGCGAGCGAATAAGAAAAAAAAGGGTGGGAATATACCCATTGGCTTGCGGGAATATTATCCGATTACTCGTGAATCCTTTTCATGGAAACTCCCTCGAGGAAATAATTATTGTTGAATCGGAATACCAACTATAGAGAAAAAAAAACGAGATGAGTCAAAGGTACAAAAAAAGTCGATTTTGCACCGCGCGGGGAAAATATTACACACGAACTCGTATTTTAAGGAGAAAAGAATAATATTGAAAAAAAAAACTGCAAATTATTCTACAGTGTTATATTATGCAGATGGGGCATAATTTACTACTAAATAATGTTGGACACTGAATTTATTAGAATGGGTCCGGGACACTCCACAATCACTGTTTCCCTCATACTCCTGTTCCAAGGAGTGACTAAAATTTCAGAATGAATTTGAAACGTCTCGGTTGTTTATTCCTTGAATAATCAACCTATGTTTTCATACAAAAATCAACCTCTCCGATAGTAGAGTAGCGTGGAAACTGATTAAAAATCTGCAAATTATTACACACGGGTTGGTTATTCCTCGAATGGGGGAAACAGTGGATGTGGCGGGTCCCGGACCCATTCCAATCGATTCAGGGTCCAAAATGTAGTGGAAAATGACACACTACTCGCCTAAATCGCCCAAAATCTCGAAAATCCATTTTTCAAAAAACACATTTTGACCCCTAACCCGCCCAAATTTGGTCCGATCGGGCTGAAAAGTTTCGAGGACCCGTCTCGGCAGGGAACAGACCCCTGACCCAAATTTCAGATTTTTAGAAAATTTTCTACTACCAAAAACGGCGCGGAACATGGACGGCGTACAACGTACGGCGTACGGCGGACGGACATCGACCTTTTTTGATCAGGACATCATGAAACGTCCAGAAAAAATTTTTGAGCCAAATCGGAGAGGTTGACCATTATCATGAAAACATAGGTTGATTATTCGAGGAATAACCAACCAAAAGTCACTAATAAGTGAGATAAAAGTCTCGATTTTATGAAAAAATACACGATATAATACAATTGTTTATCCTATAATGCCATCAGACAAGCAAGGATACTTTGAATGGTCGTGATTACGCTTAATTAACTGAAGATTCCGCGATAATCATGATTTTTAAAATCCCAACTTGTGCCCAATGGCCTGGTTACTGTTAAATCATGTTTAGAATCAGGCTATTCCATTAGATTGTAAAATGTATAATTGCTCCTACAATTTGGTGGCCCACCGTTTTTAGAACACTCAGGGATGGGGGGTTGAACGAGGTTCTATTCTCTATTAACTCCAGCGCAAGCACAGTTTTCACCTGCCGAACTCGACACCCAAAGCCCTGACGGAAATGAAAAGCCGGCCTGTTGTCTATTTTCCCTCCGTATACTGAAAAGATTAAAATTTCAATAACCATCGAGACCCCCTCCGGCCTATTTTCATTCGACGGAAAAGGGACAAGTTACACTGCACCGGGTGGGGTGGGGGCGTTAGGGGACTTTACTTCCTTGATGAAACGCTGTCATACATATTGTACTCCCCTCCCGACACAGTTCTCCCCGACCCTCGCCACATTCATCAAAGTTAGTTTCGTATTCGGGCCTCTTGCGGGACGGAAAAGGGTCCTTTGTTATGACCCCCCTACCCCCCTGACGACTGGCGAATTTCCCCTTTGAGCGTTCAACTAATTATTATTTTTTCTTATGCCCCTACCTCCTCTTGTAATCCATACGAACCAACTGTTGAAAACGATTTGTTGAAGGGGTACCCCCCCCCCCCCCACCAACACCACAACTCCTCACACTGCACGGTACAGCACACAGCGCAGTTCCAGTACAGGGGAGATTAAAAAGCCTTTCCTTTTCTCGTTATTACCACGCGTGCGTTGTCAAGGTTTGATTAATGACACGTTCGCGGTAACAGCTGCCGTCACCCCACCCTGAGTGGTGAAAAGAACACACTTGGTGAACACGATCCCAGTTCAATGGGAGGCAATTATGTTATTGAGCCTGATTAACGATTACGTGGGTGAAATGAAAATTACGAAATTTCAGCGATTTCGGATGTATTCAGCGTGGGAATTCTAATAACAAAACCAGTGATGACATAAATTGTTATCTTTGGGGCTATTGAATTGTGTCTCTAATCCTGTGTGAGATAAATTGGGGGAAAATTTGAAAAAAGACCCCTTCAAAACCGTTTCTCAACGGAAATTCAGTAAAAAACCATTACCCTCAACCTATGTGAAGGTCCCTAAAAGGCTCCAAATTCTACTTTCAAAATGCCCCTTTTGAACAGTAAACTAATACAGAGTAAAGCAATATGGCTGAATATGGATCGGACGAACTGCCCTAATGAAGCATATGCTTTCTGCTCACGATTCCTACCAGCAACCGTGCATATTCTATTTCACATCGTCATACCCAAAAAATAAACCAAATCTGTAAATATCAGTGATAAACATTTTTTAAACCTAATCACTTTGAAGTCTAGTTAACAGAAAAATATTTAACAAATGATTAGCTCGAGGGCTCTTTTTCTAAATTGCTCTTATCTAGCGAAGGGCTAAACGTTTTGTCAAAATATCAAGCGTAGCTCCCGATTCAATAATTTGTAAAGACCTCCATGCAATGAGCATTTCTTGTATTGAGTAGAAATGATTAATATGGCTGATCTGCCAGCTTAACCAACTTTATTTGAAATGGATACAACTAGATGTTGGGTCTAGGTGCCAGACTTGTGATGTACTTGTACGAACGTGCTTAATAAAATCGCTCAAAAGAATACATCAATCGATAAAGTATAAGACCACCTTTTATTCCGAGATTATGAAACGTACGTAAATAAGCCACAAAACCCTTAGTTTGATTTGTGCAGAAAGAAGTTCAGTCCATTAGTTGAATTGTGTCGATCAATCAGACAGGTCTAACTGCTTCGTTCAATTCAGTAATAAAAATCATTCCCTTCAGGAAGCTATGCTCGCATCCCTCACACAAGTAGCGTGTCATTAGTGAATTTCAATTAAGTTTATTAAAACGTCCCTCTACTCCTCGACTGGTGAGCTCGATCGGTACTTTATATTGTTTAATGGCGACCGCCCCTAGCGTGTCTGGAGCGATTTAGGGTAACGGGGAATAATCGTGTGAGGGGCCTAAAAGGGATTGTGACGACTATTTCGACATGATTCACGGCACGGGCCCGAGAATGGAGGGTGATCAGAGATCAGATCAAAAAGATACGTTAATGCAGGCACGCGCGCATTTTTGAAAAATTACCATCTCCTTTTCCAAGCATGGAAATCAAGTTTTTGTTTACGTTTGGTAAATTTTTCCTCAGGATAACAACATTGAAGGAAGCCTCAATTTAGAAGTGCTTTTTTGGTTGATTTTTCTACGTGATTGGTCTAATTAACACCTGGCCAAAGGAATAAGTGGAAATATGGTTTTTACCCGGTTCAATTCAAAATTAGAGTTCCCTCCCAACTTCTTGGGGTGGGCCAACGAGCGGCTACAACTCTGATAAGGTTTCAGTAATTTTTTCAATTCACATACTTTTCAGGCGATATTCGACTTGCGATACTCGAGATATATTCATGATTCCATCTCCTTCACGTTTCCCCCATTTTTCATCGAGACTCTGGGAATCACATACGAAGTGAGTGCGGTATCTGCGATCTAACGTTGAACCTCGAACGTTTTTTAAAAAGCTCCGCGCGTGCCGTAGCCAAGGTGACACTTTCAAACTGAATTGCATATCTTAGGCCCCTGAAGGAAAAGTGTGGAGGAAGGGGACCCTCCCCTGCAGTCCCTTCTCCATGCACACCAACAGTTTTCCACACCCCTGAAGCAAGACGAGTATAACGCCCACGAAAAAAAAAACTTTTTTCTCCCCCTTTTCCCCATCACAATGGTTTGAATTCAACGCCGCTGGCAAAGTCTCTTCCCAGAGCGAGATAACATCTAAATACCGCATTCCCTCGGCTCTATAATGCCATTCAAGTTTACTCCATTACTTCAAATAGGATCACAGCTCTTCGAAACAGAAGGGCGGAAAAACACAGCTTTTGCCATTTACTTTGGCCGCTTTATTTATTTTGTCTCACTTTCACTCTTAAAAGACAATCGCTTTTTTCCCTTTTAAAAAATGCAAAAGTATTCAGCTTTGGAAAAGAGCGGATGTCAGGCCCCTCGGCTTCCGGTGAGAGCAAAGAACGACGCAGACATTTTTTTTTTTTTTAATAAATCTGAATATTATAGCTGATACGCAGAACAGTATTTTGGAGATTGTTCAATCTTTTGGGAGGGAGCGAAGTTAGGGGTTTGAATTTTTTTGTTTAAACTCAAAACAAAACTAGGGTAATGAAGAATCATATTCATGTCGAAAGGTATTTGCAATTCCTGTCGAGGTAATACCGACGTACTAACGGCCTTATACGGCACTGGGGGCAAGCTAAAACCACAACTGTCCACTCTCCTGTCCGTATTTTGTAGGGCAGCGTATTTCCCCTGAACTTCAACTATAATTTCATGAGGACCTAAAACGGACTAAAAACGACAGAACCAACATTTTCGTCGAGCCACAATATTCAATATATCGATATTTTAAGAACCCGTTTAGGCTCAGATGTATTCATTCAGGTGCAGTGTTAGGCGCATTTTTACTTATAAATAAGTTTTACATTTACATCTTACATTTATTGTGAAAGGGGATTTGATTCATACTTTAGTTGTTTGTAAGTGAACGAGAACAAATGTAAATGTCATTAATTTAACAGTAAATTGCCCCATAAAACGTTTGAATAATTCACACAAATTGGTAACTTTTATAAATTGATGACAAATTTAAATCAAATTGGTGGCAATCCCACTGTTAGCGAGTCCGCTGACCAGTAGACTAGTAGTTTTCCAATTAGAATAACAAAATAATATATTTTTCGATTTTTTATTTTTATTTTTTTTTTTTTTTTATTTTTTTTTTTTTTCAGAAACGCACGCAATGACTGGTCAGCGGACTACCATAAAATTGATGGAAAATCATATTTCGGTGTTTTGTTTGGTCGTTCATTTCAAGAAAAACTCAGATAATATGTTTCGGATATTGGCAAAATCACATCGTTAGTTGCATATTCGAAATAATTCTCAGAGGTGAATAAAAAAATGAATAAATAAAAATATAAATAATAGAGTAGTTTTGATTGTAAGCTATTCTCTCATCAAGACTCGAGAGGAGTCATCGTTGAAAATAAGATAACACTGTAAGAGGAGTAGAACGACAACATTATAAGAAAATATGGACGAATGGAAAACATACAAAATTACCACAACGAGTGCGAAACAGGTGCAACGATCGTACTTACGGAGGTGGTCAGCGGACAAATCAAACAAACGAACACAAAACGACGACAAAGAAACAGAACTGTGGTGGCAACAGTACACGAAAAAGTACTACAGACAGCAACGAGGACAAAATGAAAATAAGAGTACAAACCAGAGACAAAAACTCAAGGAATGAGTTGAAGGGATCCTTAAATGAATGCTACTACTTTTACTTTTGAAGTGGGTGTCCAAAGAGCAGCCAAGCGTTACTCATTACAAACGGCCAAACTAAGAGTGAAAAAGCCAAATTAAACGTCGCAGCTAAGAGCTTAATTGAAAAAATAAAATAAATAAATAAACCCAGGAAGGAATACGATTCGGGTATTGCTCTTGCCCAACGGAAAATGGCTCACCTGTCGCCAGAACATTTTTTAATGATCTTAGAGAGGACTTGGTGAAGCTCAGATGTGGGGCAGTTCCGCTCATCCAGTGTCCTCCCTTCAGACGTGTAAAATTTCTCTTCTGCAGAGAGAAAGGTGATCTCCTGCAACCCGTAGGAAAACAAATCGGATTGGTTGACGATTGAACGCAAGCGGACACAACATTGTGACAAAGAGTTATGCGGGAATTCGTGTGAACATATCGTTGGGTGAATAATTGGAGCTACAAAAATAATTAAAAACGCTTCATTGTTATCCAAAGGTGCTTTGGAATGTCGGATAACATTATAAACAACGGTAGTACGAACGTGGAAAATTGTAAAATTAACGAACAAATGCTCCGGGCGGGGATTGAGACAAACATCAACAACCAATTATGAAGTTCTTGTGAAATCGAAAATTACGAATAAGAAGTTCAAAATGCGACATCATATAAGTGGACATCACGAGTATTGTCTCACAAAAAAGATAAACACACATAACACATCATTAGATTTACGAGGGTGAAATGAATCACATAAGAGACAAAGAGCGGGTTAAATAATACCTACGTAATCGAAACCTCCGTCAACTCGCCTGAGTCGTGGCATTTGAGGTAAATCGGAACTTTCAACGATTTTGGCGGTTGGAATGGTTGTAAAACCAATGATAACACTGTCGTATTGTTCAAAGTAATTAAAACAAAGCGATGAATAATTGTACTATGAATATAATATAACGTATTACATATTTAACGTCAAATATTTCGAATTTCCACCAAGGTAGGATTTTATCAGGCATTAAGGATGCCTTGCATTGAATCATAGAGCCTAAATACTGAGTTCTATTATGAATTGGGGAATACTTTTATGAATCAGAAATTTTGATGTAAATCGATGACGCGGTTTATACTTTCTTTGAACACAGCCATCTGGTAAAAGATTATAACTGGCGACAGATTGGTTCAAGTAAGCCTCGCTAGGCAGCGCTGGGGGCGCTCCACTTACCACTCGATACTCATATGCTTCTGAATTGTTAGATTCGTCCGCAGAGTAGTTCAGAGCTGACCCGAACTGTACAGAACTTGTGCGTGCGCAATCCCATTTTAATTCTCTCTACGCACTCTGTCCCTGTTCTGTTTTTGTAGAGCATTTCAAGAGCATTGTTCGATGAAAGACCGAAACAAACAGTGCTGCTGCACCGGATTTTCTCAGGATACCTGCGCTAGTGCGCTCTACCGGATTCGGAACTGAAAGTAGTAGAGAAACCACAAACCCAGTTCAAAATTTCAGGAGGCAATTTTTAAGTAGCGAGGAATTCCGTAAAGAACGGAACTGGTATTAAATAGCGGAGAGGAACAACTTTTAATACAGCTAACGCTCGCTTATATACATAAGTTGCGTGACGACAAACTTAATCATATAAATTATTTGCCGAGATTGAAACTAAAGTCAGGAATGAAATCAAAAGCAACAACAAAAATTATGTAACTAGATTCAGCAAAACCAATATTCTGTTGTAAATTGGACTCCCGGCATCAATTTATTTGGACCTAACGAATAAATCATCATTCAATATTTTTTATAAGTTTGATCAGACGCGGTCTCGTCCCCGCCGCAATTCAGTAATACATTATGTATGTTCGGAGGTAATAATTATTATGGAAATTGTTTTAATCTTGCAGTAAATTTAAATAAAATTAATTTTCTGGTTTCGAAAAATCCTTGGAATTTCGCTCCAAATTTGAGATCTGGCGTAGTAGGTTAGTTCTATTGGACATGAAAAGCTTAAAACCTTCAACTGTAAATGAGCTCGTAATAGGCTAACTGGGTCTTAATATGGAGATGAGTTTGAATTTCTAACTGAAACCGATCTCAAACTTACTTTGATAATTTTATGACTTGCTAACGAAGCAAGTTGAGGAAAGTGTATTGGAAAAAAAACCTCGACACTCAACAGGCGACTGACTGGCTCGTAACCTTCTCATTCTGCAGAGCTTCGCATGTGCCTCGGTGTTATCTCATCTTTCGCTTTTATAAACCCGGTTTTAGCAGACGGCGGTATCCGTTTTACCACGACTGTTTCTCCCTCGGCTCAGTCAATCACTCATCGCTCGTTCTCGTTTATCACGCGGTCAGCCACCGATTTGATGGATTCGTGCGACCCGCAGTTGATCCTCTTAGTGGATATTAAAACCCCCGCCGATACATGCAGGATGATAACTTTAATCCATCAAACTTCGAGTCAAAAACAACTACAAAAAGGAAACCTCGAAAATATGTTTCGAGCAACATATTCACTCATCACTCGACTATTCTGACCCGTGGAGCTTCAAATCTGAATCATCCTTTTCTTGAAAGATTTCAAGTAACTCACCAACCTCCAGTTCTATTTTTGGATTACTTCTCCGGGCGTTCGGCTCACGCAATTTGTCACAAGACCACCTGGTAAGAGACGCGGATGGTCAAAACGAGACTCGAGAAATGCGGCTCATTAGCTAGTCAAGCCAAGAATCGGTGCTAATGGGCAACCAAAGGCCGTCTGACACGGTGAATAACAACTATTCGTGAAACCCGGAGACAAATATGAGCGTTAACGATCTCCCGAAACCTTCACTTTCAACAGGAGCTTGGCCAGGTGACCTGCTGAACGATTTTTCCTTGAGCCGTTATTATTTAACGTCCTTAACAAAAAATACATTTTTCGTTCTTTTGAACCGCATGATCAACTACAGTTCCAGTTTTTCCGTCCCAGGACTGACACAAAGTCAACTCAGTAAATCAAACTCACACCCCATATTTATTACACGTTATAACTTTTGTACTAAAAACGCTACAAAAAATCGCTCGCCCGTGAGCGATAGTCGTTCCGGGACGCTGTTAATAGAATCAACGTCCAAAATTTTGTAGAAAATATTCATACACATGAGTTTGCCATAAATCTCGAAATTCTCACTCAAAAAACAAGTTGTATGAAACTCGATTTTCGGGATTGTTGGGCATCTTTGCGTCATTTTCCATTAAATATTGGACGCTGAATCGGCTGGAATGAGTACGGGACACTCCACGGGACGCTAACCGTTTTCCCCCATAATCTTGCTCCAAGGAATAATCAACCACTGTGGATGAATTTGCAGCGTTTTGCTATTAGTACAATGAGAAATCTTGCGAGAAGTCTGCTTCACCCTCTAATTCTACGTCAAAACCCAATTAGGAGAAACTATTGAACTCTACTTGTAATCGCGAAGGAATAGGGAAAGAAAATCTGATTACCAACGTTTTTCCCTATCGTCTCGCTCCGTAACGGTGGGATTTTCTTCTTTGCTGCTTACCTGGCGAGTAATTGACGTAGAAAGTACGGCCCCTGCACACCACTCGCTTTGTCTCTCTTTCCTGAACGCAGAAGAAAAGCTTATTAATAAAGTTTGGGTTTTTCCTTTCCTGGTTCCGCTTGTTTTTCTCCCCTCCCCTTCTTCGTCTCTAGCTTCTGGGCTCACTCACGGAATTCCGGTGGTCCAACAGGTGACTTGCGACACGCGAGCGTATTTCCGTGCGGAGATTGAATGTTATCTTGCTACGAAAAAAGGTCGAATGCGTTCGGGAAAAAAAAAGTGAATGGGCGGATTAAAATTCATCGAGGGTGAGCTTCATTAAAATTCCCTCACACACGCTCCAACCTCAACCAGGTTAACTCCTTTTCGGAAAGCAGTCATCGCGTTGACGTGAGACTGATTTGAAAGCTTCCAAAGTGGTTGTTGTTTTAACATGGACTCATGTTTTAGCCATGACCTAACTACCAAAAACCGTTCGCCGAGAGGGTGACGCGGGAAGGGAACGCCGGAAGGGTGACGCGGGAGTGTCACACGGAGGAGCGTCTGGGGGGAGTACCGAGCCGAGCGACCTCGGCCATTTCCGGCCCTCCTCGGCCCAACCTCTCTGTATCAACTCTCCCTTATCTTGAATCTTCACAACATAGATGAACGAACTTATAGTTTCTTCACAACGTCACCATTCACGTTCGCTTCGAGTGTTTTAGTTTATTTGTTTACTATTCCGTGTTTACTATTCCATTTACTAGTTCCGTGTTTTAGTTTATTCGTAATTATTTCGTTGTTCGTTATTCCGTTCATTCTCGTTCGCTTCTAGTGTTTTAGTTTATTCGTTAACTATTCCGTGTTTACTATTCCATTTAATTTAGTTATTCGTTATTATTCCGTTCCTGTGATGCCTAAGTGCAAGAACTGCAACCATGTTTTTTCAGTTGGAAAACTGGAATTGAAAGAGATACTAAAAAATCTAAGCCAGTGCCCTGCATTACAAAAAGACTTCCATCATGATACCAGTCTTGGGCCTTATAAGGGTAGAGCCTGAAAATAGGTGAAACTACAGATATAAACAATAATACAAATTTTACAAATGACCTTATAGTTACATATCTTACATATCTTTTTTAAACTAATGTGAACTGCTGGAAACGTGTTTTGGGTGAGTTACAGATATGTTCAAAATTTGTGTGAGCCAATTTTAGCTTGTTTGCTGAAACACATTTTCCTAATAATTTTTTTAGGCTAGTAGGTAGTAAGTTCCTATTCTACCAAAATCCCCGATAAAGAGAGAATTGTTGACGTTGAACGAGGGAGCACGCTTTTTTGAAACGAGCGCCAAAGGGGAAGAATTGCGATGGTGTGTGATATTGAGCCGAGGAGGGCCGGAAATGGCCGAAGCCGCTCGGCTCGGTACTCCCCCCAGACGCTCCTGTCACATGGGGTTTTATAAGACAAGAAGAAAATACCGTACCTACTTCCTTGTAAGGTAGTAGTGAGTCATCAGAAAATACCGTACCTACTTCCTTGTAAGGTAGTAGTGAGTCATCAGAAAATACCGTACCTACTTCCTTGTAAGGTAGTAGTGAGTCATCAGTCACCTCGTATAGACATTCGTAATAGACATTCCGATTGCAGACGGCTAAAACATGGGTCCATGTTTATCGGATTTTAGCCGTAGGCTCTAAGCGGAAAGCAGACGCGGGTCCAGGGGGCTTGCCCCCTGGCAAGGCCCAGAGGGCCGAGTTTCGTGTTAAAGTATCACTGAAACCAGGCAAATTTGAGTCGAATTTGGTTAAGTGGAAGCCATCAGCCTTCGGATGTGCATCAATACAGCAGACTTGGGGAAGCTTCTCCCGAGTACTAAAGATTCTTCAGTAACCTACTAACCCTTTCAGAGTGTTATAAATATGAGTTGTCGCGAAGGTTGAGGGTAGCGTTATTTTATTGAGCGGCTCGTATGGCGCGAAAAACGAATTCAACTGTTTCTTTCTTTTTTCTCTCTTTTTTTTGCGCTATAAAAAACGACCACGGACTTGACGATGGCGGTGAAAAATATCGCTGGGCTCGAGAGGAAACTCCCAAACGGCGCCCGGACTTTAAAAATACAGTGTCGCCAGAGCATTCCTGCGAGTCGTGTCACGCTTGCCCCTCTTCGAACTCTAAAATAGAAATATTTGTGTTTTTATTTTCTATTTTCTCGCCGTTTTTTTCCACTTTTTTTTTTTTTAAAATCCGATTTATTACCACTTGGCTAGGAAACAGGAAATGACTCAGAGGTGGGCTACCTCCGAGGTCTCGTTTGTTTTTGCGAGGTTTTGATCGATGCGGAGATCGCGAGAGAACGTAGGAAATTGCATTGGTTCTTATTTATTTGTTGTGAACGCGGAAATAAGTCGCTCGTACACATTCTGGTTGGTTTTCCAACTGGATGTAATTTCTAGCTTTTTCTAAGCGTAGGCATCAACTCGTTTTCATGTGTAAAACATACGTCAATTTAAAATTTACTGTACAAAATGGGATAATAAAACCTTTCATTGATAATTACGCTCAAAAACTATAAAAATCGTAATGCATGTGGGGTTTTTTGCTATCTCTGGTTGAATAACTGCGTGTGGCAGGTCTAAGAGATGTAAAACCCCAAACCCCCGAATAACGTGTTTGAATCTAAAATCAGAGTGAGGAAGCAGTCTGTGTACGTATGTGTCAAAACTTATTTCTCACAGGTACATATGACTCCGACCTTGGTTCCGCGTGGTGGCTGTTGACATACGCGTTTGAAGAACGTGTGTTCCTGAAGGCAGATTTCGCGAGCATGCGATCATCACCTGAAGCGCTCGTAAATGAGGGAATCTATTTCTTTCAGTCTTCTGAGGGAAATCAAACTGTTCGTAGAATCAGAAACAAACATGTAACGTGTTGCGTTCTGACCACTTCGTGGCGGACGGGCATTTCTGTTGGAAGATGTTCGTTCTGATGAAATCTAAATATTTAAATTTATTCCACCGATGCGTTTATTCGAAGTATTGCGAGGCTGGAATGAGCCAGTATTCGTACTATTACGAACACGCCATAGACAAACATTATAACGTACACATTTTACATCTTTGTATTAATTTAATTCATTTTATAATGAACAATCACTGGACGGAAAATCCTAAGTGGAAACGCGGTAGAACGGACCCCTTCACGTACCTTCGCCGTCGAATCATATTAAATTCCCCCAACTCAGAATAATGGTAAAATGTGAACAAAACCGTCTGTAGCCCTCACCTCCTTCCGCTCTCCAAGTTAATTAACTAATTTCCGTATCCATCACCCGAAGGCGAGTTTTTCGTTGCTTTATGAAATTGTGAAAAAACAGACGGGTGCTTCTGGCGAGGACGAGGTTTGAAGTAACAATTTCTCGAGAGCAAAAAGACTCGTTAACAAAACGAGCACCTAAGCTCCTTCGGATATCACTTTTAATTAAAAAGCAAGTGGCTTTTGACTTGAGAGCCCATCACGGTCGTCTTTTTCCCGGGCGCTTCCTCAGCAAGATTTTACGTGGATGTTTCATCTCGGAGAAAATGGACGATCCGAGGTTTCTCATAACGTATATAATTTTAGACGGCGAAACGTCCGTGGGAATGACGAGTCGGCGGAGAAATGAGGGCTTGGATTTGATTGAGTTACTTTGTTAAATACCTCATCCGTGAAGTTGGTAAAAAGAGCTATCTCCGAACGACAACGTTAGATTGTAATTCGAAATGAAAACAAAAAACATCGAGCCACACTGCTGTCTCATGAGCTGTTTCCGACGTTGATCACTACGGAGTATACCAAAAACCCATGAAGGTTTATTGTGAGTGTGAATGACATTTTTATAGTGACAAAGAATAATTTGACGAAATAAAAGAAAAAATAAAACAACGAACACGGCAGGGGTTTTGTACAAGAAACGCTGCAAATTATTTTATAATAATTTTATTATCCTCGGTGGATCTTTTTCGTGTGGGAAAAGGTATCTTTGAGTAGGTGTCTATAGTAGGCACCTAGTATTGGATAATATTGAAAGAATAATAAACCAGGAAATCAGAGGACAAACGAAATCGTATTCTTGAAGTACTAGTTTTTACCAATAAGCGGCCTATGTTAAGGGAAATAAGTCCAAACCCCTTCTCCAAACGAGTACTTTGGGTGCTGTGGTACCCCACCAAAAGACCTGGGTCGCTGAAAACACTTGAAAAGCCACATTCAAAAGAAACACCCGTTCTCAACCTCATCGTGGCTCCGTGTGTAGCTACCAAAAGGTATTGGGGTGAGCAAATAACTGCCCAAATGGTAATTCACGGAACTACAGAAATTTGACGGCTCCGCGTTTTGAAACGTAATGCATCTAAACGTAAGAATCTGAACGATTGACTTTTTTTTAACGAATATTATAATACCAGAATATCACTTGTTGATCCAATGATTAATTAGTGGTGAGTTTTCCATGTTTTTCAAATTCTTAGTGTCCAAGCAGTCTAATGAAGGGAGCATTGGAAATAAAATGAGACTAAATGAAAACGCGCCAGCGTTGAGCGACGTGGGATGAGCTTATGAAGGAGATACAATAAGAAAATAAGGAATGATTCTTCATATCAGACCCACAAATGTATTGTCCTTTGCCAGAATTCACACCCAAATAATATGAATGGTCATTTCATCGAAAGCTAGAAATGGCTTACAATACGCACCACTGAGAAAAATATAGTGAAAGAACTGGGCATAAAAGAGAAGACGAAGTTACGAAAACGAGATTCGCAGATTCAATCCTTCCTGCCTACCCTGTTAACTGAGTTTTGTCGTCCCTTTGAAGAACACCCCTTGAGATTGGAAGCGGCAAAACACCTCTATTTCCGAGTTCTCCTTCAAATAAGGGATTAATATGGCAAAGCTTTTGTCCAAGGAAGGGTTGAGCGAACAAATTATTTCACGTTTTTCCGTCTTGACATTCTTTGGGAGTCTGGTGTCAAAGAAAAATGAAAGAAAATATCCAGATACGTCCCCATACTCCGTTTTCAATGAAAACCTGGACACAGTGGTTATGATGACTGATGTTAAAAAAAAAAAAAAAAAAAAAAAAAAAAAAAAAAAAAAAAAAAAAAAAAAAAAAAACTAATTCAATAATGATGACACGAATGAATCAGAATATTCTTAGGACCAGGTTTTCTGGCATTTTCTGGTGATCAAAAAGTGTATGTAAAAAATGGATTTTCGAAATTTTCGGCGAACTAGGCGACTGGGGTATTATTTTCGACTTGGACGCTGAATCCAATGAGACGGGTCCCGGAACGATTGGCACCCACCGAAAGAGGTTATGGGTCAAAATGGCTATCTATCTAACCATTTCAAACGTTCGTTTTCGAGATTTCTGGTAACCAGGCATATGGGGTATCATTTTTCACTAAATTTTGAAAAATGAATCGATCGGAATGGGTCCGGGACACGCCACACCCAATGTTTTCTCCATTTCCCCATGTTTGATATTTTCGGCGATTTAGTCGTTATGGGTATAGTTTTCAACTATTTTTTGGCCACTGAGCCAGGTCGATTGGAATGAGCCTCCATATTCCTGGTCCGAAGAATTACTAACCCGTGTAAATATATTTTTTTAATTTTTTTAATTAATTTTTTTTAAGCTAGGATGGATATATTTCTCTATTATGAAGTTTCATTGAAATAATGTACATTTCCTTCTGCCAGGTGAACTGAAACGAGCGTGTACTTTGATAACCTACAAGAAACACTGTACATTATTCCGAGATTCGATTGATCCTATAGTACTGTCACACAGTTGATGGCTCTGATCGTTTCCTGCTCCAATATGATAATTGCTGATTTCAAATTCATTGGTTTCATTGTGAGTCGGATTGAGGCTTTTGAATGGAGCCCGTAATAATTAATAACCGATCGGATCAACCTCTTATACTGAACATCGAAAACATATATCGTTGTCCTGCTGAATATATTTACCTATAATGTAGGCCCGTATTTTTATAGAGACAGAATCTTGCGCTGCGCGTGTTTATCTTTTGACGGAGACGCAATCCAGAGTGGAATTTGATGGTCTGTTTTTAATTTCCTAACTCAACCGTCTAAGGTCTTTTCTGACGCGTGAATGAAAACCACTCGTCCGCGAAGACGCGTTACGTGATGAGAAATTACCTCCGTCAATCCCTCAACTTGAACACCTCCCAGAGACGGTTTAGATTTATTTGTGTCAGTAGGAACAGCATTGGAGCGGCTCAACGTTCGTTCATAACGACCATTTTGTGTTAATCTCGTGGATTGAAATAAAGAGAATGACGAGTTGCGAAAATTCTGAGCATGTTGAGCTTCAATCGTATGTTGAGTGGGTTTTATGAGCGGTGCCTCATCCGCTCGAATATGGATTACCCCCTGAAGGGAAAATAGGCCCATCATGATAGCTTCTCGGGAGAAAAGAATGAGCTTTTTTCCTTCCCCTTTTTTTCCTCTTCCTATTTCCTCGGGTGAAACGTGGGAAATAATTCAGAAACAAGAAGTTCGATGCAAACGGTGGGAGATTCGCCACGTTTGTACGCCCAAGATCCTCCTACCCCGACCCTCGAGTGCATTCTTTATGAGCTTTTCTGATCGCGATCCAAATTGAATTCCATCCGAAGAAAAACCTTCTGCCTCTATTCCATCCCTTTAGCACAACCAGATGGCCTGGCTTTTCCTTCCTCCACCATCGAAACAAGTTACTTTTTTTTGTCGGTTCTCGTCGAAGAGTTTTTGTTTGTACTGGTGGAAAATATTATATTGCGAGGTGCAATCTAACGTTCGGTGAAACGAGAGCCCGTCACGTTCCATATCCGTTCAACTTTTTCCCACCCATAAACCAATTCCCCGTCCGAAATGACGAATGAAAACGGGAAATAAATTTTTCAACCCCACATTTGGAAGAGTTCTTATTTATTCATTGAAAAAAAGTTGGGATCAATTATAGAGACCGTGCGTCGAATCACCAATCGAGAAAAATTCACCAGCAGACGCTAACCAATATAAAATTTTACGCGACATGGACAGTTGAAGTCTAACGTCAAGCGAAATGGTGTAGTTTTCAAGGACTGCGCAATGCGGCTTTTTACAGGCATGCACACAACCTCGGTCAGAATTGTACAGGCAATACATTTAGCACAATATCTCTCGAAGCGGAAAAAAACTCGATATACTTCAAAGAAAAATGTCGACCGTGGCAGAATCGAATCAAGGGAGCCGTCGATCGGTTTATGTGCTCACTCGAAGTCAACCCATGCACGTTAAGTAGAGTTTTCGACGACTCCGTCAATAACGATTCTGGTTCAATAAGTTCAGCAACCCTTTCGACAGACACAATATTTGCACGAAGCGAAATTATTGTGATCTCAGGCGGGTTTATTGCGCTTTCCCTCCTCGAGATCTCGGCTCAAGAGTGTCACAATACCCGAAGCGCCAAAAAGAGGGGGAACGGAAAATGAAAATACGGAAGTGCGGCGGCGAGCAGGGGGGTTCAATGGAGGTTGTCCGACTGCCGTACCTTCAATATTTTTTCGAAAAGGCTTCCCAAAGGATTTTATGACCAGAGACACTCGAGCGGAGAATGGACGAGGACCGGATATTTTCGTCGGGTCAAGAAAAATCCATTGGCAGCACTGCTCGACCCCACCGGTTCCCCTCAATATAGCCTTGTGTAGAAAAAGGACCTCAGGATATATATCTATAAGTGCAGAATAAGAACAGTTGTGCAGTTGGCGTTGGCTTTCTCCCGTAAGACTCTTCACTCCTCACTTCACCGTTATGAACTTCTTCGCTATTTATCAGTTTCACAAGATACACCTCTTCCCGCGGTCTTCAGTTACAATAACTTTCTTCCCGGACCACCTTTTTATCAAGTGCTTTATATAGGACCTCATTGTTGTCTTTTTTTCCATAAGAGTGGGGTGAAGTAGACAGGTTCAGGTTGAGATATGATTGAACGAACAATGCCGCCTCCCACTACCTGAAGAACGGTGAAGATAAACATCGCGGGGAATCCGGATCGAACAATATCGAACGGATTCAGATATGTGATACATAGTTACTATCAACAATGGCGGAAGTCCAAAAAAGGACATGAGCAATGCAATTTGATTAAAAAAAATTCTCAAATTGAGTATCATTGTGGAATATAGGTGGAAAATGTCCTCCGAATCTTGTATAGATCAGCGTAGCCGGGGTAGAGACAATCTTGGGGTAGTTACGTACATGAATATATTATGTCAATAGGGGCAGGTATGTACAATACGAACCATTCTGACCAGCTTATGTATTTACCGATACAATAGTACAAACGGGCTCGGTAGGACGTGAAGCGTCTCATAAGCATTGGCCTTCAGAGATTTTTTAAAATTATGAATGATGCTAAGGATGCTGAAAAGCCGCAAAACGATACCTAGGCCTTCGACAGATCTTTTATTGTATCTATCAAAGATGACTGCACTGCAAGAGGCCGTTGAGCTTCATTTTGTTGGTGTCTGGATTCTGCTTCTAGTACCAGGGTAATTAGTGGTCTCTGATCCGACCCCAATCACCTAGGTACAATAGAAATCCTATCGCTTGAGAGACAGTGCAACAGTCCTTTCCCGATGGGGGGACTGCTCCGGGGCATCGTTCTCATTCAGCTTGATATTCGCGTCGGATGCGACTTTGAAATAACGCACGGCTTATAAAGAAAAATGAATATGTGCCGCAAACCATTTTATGCACCAAGTCCAAACTGCTCTTTAGCCACCGCTACCCTACACCTTGAAGCATGCCAATGATAGAGAAGACTGCAAACTATGAGAAGATGTGCTCCAAGCAGCAACTCGAACGCCGGCAGGGAGATAACCATGAGATGATGAAGTGCACAAGTTTCCATGCCTGTAATGGGCCTTGCAGCCTCATAAACAGGCATATGCAACATATGTGGTATGTGACGAAAAATATTTTGGCTCACGAATTTTGTCAGATTTATGTCACCAGCTCTCTACAGTCCAAAGTCATCAATTCTCTATAGACTTGGGCACAGTTGTTGGGTAGAATTCATAATGATGATCGGCGTATCTACATGAATGATAAACTAACCTGCGTCGATTAGTTCTTCTAGCGCTTCGAACTCACTATCCGTTACGTCAATATTATTTTCTGTTATCACCAGTTCTCTCCAACAGTTCCTGGACTGGGTTTGTGTTTAGTCGTCGTACTTATAAACTTGAAATCATCATAGAAAGAGGTTCCAGCAGCCACAAGCGGATTCAAGTCTTACCAAAGCAAGAGCCAGTGAGCAAAATTCGGATGGCGTATGGTGAGCACATTCAATTACGTGCATACAAGTTATGCAAAATGAAGGAACGGACTCTTTGAAACACTTTTCCTATGAGACCATCTGCTTGTTCGATCATATTGAGATTGGTACAAAACATTACTGCCTAATGTTGAGCCTGGTCATATTTCAATGTGAATCGACGGTACTTTACGCCGATCAATATAGCAGTTCCTTCCCTCTCTGGAAAGATCGTAGCGATTTAAATCCAAGCCTTTGCCCAAAACCACCTCACACGCTATCGAAGAACGAAATGAGACTGTGACAAATGCCCGCCTAAAGGGTAAAGGTGGTTATAATTAAAGTCAGAGGAGGGCTCTGCCTTTTCGTTGCGGCCAAAATGTCATCCAACAGTCAGCATAGTGGGGGGGGGGGGGGGGGTGGTAGCGAAGGAATCAGAATGAGAAACGACCCAATGCCAAATCCCGACCCCGTTGAGACCGTAACGCGTGCCAACGGCCGCGACAAAAACGTCCAAACAATTTGTTTTGTCCTAAACGACCGATTAAAAACCATCGCTCGAGAACGCCGTTTATCGCCGTATTGTTGATAGAAGACAGGTGTGAAATGTGATACTCCCCACTTCTCTTCGTCCGCTCAAGGGTTTTTTTCCCTCATTTACTCATTTAACGATCATTTCGAACGACACGCTGCTTCATGAGCCAAAAAGTGACTTTATGGGGGCGTTAAACATCCAACGTAGCGCCATCTAGAGCGCGAGCAATTAGTGGATTTCAATGAGGTAATCACTAAGCTTATTATTACTCCCTCAAGGAAATCAAGGAAACTAACGCTTCACTTCTGATTAACCATTTGTGAACAGTTTGCTGCTCTTCAGTTCATCAATTTCTGTGAACCACAACCCCCCCCCCCCCCTTTACCTTGGCCCTAATGAGTCTCTTTAATTCCAAAACAAACAAAAAAATCCGTAATACTTACAGGGCGGGCTTTACTTACCCGCCAACCATGAAAGTTTACCTAGTGGGTCATTTTGGTTGGTTATTCCTTGAATCTCTCTGATTCGGTAACACTGAAATTCTTTTCGAGGCGTTTCAAGGTGTCTAACCAAAATAATAAAATGTCCGTCCGCCGTCCACGCCGAATTTGGTACCAAAAAAATTTCTGAAAATCATAAATTTTGACCAAATAGGGGGTATTGTTTAATTTTAGACGATGGTATGATTATTGTAAATAAATATGATATCATCTATGAACGCCGAATTGACTGATGCATATCATAACGATTGGCGCACTTACCCTGTATTAACATTTAGTCTGAGTGCTTCGAAGACACGCTTCTCCCTTTTCAAAGATTTCGCGGTATACTCCGTAATTAGTTGAAAACCCATTTGGTACTTTGTAATTTTTCCAATTATCCCAAAAGTGAACTGAACATTACACGTACGAAGGATATTCAACACAAGTTTTCACTCGAACAATTATCTTCGCGAACTGGTTAGAGTCAG
Source organism: Cyrtorhinus lividipennis (assembly GCA_019603395.1). Taxonomy (NCBI): domain Eukaryota; kingdom Metazoa; phylum Arthropoda; class Insecta; order Hemiptera; family Miridae; genus Cyrtorhinus; species Cyrtorhinus lividipennis. The sequence goes on along the minus strand of CM034004.1, from coordinate 9,151,754 downwards.
AAGAGATGGTTTCAGAGCAAATCCAAGCTCATTATATATTTTATGAGTTTGATCGGAACTTCACTTATCCCAGAAACGGTAGCTGTTAAATTTTTCAACCGGGATCTGTTCAAACGGGAAAAACTCGAAAAATTAAATTGTTTAATGATTTATTTTGCGTATGGATATTATGAAATGTGATCAATTACGTACATTTAGTCCTTAACGACGGTTACCGCATTCATGAGAGAAATGGGCAAACCGATTTCTTCGAATGGTACAGAATTTGTTCAGTGTTGTCAAGCACACGAGCGGAATTGTAGGGACTTGAAAGATCACAACTCACGATAAAGAGAATAGGGAAGGAAATCAAGCCCATTTCTGAATGTGTGTTAAGAATTTAGTGTGTTAAGAATTTAGAATAATATCTGATATTATTGCAGAGAAAGCTTGTTTCCATGGCCGGAAATCTGACGGTCTGAGAATCCCGCCCCTCGGGAGCCTTCAACTTGAACATTCCATTTAAAAAAATTGCCAACTTTTTTTTTCACGCAAAAGGAATTGCTTAGAGGGACGGTATATAGGTTAAAAAACTAACCGTCTTTTCGCCCCGGTAGCTATCCATTTCTCATTTTCCTTCTGCCGCGAGGCGGATCGCTTACACTCTACTTGTTGCTTCTTCCTCTCTTGGCAACCCATCTTATTTTCAATATAGTTAGCAGAAGGACGTGGTCTAGTGATTTTGAAGGGATGAAATGTATATTTTAGACTGGAATCGGAGATTGAAGAGAGATCTGAAGACCGAGATTGTCTAGTGTCGAGATCTGGATCGAGACGCCGAACATACCTATGAGACATGTTCATAATACGAAATCAGAACTGGAAAACAGACTGTTTTTAAATAAATGGCTAATACATTCTTTGGAGCAGCGAGGCAGAATTGGCCACCTCCGTGACGTCACATTGTGCATTCTCCCAATAGTGCAAAGCCGAGCTGTTTCGAGATAAATAAGCGATGAACCCTTCATATTTATTACAATGATACGTTTTTTTTCGATTTATGATATTGTCATTGCATCTTTTAGAACAAATAGTGGGGTATTCATAATAATATGAATAACATCTTGAGTGGCCAATCATTTTGCTTTAATAATATTATGAATACAACTTTATTTTTAGCCATTTTCTCGGAAATTATACATTTTTTTGTGATTTCGTAAAAAATTGTTTCGAAAAGTGTGATTGCCGAGAAATTTTCAGCCTTGAATTAAGGCAGAACAAGACGAGAAGGGTTTTCAGAGGAGGATATCCAATTGACGACTGCGAAAGGAAGGGGCCCTCTGCTCGTGCTGGGAGGTACAGGGGAAAAAGTAACGCTTTAAGCCTTACGAGATATCTGTGAGCCCTTGGCTTCCACTGCCAGTATTAGAGGATGGAAAATGTGGTACTCTTCTCATCAAACGTCTCTTGTAGTTCAAAAAATGCCGTCATATTTTTAACATCAGCTTCCCAACCCAGCTTCTACCGATCCCATGGGGCTCTATCTCCGCAAAATTCAATGAGGAGACCAAACTAATGAAAATAATATGCAATGTTTAGAAGGGGGTTTCTATTCGTTTAAGTCTCAGATAAGTGGTCTCATAGCGATCTGCGTTCATGGAAAGAGTAAATGGCATGAAAATACCATATTTTGAAAAAGGTTTGAAAATAGGAGGTCAAGCATAGACCTGAATTAATGTTCGATAAAATGACAAGCCTCCGGATGCGGAATGGTTGTTCCCGAATTATGCATAGAACAACGTACGGGATCGACAGGGGGAGGAATCTATACTATGAAAATATGGGCCCGACCGGAATGGGGTTAAATGTGGAAGCGGGGGGGGGGGGCGTAGAGGGGGAATTTCGGTTAAGGTAGGAGGGTCGAACCCGGTCGAATTAGACGGGGCCCGAGTTTGAAGGCTTCGGACAACAACAACGCGGGTTATATTGTCCCGGGGAAATATATATCTGCATATTAATGGCGGACATGTAACATCCATCAGGGTCGAGGGACCAGGGCTAGTTCCGCGTATCAATTCCCCGCAAGCGATTCCCGTCCCCAACCTCATCTTTTATCCTCCAAATCCTCTTCCTCCAATTATGCTGTCATCCCTGCTGGTGCCCATCCCCGCGCCATTATACCTAAAAGGGACGCTAGAGTAATGTATATCCTAGTGGACCCTATCTACCAGCAGCTCTAGCGCGGACTTCCCTTTTCGAAAGCGACCGACGAACTATTCGTTACTGAACGCATTTGTCATTGACGACTACTGCGTCACTCCCAAATAATGTACCAAATTAGCATGGATCGCATTTCCCTATGCTTCAAGAGTATTGTGTACTTGTACGACTTGTAGCCCAAATAACTCCGCCCTTACTCAGAAAATGATACCAATAGTGGAGAAAGAACCTATTTTTCATTTTATTTACATTTATCTATCTTTCCATAAATAATTTTCATTTGAACTTGAAATTAGTAAAACGTAGCTTATTTGATTGATTTAAATAACAAACGAATAAAGAAGTCCGAGTGCAAGCCCATTGCAAGTGGTACAGTGCAAGCACGGTTTGAGGTCGATTATCGTAGATTATATTACATGCGATTTCAAACAATCAGATCTCGGAAGGAGAACAAAATGTGCTCATAAAATAAATTATGAGTTTTCGATGTATTTACTATTGACATCAGAGCCCGTTTTGATCCTTAATTTGACACAATCCTAAATAATTCAATCCAATGCAGCCATGGAGGAAATCGTGACAGAAATAGGCGTGAATTTTGAATTTCACGAATTAGGCTTGCTGTCCTCATGGCCATTTTGATCGAAATTACGATCTCCAATAAGATTTTAAATACGCTCAAATCTCTGCAAAATGTAATTGATTGTACCAATCAAGGATTATTTACGGTGGAGATCGTTCAATAAAAATTATTTTCCAAGAAAAGTTAGGTAATAGACTAATAAATGTGTTTGATGCGCATTTCTCCCCATTGGAACGCAAGTTCTTTTTATTACTTATTAAAATCATACATCCTCGTATTTGAATCAACGAAGGAAAAATAACACTTTTCAATCTCTAAACATAGCAAAAAAAAATTCCTCAACGAAAGTTCGCTTTTTGCGTTACAATGTGTATATACACCAAATCCTGTAGATCATAAATTTACGGGCAACATAGAGGCTATCATTGTTCAAATGGATATTTTAAAAACAATTTTAACTATTTTTTGGGACCTATGTTGTAGAATCTCGGACCAAATATTGCGCACCGGATTAGAATACATATTGGGGATAGTATTTAAAGAAGAAACTTTTGACAGTTTTATTGTTTTTTTCCATTACTTTAATCAACAGGATTCAATTACAACAATTAGCAATTGTGAATAGCTTTCCCTACTGGGAGTTCCGCGCATAAGCTTTTTCTTAAATGAAAAATATGACTTCTTACTTCAGTAATTCGGAGGCCACGTTTGAAAATGTAATGCTATCAATTTTAGCCGACCATATATACCTAATTATTGCATTGAGAACCTCCAAAAGTAGTTAGAAAGGAAGATTTAAAGGATTGTACGGATCTTATACAACACGAATCTTCTGAAGGGCTATATAACCATATTTAGATCAAAATAGGAGTATTATTCTCAAAAGGATCCCCACTATAGCGTGTAATATGAGTTTCGGATTGACCATAACTCATTGTCGTCCCCCAAGAGGCATATTTTTTGAGAGCGATTGGCGTCTCAAACACTTCCTATTGGTTTTAGATTGGCTAAAGCTTAAGTTGGCTAACATTACCTATGCCCACCATTCCACGAGAAGCCATGAAATACACACAGCTCCATACATTTTTTAAGGATATGTGATAGGTTGTTGTTACTTAAACCACAACGGCCAATAACGAGGTGAACTAAAAGTCCAAGTTTGAAATTTCTCGGCGCTAATGTAGAGAACAATTATTATTTTAATATGTTGGTTTTAAGGGAATTTAAAAAAGCTTTATAGAAATAATTCTCCAGTGGGGTTTATAGTCTCATTGGGGATATTGACCAAATTGGCCTCTCGTAATTCGATATAAATTCATGTAGCGTCGTATTAGAAAGAGGTGAACTAATATTCTTCATTCTGGTATAATACAAGTAGTTCCGTCTTCCCGAGGATCCCACCCATTGGATTGCTCTGTCTTTATCAAGATCGTGGCAGATGACGCCAGTCGCTGACCGCCACAACCAACAGTGCCCTTTCTAAAGGCTGAGTCAAACGCTGAGCGTTGGAAGTTGGAGGCCTCGTACATTACCCCCCTTCCCCTCTTCTGTCGAGGCCCGGTACAGTGATAATCCTGTGCCGTTGTCCATTATCAACTTGCGGGGGCCACGTGGGAGATGTAATCCCTCGACGGTTCAGGCAGACTACACGCAAACGGCGGATTTATCCAGAAATAACGCTCTAAACAGTAATCAAGCCCATCACGCATTCAACGAGAGAAATGGGTCAAAAATAAGAGCCAGCTATTGTGGTTATAAAATGTGGCAATGAAATATAAAAATGGTTGTGGCTCATAAGCATTCTCGTGACAAAGAATGTATGTATTCACATATTCACAGTCAGATTCAACTTTCAGAAAACAAGAAACAACCGGTTCCAGCATCAATGATTTAAACCTAATGAGCTTGTGCACTGCGTACTGCTGGTTCTGACATGGACATGGCATTGATATTTATATGGACAAACAGACTGACGGCAGAACCTGCTCAGGCTTTGAAACCCAAACGCTAGCAAAATGTTTGATTTTGACGCAAAAAGAAGTGTTACTTTCAAGTAAAAACAGAGCTTACGCTGCTTCGCAGTCTCATAGGCAAATGAAGAGCCTGATGCTACAGTTAATGTTAATAAAATATAATGAAATGGTTTATTTATTTCATAACGTGCGAAATATCAACTCACCTGCCCGGTTACACAAATGAAATGTGGCTCCACAAAATAGTTCAACGTCATTTTATTTGTTCCGATTTATTCCATCTAATCTGTTTAGACGTGTTTTGTACTCTGTTGGGAGTGAAAATGGGACTAATCGTAGCCGAGAGCCGTTATCTACCAAAGATCAAGAGATCAGTGCCCCTCCGTATCTTTCGACTGGAGGTCATATCCGATACAGTTGTTCTTGTCGCGCTCTAAGGACTCAAACCGATTACGAACATAATTCTCGTTGCGTCAATCAGGTTGCAATATTTCGATCGTGGACAATCGCTTCATCGATTCATGATCTCATCTTACAAACATGGAAGCTATGTACCCAGGGTATCATGTAATCAAATTTCTCAAACTATGTCGAAATAAAATATTGTTATAAATGTATAATATTAGCAAATGTGTTCCATTTAGTGCATCTTTTCTTGATAAATAACTATGTTGCCTACTTTTGAAGAGTTCCAACATACTTGAGGGAGTTTTTATATTTTGCTCAGAAGAATGAACAGTGGACCCGATGGAGGCGGCTCAGGTGGGCGAGATGACGTCAAAGGAAGTGGGCAGGATGGAATTGGCGTAACCCGGGGCGTAATGATATTGCGTAATCAAAGTGAGGTACCGTCATTTGTCTAGGGTAGAAAAAAGGAAGAAAGAAGCTCCTTTCTAGAATGTGAAAGGTGATGAAGGAGCGTGAAGGGCGTATCGGTTGTTGTTTTAACGGGCAAAATACGCTGAAGACGGAAGGAAGGGGGGGCGATGTGACGGGCAAACGAATGAAGGAGAAATTTCACCAAGGAACCCGTCGTGGCTTCGAAGAAGAGGAGGAGGGTTGATTAATGATTATTCTTAACCAATCACCTTCCAGGCCCTTCCCGATTATGATAATCACCCCCCACACCACCCCAGCCACCGTTATCATTTCTCCCGTGACGTCCTTCGCCCACTTCTGATTTTCCATCAACTTCGGAGTTCCGCCGTCTCACAGGTGTTCAATAACAAAGTTCAGCACCCAAGAGACTAGTTTCAAACACTTGTGACCAACTAATAAATTGAAATTTTTGTAGATGGTATTTTACCGTTCATGTGGCAATGATGAATAAGCAGGGCGATTTTAGGAAATTTACTCAACTTTATTTGGTAGCAGAAGGCAGTTAATTCCATATCCATTCTTAACACCTTCATCTAAGCTACATGCTCATATTATGAACTAATAAATATCAATTCTCACAAAATATGTCATCTTCGTAGATTTAATAACTCGGGAAGTTCATTTTCATCCCAGGTTCCACCCATAATGATGATAATAACAATTGGGTGAAATTTTGGTTAAATTGCCTGGAGCATCTGGCTCCCTTTATTCTATGTGTTCGACCAACACGATTTCACATGTCCACAGCACAGGTGGACAATCTATTCCCGAAACAAAAAAGTGGGGAAAAACTTTTTTTAAAGGAAGAAGGGTTTTTGGAGGATTCCATCCCTTACAAATGTACAACATTACATAGATTACGTGCTACCTGGCCGCAGAAGGGGAGTTTTGGAGCGAGACAAACGTTACAAGGGGTGAAACGACGCAGAAAGAAAAGGAAACTCGCTCGCGTCCATTTCCCGTAATGGAGCCACCAGTGGAAATTAATAACGGGGCACGGGGATTATTAGTGTTTTTTGGAGGGCGGTAACCGGCTAGTGGAGGAGAGTTGGAGGATTTTCTTGCGAAAAAGGGCTCTACCGTTTCCCCTTGATCAATCCATTAGGAGGAAGGCCCTACATACATAACGTACAAGGGTTGCGGTTTGAGCGGGTTTAAACGGGGTGGATTTACAGTGGAGGAAATCTAACAGCAAGAAACTCGTGAGGGGTTCTCGAGAGCGTACGAGGTTTTAGGTGGAACTGTGCTGTCAAGGAAGGGGGGGGGGGGGGTCTTAAGCAACGAACAACGTCTTAACGTATCCACACAAACATGAGAGCGGTTTTGGAGTAAGCAGGCATTGAAGATGATCAACCTTGTACAGTTCTTGAGTACTGTCCAAAATACAAAAAATCATCTAATCAATAATAATTAATTATTTAACCTTAAAAGCACTTCCACCATTACAAAGATTTTTTTTCTACACAAAACTCACACCCAAAAAATAATTTTATTTTTATTTATTTTGTTTTTAATTGAAAGAAAAAAATCTTTACAAGCTTTTATTTTTTACGTTTTCAAACATGTAAATTTCTGTCTTCCAGCCAGACAAGAAGGCAATCAAGCGTTCCTAGAAGTTCAAAATTGTGCTCATTGACTTCGATTGTGTCATAGTTTAGCCTAATTTGTGCTCATAGTTTAGCCTAATTGTGCTCATGGACTTCGATTGTGTCCTGTTTAGCCTAATTCGTGCTTAAACTCCCTGGTGGTTGGATAAATTAATCTCAATCACGCTCAAAACGTTGATAAAATATTTGAGTTTTTCACTCAAAAACCCATTTAATTTGTTAGTTTAATTTTTTCTTTGGTTAGTGTGATTCAACGTTCGATTTGGGCCAATGGTCGGCCTAATACATGTTCTTTTTGATATAATTTGTTCCGATTTATTCCAGTTTGAATCGGCATCCGACAAGTTTGTCTTTATTGTACTCAGTATACGCGTGATGGGAGAGGACACTTTAAAGGACAGTTTTTTTCTTGTTTCTCACATTTTATAGCCCTGGAGGTGGTTCTGACCACCATTCTCCTCTGACAGGATGGTGGGGTTGAGAAGAAGCCAATGAGCCGATTTGTACTGCACTTTCGGATAAATGTAGGTTCTAGTTTCGTTGCGCGATGTGAACAAGTATGTGCACAATGTTTCTCTCACGTGTATCATTTTAGACGAAATGAACGAGCTCATGTGCTGGCTTTGTCAACGAATTTGAGTCCCGGCGACCTCCAGAGGAAGAGTATCTAATTCAAAAGACGCGGCTGATTTCAAAACGTCGGCCGCCCAAGTTTCGTCGGCTCAACAGAACATCTTATCAGTCAGATCCTCGAAAGGATGATGTCAACCTAAGTTGGAAATCCGCTGACAGCTTCGAGATAATCGAGACGTTAGGTGCCGGTGAGAAGAAGATTTTTTTTTAACCGACAGTTTTGTTCAACAATTTCTATTTGATTAGTGAGCCCAAACACGTTGACAACACCCACCATGTCTTTATATAAATACATTTTGAATTAAATAACTGGTTGAAATTATCCCAGATAGACTATTTGTAGACTGTTGGTGCTCAATGTGATTCATCCCATTACATTTCAATAAGCTTCTTTTGGTTTCATCTCAATTTTTAAAAAAGCAAACAGGTGGTAAGATTTAGATTTCTTCGACTCCTTACGATATTCGTTTTAAAAGTTTATATTTTTCACTTGAAAAATGAAAAACATCAGAACTACTTATGATAATTAATGTTCTTTTTGGCAACTCCACGAGGAACAAAAAAATGAGGCAGTTGAGCGGAAGAATTGTTCATCGTTTAACTTGTTACATACGTATATTTTCACGTCGTCTAATAAAAAAAAATCACGCAGTTGGGTTTTTTTAATAAAGTGCACTTAATTATTCACATTGTAGAAGAAGAATGTGAATTGCAGATCTATAAATGTAATTTAAATAAATCATTTAAAAAAATTGTATTTCAACGCAATTGTTAACATTAATTTTATCGTTTATATGATTCCACTGGAAATCAAATGATTTGTGTAGTTTTTCGATTTTTCAATTTTAGTTGATCATAAGAGATATTATGTGATGAACCAGAAAACCTGTATCTTGATGTACTTGAAAACTACGTCAATTTATGTGTTGATGAGTTTATGAGTCTTGGGAAGCTTGCAAGAATGGACTTTATAAGGTTGTGATTTGTTGATATTTATGGAATAATGGCATGGGGTTTATATTATTTATTAGGCATGATATATGTAAATTTACCATGAATATGAAAGGGTAGTAGTTGGTGCCAGATGCGGCTGGAATCACGGAACGGTGGTGTCGTCGTTCCGAAGAATTTGCCGAGAAAAGAACGTTCTCGACGGAAAAACGACGCCGAGCGGCTCGACAGACGTCCAACTAAGGGGTTGGCGAGGGCTCGAGTTGGCTACCGGCGACTGTTAAACCGAGTTGGACAATCAACGGTTGAGGACACGGATCGCACTGAGGAACTCCGAAGCTCTCGACAAAAAGCCTTGTCAGAGCGCAACGCGATAACACACTACACGGAGCTCCCAGGACGAGGGCGGTCGTCGGTGTTCGGGCCGCCATTCGGGTGAGTTCGGCATTTCCAACCCTCCGCCCTCGCCCGAATCCAAAGCCGAGTTTCCGACTTCATTACAACCACTTCTGGAGCCCCCCATGCATTTCCAACCCTCCCGAATCCTTCTACCGAATATGAAATTGCTCTGATTGATTTATGATTTTCCTTACTGAATTAACAATTAACCCCCCGTCCGCTCAGCGAGTCGGAATTGCGTTACGAGGTTTCACAACAAACTTCTCTTGTCCGATTTCCCAGAGGAAAGTTCTGATTTCAAGCCTACGGAGGCAGCTTACTCAAACGACCTGACCTACCAGATGAGTCGAACTCGCAAACTCGTCACTCAAACGCCTTTTAATCGGTTCTCAACATTTCCACCGCCCAATATAGCCAACATTCCAATAAAATTAACCCTCCTTCAACGCTGATTTTCGCAAGCTTTAAGTAAGAATGAAAATACGCCTTTTATTAATAACTTCGCTGATCTGAATACTCAGATTTTCGAAAAAATTGATTTGAACCCAAGATCTGAAGACATCTTATCCCCATCCCAACATGGATTCAGGCAGAACCTTAGGCACACAAAACGCAATATTACAGACGCAGTGTCCAAAATAACGAATGAGCTTCGACTAAGGGCATATTTATGGATCTTACCAAACGAAGAACGAGGGATGAGTCCCCGACCGATTGGTGCCTAATAGGTACTCCTGTCGGATACCTAGGCTTGTGGGGTTTATCATTTTTTACTAAATGTTGGACGCTGACTCCATTGGAATTATTCTTGGACGCTCCACACTCTCTGTTCGCTTCATACTCTTGCTCCAAAAAATATTGCAACATTCTAAATTTTTTTTTTTTTTTTTTTTTTTTTTAAGTTGTGGGCAAACATGTTAGAACGAACAAAACTTGCATTTTTCCAGAATCAAAAATCTCAAAAGTCAAAAAATATTATTCATGACTGTTATAAACGCTATGGTTTTGGATAAATTTAACCTCGCCTGCTCACTGGGGTAGGATTAGTAAAGTCAAACCTCTTATCAATGAATGTCAGCATTTCTTGAAACGCATTGAACATCATAATAAAGCCGACTTTCTTATCAAATTACCGATCCACCGAACAATATTTTTGAGAACAGATGAATCTGAATTATCATGAATTAAAATCATTAACTTGATGTAACTGGTAATAATAGAAAATTTAATGAAGAGTTTTTACGGAAATCAGCTCCCAACAACATCATGGTGAGTGGAATTATAGACTGAGATTATAGACTGAACTTTATAGTTGATTGAAAGTGTGCAAATTACGTACATTTCATTGTGCCATAATGTCGCAATGATGCGGAGGATTCAACCGGAGGAAAAGGGCGAAAAATTGGATTTTCCCGATGCTCCTCATTCTTATCCTGTTTTGTCTCGAATTGGAAACTGCACGTCGAGGGCAGAAGACGTTGAGTGGCGAAGGGATAAGGACGTTATTTGAAGTGGCCTCGAGGAAACTTGGTCTCCAATATCCGCACGTTCAGGAAGTGTTTGGGGTGTGACGAAACGAGGACCTGGGCCGAAGGGCAGTTCGAACTGTATTTGCCGGGGGACTGGGAGAAGGTTCGAGGGGTGGGTTGCACCTACCGCCCTAGGGATGGTCCGAAATGAAGGGGAGAATCTCTCGGCAGGATGTTCGCCGCGAAGATGACTGCAGTGTCGGAAACGGCCTGGTGGAAATTACTGCGATCCTATAAGTATAGAAAGGGTGTCTTGTAAGTTTATCACTGGGGTGAGTCAAAGAGAAATGAAACATTGAGGGGATTGTAGTGACTGATAGAGTTCATATCCTTCGATCTAGCCAATGTGGAAGTTTCATTCCGGCCGGGTTTTCAGAAGATTTCGTACAGAAAACAACTCTGGATGAACAGGAAACGCATCGTTCACGTAATACGCAACCACAACGCTCTCCAAGACGCTGACAACAGACCGCTCGCTTCGCCAGATTTAGTCTTGAGGGACATAAAAACGTATTTCTTTCGTAGATGTCACTCACATCAGTGGATTGTTCACTGAACCAACTTAGTTACGATTGATAGCATTAGGCCTGCTAATCTCATTTTAGCTAAATTTTAACTCCTTTAAGCATTCTTATAGACAACACCAAAACAATTTTGCAAATCATTCGTGGATTCAAATTTGTCTCTTTGTTTCACGGAGACCCTCTATCTTCTTCTAAAAGTATTGTGAAGCAGCCACCCTTTGAAATTAATAGATCACCCAGAAAATACGTGAAATTCAATTAATGGGCCTCCGGTTCTGTCGTAATTATTCCAAGTCCTCTCAATCAACTAGCCTAACGTTCGCCGTTCGAGGAATCCTCAAAAATACATCTCACTTTTGTCCGATTTATTCCTGTCCGAATAATACACACCTACGTAGTTCAAAGCAATTCATAAGGCTCTTTAGACGGCAAAATGGCGCCACAAGCACCTTTCTCGTTTTCCCGGCGGGGTTTGCTCTTGACAGTTTCCAAAGACGCTGATTACATAACTCCAACGAGAACAATGTCAGAGTTGACATTTCCCCGATACCCAAATTCCCTGAAATTACGCAACCTCGATAGAAAGGCTCCCGTCAAGTCCAACGTGAAACGAGACGCAATTACACAATCCACATTGTGGTGAGTTGGAGAAAAGAGAAAAATTCGAAAAAATGCGAATAATGAAAGGAAAAAGAATGAAAAAATACGAAGAAGAGGGGAACGAAGGGAAGTTATTGTATTTCTACAAACTCGTGATTATGATCTCGATTCATATCTTTGAAGAAAAAAAAATTAACTGCAGAAAAATGTCATCAGCGGCCGTTTCATCACGAGAACCCTCTTTGAGAATTCAAAGAATATTGGGTCTTTTTTTTTTCAGAAAAAAGAAAAAAATAACAGACTGGAACGTGGAACAATACAAACTCGCTGTCGTTGTCCACAATCAACTATTAATTTCGATTTGAAAGATCCGTTAATGAAAAAAAACGAACTGAAAAGGACGAATTTTGTCCTTGCTTATTGTCGAGGGACAGTGGATGAGCTCTGGATGAATGTGGCACTAAATTAAAAAAATACAAAAGATTGTCAATGGTTGAGGCACATGAGAATAATTGAAGTGAAACGGCAAATCCGGTCTCACTGGTTTATATTTGAATCCTCAAGTGATGAACTAGTGAAGTGAAATGAGGATCACCAAAAAAGCAGTTTGACACCCAAAACTTTTCAGGGTTTTACATTTAAAAAAATAAAAGTGGATAATATCAGCAACTTCATCAAAAATGGGTTAGTGCAATAATTGTGGGGAAATTCATCAATTTATAAGGCAAGTATTTGTGATGGAAACTCGGGAGATGAACAATATCAAACAAATGGGATTTTTTTTTTTTGCAGACTAATGAGAGAAACTCAGAAAAATATTGAACCTATGAAAGGAACGCCTTCATTTTGGATTGGGACTGTATTATGTGAGGAACGAGTGAAGAAGGGGAACACGCAGGGAACATGTTTAGCAGAAACTTATGAGAAGTGTATAGAAGTGTAGGGTAATAAATACCCAATTTGACCCATTACTTCTTCCAGTGGGTGCCAATTAATCTGGGACCCATTTTATTGGATTCAGCGTTTAAAATTTAGTGGAAAATGACACCCTACTCGCCTAGGTAGCAGAAATCCCGAAAACACATATTCAAGATGGGTGTATCTATGGGGCACTACGACACTAATTTACTAATATAATATTGAGAAAACGTAGGTAATTTAGAAGGCTATAATAATTGTATTAAATTGAATTGAATGGTATGAATAAAAAGCTCGGACAGTAAAAAGAATTGTAGGCAACTGCTCAAAATTGGTTGCTAAGTTTAACAGCTGGTTATAAACAACAGGATATGACGATGTGTTTTGTTTGTCTATTCGGCTGAAGTCACCCACATGGGTAATAAATACCCAATTTGACCCATTACTTCTTCCAGTGGGTGCCAATTGTTCTGGGACCCATTTTATTGGATTCAGCGTCCAAAATTTAGTGGAAAATGACACCCCACTCGCCTAAATCACCCAAAATCTCGAAAATCCATTTTTCAAAAACACATTTTGACCCCTACCCCCTCCAAATTTGGTCCGATCGGGCTGAAAAGTTTCGAGGACCCATCTCGGCTGGGAACAGACCCCTGACCCAAATTTCAGATTTTTAGAACATTTTCTACTACCAAAAACGGCGCGTGGAGCAATGGACGGACATTGACCTTTTTTGATCAGGACATTATGAAACGTCCAGAAAAAAATTTTGAGCCGAATCGGAGAGGTTGACCATTATCATGAAAACATAGGTTGATTATTCAAGGAATAACCAACCAAAAGGACCGCATTCTTGAGAAAAACAAATGAATGAAACATGTGAGGAAAACAACTGAAGGAAACTTGTGAAGGAAACAAATTTTTGAAAATTGTGAGTGATACAAATGAAGGAAACTTGTGAAGAAAGCAAATGAAGGAAACTTGTGAGGGAGACAAATGAAGGAAACTTGAGAAGGAAATAAAATTAAGGAAACTCGTGAAATAAACATAATGAGGAAATCAAATGAAGGATGTGAGGAAATGTGAGGAAAACAATCAATGAAACTAGTGAGGGAAACAAATCATGGACATTTCTGAGGGAAACATATGAAAGAAAAAAAGTGTGGGAGAATTTCACCGAAATGTCATTATTTCGTGGAGGAAATCTAGATCAATTGATTTATCCTAGCATCGGACGAAATAGACTATATACGAAGGGCAAAATACAATAACTACCAGCTCCGGGCCCGTCATTTATCCAGTTTCAGATTGTTCTATCCTCTGAATGTAATAGGGTTAAGTGTGTGCCCTAAATAAACTTTCGAAAGGATAATATTATCGTCGCGTACCTCATACTTTCATTGCAGTTCCACACAAAAATACATTAATTCAACATAAATAATGACAGTAATGACAGTGGGGATTCCCTGGATTTTTTTATATTCTCTTCCAACCCAACCTAACTTTGGCATCTTACTTTAACAATACTTATTTTTAGTTTTAATCGAACATCATACTTCCACAGTGGATGTGTGTGGAGAAATTTTTCTGGCAAATATTCCGTGTTATTAATACATTGATTGCTTCCTTACACACTGGAAGACCTGACGTGAAAATGAAACTACTGCGAGATAGTCTTCCTTCAGAATGGAGTTTCTCACTTTTTTACCAACCAAAGTTTATCAACGAGAACGTGTTCAACAAGGCTTTACGGTAGATAATATGAATGTTGGTATTTTCTGAAGACGATACTGCCGAAGTTTTACTATATTTGAGGGTATAGCTAGTAATTGGGAGATGTTCTTTGCTTTTACGACGGCGTTTCTCGCTGCATCCGCCTTATCTACGTTCAAGCAGTCTCATGAAGGGCGATCCCCCAGGAGAACACTCGAGCCAATTAGAGTCAACCTAGGGGGTGCTTTCGTGTAGAAAATATACGCCCATATTGCCGAGTAATTTCTTTTGAAGTACTCCCTAAAATGAATCCCCATCGTCGACTTCGGTCGACCCTTTCAACAAGAAATTATACCGGACCCCGTCAAGTTTATTAAAGTTTTTCCTCGCTCCGATTTGCGAGAAAGTAAATCACTCGAATGACGATAAAGGGGTGTGGAGATTTTAAACGTTTGTTGGTTAAGACGGGTGCGATACAATCGGAACAAGAGATAGAAGGCGGAGTTTATCGCAGAGGAGGAAAAAATAAGGAAACATAAAACCCTCCACTTTGGCCCTAATTCGAAAATTATTTTTTTAATTAACCCTCCCCTAACGCTCACCTCTCACCACCTACAAACAAATTTCCACTCCGCCCCCAAGTCGGCTCTTCTGAGAGCCAAGATTAGGGTATCCATTAGAAACCTTTGTCTAGCCTCTCCCTCGGAATTAGCATGCGATTCCCTTATTAACATGCTGCGAGGAAGCCTTTTTGCCAGCCTTCTTCCTATAGTTCTCTTTTCTCTCATTATCCTTGGGGCTCTTTACCCACCGGCCTTTCAGAGAGGGGTGCCCTTTCTAAAATACGTCCGCCGAGCTCCGTGAACAATATATACCCAACAAATGGAAGGTGGAGGACCCCATACTTTTTACGCCGGGGCATCTGCAATTCTTATCTTCGTTGGTGTCCTAAAACACGTTCCAAAAACATTAACGCTAAGCTCCCAAGTCGTCTTTTATGAAAAAGGCAGACTTTAATCCGGCGAAAAGACCCTCCGAATTCTGGGGAAATGGACATTGCAACTCGCGTTTTTACATTCGCTGGATAAGTACGTACAATAACGGCAAATGCCAAGTGAGTTTTTATAAGGGTTTGTCTTTAAAAATTGGTCTTTCAAATTAAAAGCTGACAGCGAGGGCTAAAAGCCACACTAATCGCGATATTATTGAAACTGGTCAGTCACACTTTTGATCCAACAAATACTGTAACCCTGTGAAACCTGTAAACTTGTAAAAAGTTTCTTGGCCAAGATACATTCAGGGGGAGGTTTTGGTGAGTTGGACAACTCTGTGCTGATTTAGATTCACCAGTGATCCGGAATTGCCAAAGAAGCAGTGGCCGTACACACGCCAAAGAGACCTGTATTCGACACGTCGTAATGAGCAGGCAGAACAGGGGGAGGATTTGAAAATAGCAAATCCCGCAAAAAGAGAGACGAGAACAATAAAGGTGAAACTACGGATAACACCGCAACAACCCCACAACCACGTCACTTATTAGTGGCGACGGCCAAGCGAACCCTCAAATCATTCTGACCTCGCAAGGCTACACCGCAATCCCCCGACCCCGTCTTACCACGGAACTTCATTTTCACTCTTCACTACCCTTGACATGGCGAGTTAATTTCCAACCCCGTTCAGCAGTGAGTATTCATTACAAAAGAAAGGGTCGACTTGGTTGGCAAACCTGGCAGGAGAAGGATCAACGGGTATTTGCGGCTTTCAACAGAATTTGCTGTAGGTACATCCCTTCTCGTCACTCCTGGCCCATAAACACGAAAGAGTAGAAAAGTTAGAAAGAGTAAGAAATCTACGTTGTGCTCGTTCTCGTAAACAAATTAGTTAATTAATTAATTATTAATTAATCCCAAAAATCTAACCGGAAACCGTTCCTTCAATTTTGTGTAATAACTGTAATAAGACAACCATGCTCGCGTTTGCGCAGATGGTATTTCTAACAAGATTACGGTGAAGCGTATTTAAACTAGAAGGACTACTTAGACCTGAATCCTAAAAATGCCTGAAGGCTTGGCAATGGAGTAAAACTGTAATAGATATCTGCCGATCTGGTAAAAAAAGTAGACAAATTGACGTTTGCGCACGCGCAGAGCGTACTGCTGATGAGGCTCAAAGAAGCCTACGTCATTTTCATAAATCTGACTGGAATCTGCCCAGGTTTGACGAAGTACTAACCGTAACAAGAAAATGGTGATTGCGCATACCACACTTACAGGGCTGTCTAGAGCTGAATCCGAACAATTCCAGAAGGTTTTATTGAAGAAATATGGATGCACTCCAGACTCAATACGCGATTAATAACTCTCATTTTGGAGCAATTCAATGCCATAAGTGAAAACAAAGCTAAACATTCTCGTAAACACAATCAAATGAAAATGTTTGCAATTTGTTGTAGTTTCAGTCTAGAAAAGTGTTCTCTTTTCCTCTCTCAGAGGGAAGTGCTCAAAATGAAGACACAACCAGGGATGGTTTCGCAGAAAATCAACGCGGCGCGACGTCTTGTTATCAGAAGTAATTTACGGTGGCACGTTTAGGCCCTGTACACATGACGACGTTTGTCGCTCGGTAAACGCCGCGTTTGTCGCTTGGTTGTCAAGCGCGCGTTTGACACATACATAGAAGCAATGGGACCGTACACATGCTGTCGCGCGCTTTTTCAAAGCGCGCGACAACCGCGGCGCTTGTAGTTTCCACATCAAACGCCGCGTTTGTCGCGCGCTTGAAGTTACTATGTTTCGCATTATTCCGTACACATGCACTCAGTCAAACGCTCGCTTTTGCAGTGGAAAGGTGATCTGAGCCCTGGTCTTGTGTGTGTTTTTGTGTGCAATGGATGCGGAAGCGTTCGACACAGAACTATTCATCGATGAGATTGAAAAAAGAAGGTGTATCTGGGACATGGAGTGTCCAGATTATAAAAATAGAGTCTTAAAAAAGACTGCTTGGCAGGAGATTGTGGACGTTTTCGCAGAAGAAAAAATGACACAGGAACAGAAGACAGTTTTAGGTAAATATACAAAGCATAAGTAGTATTAATTAATTATAGACCTACATTTATTCAAATATTGTAATACATTACATAAATAAAATTAAGGCAGTATGTTCCACATACGAGTACCACATAATTATTTGTAATATAATTCAGATACCGTACTTGTTGTATGGTATGAAAGAGCGTATAGGTCTTTACGGTATAGAGTGCACTTATGAAATAAGTTAGTGTTTGAAATTCAATTCAATTTATTCAAATATTTTTATTTCATTAAATAAATATAATTAAGGCAGTATGTACCATATAATAATTTGTAATTCAGATACTTGTTGTACCAAGAGTGCATTTGTGAAATAAGTCAGTGTTTTGCATTCACAACTTCTTATGAAATAGAAATATGAAATAAAACTGAGGCAGTATGTCTTTATACGAGTACCACATGTTTATACGTACACTTATAAAATAATTTAGAGTTTTGTGTTCACAACATCTTAATACACCAGTGTATTTGCTGTGATGAAAACGTCGACAAAGCGCGCGGTTGACGCCCTCATGTGTACGGTCTCAAAATTTCCAACGCGCGACAAACGCGGCGTTTACCGAGCGACAAACGTCGTCATGTGTACAGGGCCTAAGATAGGATCCTTCGTCACGCGATGCAGCTCCCGACCATCCGAAGTGGGGAGCGCACGAAAAGTGGAAAACGCCTGTTTGCGAATCGCTTTCACCCTGGTCAGAATTCATTCAGGCAATTCTACGAAGATGCGAATGAAGAACGTGGACCTGATAGCGTGCCTAGTACCACTCTGCGGTAAAACGTCAGGCGGAAGACTAATTGTGTGGCCATCGCGCTGATTAGCCTGCATAACAGATAAACCACAGATTCTCCATACAAAGAATCCTGAACATTCGTCACAATATACCTACAATGCGGTTCCATACAGTGAACAGAAAAGCGGTAGAACGCTCTCAGCCGCTGCCTAAATTGAATTAACTTTCCCAGTAATGTTTTCCCTGTATTCCTGGTAATGCCTGCATTTGACAGACTAATCCTTCGTACAGCCCTAACTCCAACGATTTCGGAGAATTTTACAAGAAATGCGGGCTGTCAAAAGCCGGCTGTAAGTTACGTGAGCACTGCCTGGGTTCCCCAGATCTGTCCGTAAAAGTCACAATTCCCTCACGTCACGTGCTTTCATGTGATATCATGCTAAGTCACGTCCTGTCGAATTATTCCTTGATTAATCAACCTGTTTTCATGCCAGAGAAATCTCGAAAACCTACTTTTGAAATAGGTAGGTGGTGACATAGAAATGTGTGCTTTGAAACTCGATTTTTCAAAATTTTTAGGAACTAGGTGTGTGGAGTATCATTTTCCACTAAATTTAGACGCTTAGTCCATTAAAATAGAGGATATTGGTTTTTTAGAATTTATAGAATCATTACGTCCACGTTGCAATGCTCGTCAACGTACAACTGATAATTTGTGACACCAATGTGTATCTCCGCATGATACCACGTAATGTGAAAGATGTACTATCTACATCACATCACATGCCGTGAGAATAGTGTGATTCAACCTTCGACGATAAGCTTTTTGAGCGAGAACTATTTAGAATAATAAACCGTTGTCGGACCATTTACAGTATTTATCAATTCATTTCTATTAGAATCAAATGAAGGAGTTCAGGATTTGAATTATTTTGTAACCCCGGAGCGACTCCAACAGTGATTCGACGATGAGTTTTTTTGGGGGGCAACGAAAATCCTGGAGGAGAGATGAATAAAAGAATGGAGAAGAAAGAACAGAATTGGAATGAGAGAAATAGCAAGTTCTCAGCATCGCTAACGGTACGATCCAATTTTCTACTGACGCAGGATCCTTTTTTTTCGTCTCTGGGTTTCGCGTTATTCCGCATAAATATTGTTTCACATTTGTAACTCTAATCTGACAGTAGCGTTGAGAAGAGGGTAGACGAGAATGATTCGCCTTATTAGACGGAACCACATGGCACTGAGGGGGCTGTTTCTTATTAAAGTATAACCTTTTACCCCCTTCGTCTCCCCCATTCGTGCTCCTGTAGAGTTTTCGTGGGGTTTTCCCTTCAACCGAAACAATGAGATTCAGCCTTTTGTCGTAAATTGTCGCCGAGGGAACGGCAAATAATAAGGAAGCATCGTCTTCGCTTTTCCCGAGTTTCCCTTGTGGTCCTAACAAGTTGTTTTATTCTTGGTACTTTCCACAGAGGGGTTCAGAGTCGCAAGGGTCCTCACGCGATGCTTGGGGCCAGCCCCCGAAACGGGATAATGCGGCAGTTTCATTCCTTTGCCTTCGATGTGCTTTCCCATTACGGACATTGTTATTTCTCTGCTGAGAGTCGAATTCAGATTTCCAAATTGTGCAGACGCGGACTCATGCGCCATTCGTTGAAGTCGTTCTGATGAGTATGAGTCGCAATAAGCACCAAAATGGGGACAACGTTTTTTCCGCAGAGAAATAGATATCTTAAGACAATTAAAATAATAAATATCGTAAACAATTAGGTACATTATGAAATTTCAATCAATTTTTATGGCGACCCCAATATGAAAATTGAATAAGGTGGTAGTAAGAAACGTCAAATGAGGAATTTACATGTGCCAAATATTCAGGAAGATTGTTGTATAGAAACGGCACCGTAAAAAAAATTTCGAATTTCTCCACGATTATTTTTTTGTTCTACGTAGTTTTTGCATTCCATGGGAAAGCGTGTCTTTGAGTTCTTCTTGCCATGTGTCCCCTTCTGGCTGGCGAAAATCTGTTTGGGACCCATTAAAGTCCATTTGGCGTCCACAATTTTGTAAATCAGGCCTCAACCGGAGTTTACGTGGAAAGTTTCAATTTATTTTGGGCATTTCAAAGGGTTTTGTGGGCTAAAGTTTGAAAAAATATATAAAAAATATATATTTCAAAGCACTTTTTATTAAATTTATTGAAAAATTGCCATTCTAGAAATGCTTTTCAACAACAAAAGAGAGAGAATTTTTCTTTTTATTGAATCAAAGTAAAGTAAAGTAAGCAAGGACTTCACCTTGGATTTTTGTACGACTACCTGGTCGGGTGTCGCGGGCGTCGTCAGCCGTCCTCCAAAGAGGATCGTAAATTGATATGACGATTCACTTATTGCCTCACCCCCTTAAATGAAGAGGACGAATATGAGGGTCAAGACAAACAATTAAGTTGCTCTATCCAGGATTCGAACCCTGCCCACTCGGATTACCTAACCAATCCTTCGTCTACACCACTAAACTACCGAGTTCCCCTTCATTATATTAATAAAATATCTATACAAAATTGTATAGGACATCAATTCATCAATTCAATGAATAAAGCGTTCCTAACCAGATCTGTTTAGATGCTAAAAAGAATGAAGTGTTGGTTCTTTATAGGTATGTTGGTCTGCATAGGGTTGTTCACCTTGACATAGGTTGTTCATTGACTATGAAGGTCCTAACTCGTTCAAATGATTGAGAGTTAGGTCAGGGAAATTCCCTTTTATTTGTTATTGAGAAACATTCTTGGATTGAAAAATTCTCGAATTGGGCTAGAAAAATCTCAATTCGACTTGAAAAACTTTATTTTATTAATTAGGGGTAAGAATTGTTGTATCGCAATATTCTGGGTAAAATTTTAGTTGTGAGGCTTTTGAGGTGAATTTGAGGACTCACAATAATTCTTCAAGTTGAAGCTGAACCTCCCCGCTGGTCAAAGGGAGCCACGGTTCTTGCAAAGTTACTCGATTGAATATTGTGAGTAGACGGAACGGCCTGGGTATAAGTTGTTGAGATTTATACGAATAGACCGTTTCAGATTGGATCTAACAGGAGTTCTCCGAGCTTCCTTCCGTGGAAGGTATTCAACGAAAAGCGAATAGGCGAACGCTTTCAATAGGCCAAGAGCAGGCCATAGCGTGAATGGCCGAGGGTGCACAGTGAAAACGGCACATTCACTCGACATTTCCCGCTCGCAACGTGAATTTGTGCGCTATTATTCGCACGCTCGACCCCCCTCAACTTCCCTGCCGGACTCCGTAGGTTCGAGCGAAGTCTTTATAGAAGGATGTTATCGTAAGATGTCTGAAAGAGGATTCGAAGGGCTTTTGCAAGGTGACAATTTCGGACGGTGTGAACCTGGTAGCGGGATCCGTGACACTTTAGAGCTCTTTCTTCGAGAGCAAGTGCTGAGTTGATCGAACCAACTTTCTCCTCGCTTAACTCTGGCTAAAATCCTTTTTGGTCTGCATACTACGATTTTAATATAAGATTAAAAGACTAATTGCGATAATTAGACGAAGTTAATCAGGGCATCGAAATGACTGCATGTATATGTGTTCAGCAAGATAGATCTCAGCATATATTTTATTGATGAACCATTACCTAGAAGTTCAGGATAAACTGGATATTTGGAATTGGCTAAATTCACATTATTTACTCTTTTTTTTACGATTGGAATTTTTGTATTAACGTAAGGGCATCCGTCGACGGAAAGGTGGGATTTGAGTAAGCAACGGAGGCACCTCGGTTACTTTTTCAATCCCATCCATCCATCAACGTCTAAATACCCACAAGGCACCCCTAGAGCCGCCCCGTACCGTCAGAGACGTCCGTCCTCAAAATTAAAAGAATTCCCAGTTCCAACACTCTAAATTCGATCGATTTGGTCCGAGGAACGAAGAGTCGTCGATTGGGGACAGGAACCTCGGCATGTCAAGTTCCGAATTTAAGGCTGCTCCACACAAAAGGGGAGTAAACCGCGCTCGCAATCGGAAGCCTCCACCGACACCCGCAGCCTGTGTTCTTCGCGGTTGTTTACCTCTCACTCGAACCCGCACAAAGGGATCGCTCCCTTTCAACCTCCGAGCCGCAGGACGCACAAACGGCTTCGGCGGTTTTCGGGGTTGACGATCGGCGCTCCGGTGAGGGGTGCTTTTGGTGACGAAGGGTGAAGGCTTTGGTGAGCACAGGGGACTTCAGTTATTGATCCCTCGTCCCTGATGTGTCAGGAGAAATAAGTTCACCCCTTCACCTGGTCAGGTCGATACTTGAAAACTTCATTAAGTCTCCGTTTCCTTCCGAGGCCTCCTGACAACATTAATTACTCTGGACTTTGCACAAGGAGCTTTCTAATTTATTGAATATTGATTGTCCTCGAAGGTTCCCTTTCAATATTTGAAAGGAACGCTGGAACGTCTTTTTTTATTGAACTTCCATTGATGCCTTCTTCCTGTGACCATTATCATTCTGAATAACGCTAAAACCAAATACATATGGTTTGGCAGCCATGGAGATTCTTGTTTGTTTTGGTTATCCAGGAATTCATAGTTTCATACGAACTTTTGGTTTCTAAATGGTTAATTACCAATTATTACTACGATTTAGATTCATTGCTAAAAATTATTATTAGGTTTCCATAAAACGAGATGATACGTTTCAACTTCGATACTTTCTGTAGAAACTCTCTGTCTATTTTTCAACTCTTGCTCACCACTTTTAATTCACATATGACAAGCAATTTTATTCTTCAACACAATATTTTATTGCACCTTTCACTATCATGGTTATCCCTATGGAGTACACAATGTAGGATCTAAGGAGAGTTAACTTGAGACGTTTTGAGGGGGGAACTTTCCGACTGTGAACAGTGGCCTTCTAGCCAGTGAAATTGAATAAATATCGACCTTTCAGAAGAGGTCGTCGATGTCATTCATAACGTCCCATACACACCCTTCCCCGTGAGACAAAACCATTATGTAGGGATTGTCGTAAAACATACTCCGCCGCAAAGGTTGGAAAACCTGTGACATAGAAATATTACTCCCGCCCTGTCAAACATGATATACAGTTCCTGTCTCCCCCTAGCATCGCTTCTACAGGAAAAAAACTCTTTCCTTTATTATTTTCAATATATCGTTTTCTCTTCCCCCCCACAAGACCGTGTCTTTCGCAAACCCCCTCCCATCACACCATCAGATTTTTTTTCTTCTAATTTTCTGTCCTTGTCCGCCTCGTGGAAAATTCCCGAAAACGCGTCTCGGGGGGTGGGGATGGCCAACGGATTTAATTTCCGGATGTCTGGCACTGAGTGACAGAATGCCTACCCTTGCTCCTAGTGGACTCCTCCAGGCCGTCCGTCACCGTTCAAATATTTGCTCCCCCCTCCGTCGCTCGACGACGACATTTTTTCCCCCTTTTTTCGAGCTCTTCCTGCCAATCTTGTGTATTCTATACGATATCAATTTTCCTCTCTTTTTTGTCGTCGAGGGAGTTGAGGAAGTTAAGAACAGTTCGAAATAAAACGCGGAACAATTCCAGATAAAAACGAATCAAATCGGAATATTTCGTACTGTTCCTCTTCTTTGGAGGCAGTGTTTGTCGATTTTGTGTACAGAACACAGCTCGGACAAATAAACCGAAAGCTTATAGGCCGTGAGTTTGATGAATTTGGCGTGAGATCAATAATTCATTTGTCGGCCGTTCTTACCACACAAATCAAGTTTTGCTCCTAATTCAGTAACGACGACTTGACATTACCGATCGATAAACAAAGCAGTTTACGTGAAATAATATTTTTATTCCAAGAAAACTACTCTGTATTTTAACAAGATTTGCCAGGAACTGGTGTCAGCTCGAATATAGGGTTTTCCTTGAAACCACAATCAAGCAGGGCAGAGCAAACCCAATTGAAACAGCGTTCTTTTTTAGCATACCAAATGCTTTTTCCCAACCCGACAAGCTGCAGTAATTTGAAGTAGCAAGGATGGGATTGAAGGCAGCGACCATAAACCATACAACTGTTATCCTCATTTGGAAAATGAACGGATTCAGTAGGAGGAGGAAATCCCCCCATATGCGGTTGGATTATAATGAACGATAATTTATACATCAATTTCCTGTTAATCAGTTTAACAATGAACAGCTTATGAGCTTCCGGATCATGGCTTAATGTCACATAATTACTCACTCAATATAAGATCATTAGGGCGAGTAATTGGCTGAAGGGAATAACTACGAGGGGCGAGCCGTGTTGCGGTTGGTGGAGGATTTGCCGAACATATCGGCAACATGATTCTTGTCAGGTGATCCCGGGCTTGGGGCCTTGTCGGCTGATGGGGGATCAGCTTAGGAAAAGGCAAAGCTAAGCGTGAGGGTCCGTGTAGGGATTTTACGGTGTATTATTGTCGTACATATTCTATTCCTTTATAATTTGGTTTCATGTCGATTTTTTTTTCAGTCCGTTTGCGTATTGAATATTTTACCGCTCATTTCAACTCTCCAGTCCAATTTAAGCTGATTTTGGTATGGATACATTGATTTGCGTTTAGGTATGGTTTCTTCCTTCAATTATGATTTCAGGATTAGAAGATTACAGGTCGTGGAGACAGCCGACGGACGAGTAGATCGATTAACGCAAAAAAAAACCCCTGCAAATTATTATACGCGGGTTGGTTATTCCTCGAATGGGGAAAACAGTGGGTGTGGTGGGTCCCAGACCTATTCCAATCGATTCAGGGTCCAAAATTTAGTGGAAAATGATACCCTACTCGCCTAGATCGCCCAAAATCTCGAAAAACCATTTTTTCAAAAAACACATTTTGACCCCTACCCCGCCCAAATTTAGTCCGATTGGGCTGAAAAGTTTCGAGGACCGTTTTAGGCCGGGAACAAACCACTGACCCAAATTTCAGATTTATAGAAAATTTTCTACTACCGAAAACGGCGCGGACAATGGACGGCGTACGGCGGACGGAATTGACCTTTTGGTTGGTTATTTCCTCGAATAATCACCATGTTTTCATGATAATGGTCAACCTCTCCGATTTGGCTCAAAATTTTTTTCTGGACGTTTCATGATGTCCTGATCAAAAAAGGTCAATGTCCGTCCGCCGTCCGCCGTCCGCGTCCGCCGTACGCCCGTACGCCGTACGCCGTCCGCCGTCCATTGTCCACGCCGTTTTTGGTAGTAAAAATGTTCTAAAAATCTGAAATTTGGGTCAGGGTCTGTTCCCAGCCGAGATGGGTCCTCGAAACTTTTCAGCCCGATCGGACCAAATTTGGAGGGGGTAGGGGACAAAATGTGTTTTTTGAAAAATGGATTTTCGAGATTTTGGGTGATTTAGCGAGTGGGGTGTCATTTCCACTAAATTTTGGACGCTGAATCCAATAAAATGGGTCCCAGAACAATTGGCACCCACTGGAAGAAGTATGGGTCAAAATGGGTATTTATTACCCATGTGGGTGACTTCAGCCGAATAGACAAACAAAACACATCGTCATATCCTGTTGTTTATAACCAGCTGTTAAACTTAGCAACCACTTTATAGCAGTTGCCTACAATTCTTTTTACTGTCCGAGCTTTTTATTCGTACCATTCAAATTCAATTTAATACAATTATTATAGCCTTCTAAATTACCTAAATTACCACTAAATTTTGGACGCTGAATTCAATGATGTGTGTCCCAGAACGATTGGCACCCACCGGAAGAAGTTATGGGTCAAAATGTGTATGTATCCACCCATTTGGTATGTGTCAGGATTTCTGGTACCTGGGCGTGTGACCCGCCACACCCACTGTTTCCCCCATTCGAGTAATAACCAACCCGTGTGTAAGAATTTGCAGATTTTTTTGATCTAGACACCATGAAACGTCCAGAAAAAAAATTTGAGTCGAATCGGAGAGGTTGATCATTTGCATGAAAACATAAGTTGATTATTCAAGGAATAACCAACCAAAAGCAAGGGCGCCAACAGACTGCAGAACGAGTAGGGCAACACAGGAAGCATCTGCACACCACTGAATGCGGCACAGTTTAGATCCATACGAAACAAATTCAACATTAATGGATGCCATAAATAAGGCGCTTTATCAGCTGAGCATGGTCATAAGCTACTTCTATCGAAGCTTAAGGTCATCGGTATAGATGATGTTAGTTGATATTTCGTTGATGACAAAGGTGAACAATAAGCCCTGAGGAACACTTAATATGGCAGACAAATCTAAGCGCATGACGAGCATTAATTATCATGGGCGGCAAGGTTGTTAAGAATTGTCCAAGAAGTCTGTCAAATGCGTGAAAATTTGGTTTGCATAAAACTAACCTTGCTGCCGTTGCCAGTAACCTGCAGTGGAAAATGCTGAACAGTTGCTGGATTTGATATCGGTGCTTTATAAAGTCGTGCTGCTCAGGCAACATGTTGGAGATGAACCTGAGAGACCAGTAGGCAATGACAATCTTCTCAAAACTTCATCACTGTCCAAAACATGGAAGCTCATTGAGAAATGCTGGGTTCACATGGAGCAGTTGCCACACTACCCAGTCACAAGGGTCCCCGAAAGGTCCGCAGTTCCAGATGAGGCAGTTCATATGGATACAAATCATGAGAAAAGCTTTTGATGGGGGAAAAACAATATAGTCTTCTGCCTGGAATCAAGATCATTTGGGACCATTAGGGGACCAAAGGAATGAACGGCGCGGATGAACGTCTTCGTGCTTTTACACGTTTGCAGCTAAAACTGTATAGATGAGATGCAACCCGACAGCTTTGCGGAAGACGTTCTTTCTCAAAATTATAGCAGATGAGCAACCAATGGCATGACCAATCGGGATGAATTGGAAATGTACATTCAAGTCGTATTAAAATGTAAGTACTTCTGGAGTCAGTTTGATCGATGAACGAGGCATCTCGAAGTTTGACAGGAAGAAGACGGTTGACATAGAAGGAACGACCGCCGAGTTTCCGGAAGCGATTCAGATGATTCGAAAGGCTCGTGCAATTAGCAGATGGACTCCCACTGTTGGTCTTCCCCCCAAGTTTATCAGTTTTCCTTCTGTTCCCGCTCTTCACGCCTGTGACGTCGTTCCGGAAGCCGGACTCCTCCTTCCCTGTTAAAAGGGCCTCTGTTAACTCCGCCTATCTGTCTATAGGGATCACCTACTCGCTCATTGATGTATTAGAGGAGAAGGGCCCTCTCATCAGGGTAAGTACCTACCATCGCTCGCGCGTTAATCCATCAAGCCTTTCACCCCTCTATCCCCCGCCACCGCTCGCCCGCCGCCCGAAATTTCCTTTTCATCCCTCAAACCCTTTGGATTAGGCGGCATTGAGCTCGTTGACGAATACGGTCAACAAAGCCGAGAACGAAACACCGTCCACAAACATTTCGCGGGTCGGATCCTGTCACATCACGTTTCATTGTCGATTTTCAATCATTTGGCCTAATTAAGCCCTGTTTTCGTCACTTACAGCAAATTAACCATCACTTTTAGAGAATACAGAGAATTTGCGTAAAATATAGAGTGCTTTTACTAGTCATTTGGACACGAAACAAAGCAGGGAGCTATTCAATGTACGTTCAGAATGCTAATGAGCTAAAACCACTACCTCATGAGGACCCGTGCATTATCTTCTTTCGGTGAAATTCTTCTTTCAATTTGACAAGTGGTTCATGTAAGCAGCCACAACCTAATTAATTTGTTATGGGTTACAGAATCGACATTTGATGTAAAGCCATCTGAAAGACTGGTGAATTCGAATGAAGCGGTGACGAGTAGGTCTGATTAAGCGATGCTTACTACAAAGCATGCAATACCGCGCACAAAACTGTGACCCTTGAAGGCGTTTTCTACGCGGCTGATTGAACCTCTACGCGGGACTCGTAATTCAGCCTCTACTACCCCTACCTAATAATTCAAAGATGTGTTTAAAGTCGTGCGATTCGAACTGGAGAGGGGAGGGCTATAGGCAACAGGTAAGAGAACGCGAACAGGGCTGACGTCATGGATGTATGCAGCTTTTAAACTAGTTCCAAAACTACTCAGCCGGTATCGATGACTAATCAGGCGAAAATATCCTTCACCAGTTCCGCATAATAGCAGTCTGCGGTGCTTTTGTTCCTCAATGCAAAACCAACTATTTATTCTTCAAATATGGTGTAACTGTGACTGGCTCTTTACAATAATAAAAATGTACCTCACATGTGATTTTCCTGGCTGTACGCAGTCAGTTTATTTGCTCGGCTTTGATTTCACGGTATGCGAGGCGGAACTAACCATAATTTGGCACGAATTGACAAGAAAAATTGCTTCCTAGCGTTCCTCCGATAACGTTTCATCGACTTTCATTTCGTTACTTACAGCTTCATCGGAAAACAGTATGAGATGAGAAAGCCAGTCTTCAATTGGAACTATCAAAACCGCTTCAAGGCCAGCAGGCATCGTTTACAGTAGTAGACTCAGGATTGAGTGAGGCTGGTGGTTAAAATATGATAGAATGTAACGAGCTTTTGCATGTTCTGGCTCCGAGAACCAGAACACGATTTTTCCAAGCGTATAGTATTACAGAGGGTTCTCGACGGAAGATGTAATTTTTCCCTTTTCTACGTAAGCCCTTTTAAGCCCCTTGCTCGTCAGAGTGTGACTACTCCCGACACTCGATACCTCCACTGCCTGCTTGCTTTATCAGGCGGATTTCGTGTTCGCCTCGAGTGCCTCATCCGTCTCTCGGGGTGATTCGTCAAGAAGGTCCGGTGTTTCTTGTCAGGGGAAGAAAAAGCCCCTCATGCGACATCTCGGAGCGAATATAACGACCACCTTCCCTGGCCATTCCGAGAATCTTGCCTCTCTCAAGGAAAACCCCGTATATTAATGGCGTTACTGGCCTGGTCCGCGGTCGGACAGCAGGACGGTAGTTAGTGGGCAGGATCGCGGGGTTGGATGGTGGTTAGGGGATCGTCCAGACCAATCTTGAGCCTTCTCCCACAGGGCCACCTCCAGGATTGCTGGAAGGGGAGCTCGACGGCTAATACCTTGGGATTTGTCGGGGTAGATAGGTAGCAGGTGATTCCCGGTGATGTGCCTCGCCCTCAAGATGTATCGTATCACATTTTTGATCCTACAATCTGACGTAATATTCTCTTCACTTTCGCCTGGGCACCTGGTTTAAACTCCCCTCTCGCCGGATTACGTCATTCGTCTTTCGACGCCTCTTAGGCGACTTCCTTGGAATAAAACCTCTATCTGGCTTCAAGATCAAAACAAGGTATTACGGAGCAACAAGATAGTCTCCTAGAAACCAATGATCACTATCGACAAAAGGTAACTCGTAGCAATTTTTAACAGAGCAAACTCCCGATAAATTTTAATTTTAATTAATTTAATAAATTAATAAATAAGCGCTGAATCTATTTTGTCAAGAAATCAAAACACTTCAAAGCAGCGGAGTCACACATTTCGGGAAAATATCTCGAATTTGAGCTATACTTTATTAGGAGCCGAATCAATAGGATTCAATGTTTTACCCATCGTATCAAACTTTGTGAACTTGGATCTGATCTGGCGATCTCTCACTAAATAGAAATGTTACATAAGTACGAGTATAAAGAACATGTGCAAATCATTCTCTCTCAATCAAAGTGTTGTTCCCTTATAACGACACCGCGTTCCTCCGTTTCTTTTCGCTTTCTTCCCTCCTCCAATTCCCTCCGTCCTTTGCTGCCTCTCCACAGCTTCTGTCGTCTTCCTTTACCGTGCAATTTAATCAGAACTCTCCCCTCTCCTCAGGGTCCTCGACTTCGCTCGTCTTGCCCAAGGTTTCATCCAATCTAGGCGGATGTTACACTCGGATAAGGTTTAATTTGCCAAGAAAAGTTGAGCTCATTGCGAAAAGCGATGGCGAAACGGAGACGTGACAGGGAAGCCGCGGTGGAGGGGGGGGGGGATTGCTTGTCGTTTCTTACCACCTCTCCTCCTCCTCATGAAGTTCTTCCACTGATTGAGGTATCCTAACAAGATATCGTTCATCCATAGTTCCACACATAACTATCAGAGTTTTATCTGAACATATTTTTTCATTCAAATTACAACCCCTCTTGATACGGAGTTTCATAGTCTATAAAGGTCTCCATGTTCCACACAATTTAATAATTTGTCGATTTAGGTTTTGCCTAAATCTGTCTTCTGCACTAAACGCTCAACTCATTTTCAATTGTTGCAAGTGAGGACAGGGTACACACGAAAATAAGCAGATGAAAAGAAGTGAGGGCATTTCTGAACGGAATTTTCATCATAACACTGGAGACGCTTTGGTTGACAAAGGTGCGCCATCGTCAGCCTGGTGGTTCGTGGACGTAAGAACAGTATCACCACAACATGAAGGACCATAATGATCAAACGCTCCTCACAAAATCGTCATCGTAAAACCAACTTACTTCTCCAGACTCATCAGATCAACGTATACTTGATCAACATCTCACAACTTGAGCCTAGGCTGGGGGCTACACTAACAACAAACAAAAACAAAAACGAAAACTCTTGACTAGAGTAAAGTCTATCGGAGAGATTTGAGCTAGTAACACAGGTGAGGAGGAATCAAATAAAAAAACTCTCAGCACAACGCAGAACAAAAATACCGAAGCTGGAAGAACAAGTAGCCGCCAAATTGCGACTAGTCGAATTGCTAACAAGACATCCTCTACCTTCCACTCTATCTTGAAATTCCTTCACAAAAATCTTTACAAAATATATTAAAGTTGTTCATTTGATGAAATACTTAAAAACCAGTGATTTAAATTTAAATTTGTTGTCCTGTTTTGGACAGAAAGTCGATGAATAAAAAGCCAGACTGGGGAACTTCAAACCTACATCTACATGGATAAGGCCAGAAAGTACTGCAAAAAAATTATAAAAAGCGCACTAACCTGGAAAGAACGGAGGAAGAAATACTTATAGCTCGAAAATACAAGAATTTATTCGTACAGTGTTCCTCCCTGTCTTTACGATTTAATTTCCATACATTTAATGTCTGCTGGGATTGCTCTCAATTCCTCTTTTTTCCGTGCCGGTTATCAAGTGCTGATTCTCATTGGTTTGGCCCTTCCTAATGTTGGCCTTAAGAGTATCCAATTATTTAGGTCCGTTCCTGATACGCCCATGACGCGTTTTAGAGCAGTCTGAGCAATTCGCTTGGTAAATATTATGTCTAGTCAGCATTTGGTCGGGATTAGCTTTCTTTAAACCTCACTGAAGGAGAGTACGAGTATATTAGGTCAACATGAGTTTCCAATTTCAAATAATATTCTGAATGAATTGGAGAGTTATTTCAAATGAATTCAAGGTTATTTAAACCTCATCAAAGTAACTTCTGAATTTGACGGGATTCTCCCTTGTTCGACCTAACGATAGCTAGTGACGCGAAACAAAATACAACTACAAATAAATAGGTCGTCTGACATCCTAAGAACACTTCACGATGAGCGTTTCACTCTACGAACATGAACTCGACGTTCTTTGGTTTACGCGGAAGCCTCGAGCTTTGGAAAGCAAGGGATCCCGGGTCTTCAGGGAGGTGGCTGATGCCGGGAAGGGGTTGAATTTAGGGAAGATCGTTCCGGAACAGCGGTAAAACTGTACTGTTGCACGTCACTCGGGTACCCATGGGATCAGTTAGGAGGGTTTTCCCGACTCTTGCGAAAAAGGGATGGCCTTTTTTTCCTCTCGTTGTTGGAGAGAAACCCCCTCCGAATGAGAGGATGAGGTTTCTTTTTCTTTTCCCCGGTTTAATCAGAGCTCAGCCGCACGAATCACTCACGTCATTACTTCGTTCGAAGTTTTCTCTACTCACTGAAGGTATCAAAACCGAATTCTTTGGTGCACCTTTGTAAGAACGTCACTAGTTGCATCATTTCTACAAATTATAATAGGTAGAAAATTATTTCTGGATGGTTTATCATAATAGGCAATTCCTGCTTGTTGATATATTCATTAAAAAAGAGGGAGGAACAGATTTTTCAAAATAATTTCTTTTTGGTTGGTTATTATTTGAAACTTGTCCCGAAATTTGCCAGTATACGTATCTCAATGTCTGGATCAACAATGGACAAGGCAGCACACGTCGTTTTTGGTGTTGGAAAATTTATTAAAAATCTGTAACGTTGGTCAGGGACCACCTTTCGTCACTAGTTGTTCCTCAAAACTTTTCAGCCCGTCCGAACCGAATTTTGGGAGAGTATGGGTGAGAATCTACCCAGCAGAGAGAGCACCCATATTATCCTAACTTAGTTCCAAAACCTTAATTCAATGGATTCAGATTCAGCAGTTTGAGGAAAATAATACCTTACGTGGCTAGATCCTCTATATATGACAAATCCGTTTTCATCATTCGATTGAGTCCAAAAATTAGCATAAAAAATTACACCTCCTCACGTGGCTAGATCATAAGACAAGCTAAAAGATCATTACCGAAATTCATATTGTTACCCATACTCTGCCACCAGTTTAGGGCTGAAAATTATTAAGCCCAGCTAGGACCCAAATGGAGTGGAAATATCAGATATTTTGGAGCATTTTAAAAGCCTATTTTGAACTAGATGGTGGACCAACATTTTGGGTTCGTGCCTTCCAGGTTGTGAGATTATCTGACAACCAAATGAGTCAATTTGTTATGAGGGAGAACCAAACTTATTTCAAGTCTTTCTCAGCAACCAGAAGTCAGTTTTCAATTTTGAAAACGGAAGGTTGCTGCTACCTTTGGGTCAACTAAATGAGAAAATCATGGAAAATCTCTTCATTTTGCCATAAGTGCCAAAAAAAGCTATGATATGATCTTTTTTTTTAATTAGTAATGAGTAAGGAAATGAAAGGAGAATTAATATGACTCAGTGCACTGAAATGAGAGAAATTAATACGGCAGAATGATGAAGCCATGTACTTAGCAATAACCGTGAGATGTTGATTGAACCATTACCGGGGATGATGTGATAGACTGGCCTCCTCCGGAAATCCGATTATTACGTTCAATACCAATAGTAATACGGTCTTCCTTTATAGCCACTTCAATAAGGTTTCAAGCCCCTCCAGGTTATAATAGATATACCCCCCCCCCCCATTCAGCCCCGCCACTTCCATCCCGTTTCATAATCCCGCGTTCTTTCGTCAGTTTTCCAACCACCTATCCGCGCATGGCCCCTCCTCAGTTTACGAGCCGCCGTACACAATCTACCGCTTTTTACGGCCCTGATTACGCGGACTCATCTTCCCCTAAAAAGGGGGCTCAACCTGGCATTTTCTGAGAGAGAATTTGGAGTGATGTGGTAGTGGAGGAGGGGGTCTTAGTGGAAAATGGAAGGCAAGAGCCCTGTTGTAAAGAAAACGTGCTCCGCTGTTTGAGCGGTTATTATTGAACGGTCGAAGAAAGTTGTACACACAATCACCAAACAATCACGAAGCTCAGGAACGTTATATCACCCGAATCCGTACAAGAAACAAAGACGGTATTCGACTAACAATAACATTTCGCAATCACAAGCAAATGAGCTGTTTTATATGGAAATTTTGAGTTTTTTAGTTCTTTAATTGTTTCCTTCGCCGATATTAACTTTCGCTGTCTGTGTAGTTATCAAATTGAACCAACTATCACATGTGTCTTGCGTGCGCCACAGCAAAATTTTATCTAGAACTGGTTACTTGTACTTCTTTCTGGCAGTAAAGTTCTTTGCCCTTTACCGTACGTTCTTCTAATAACCAATCCACCATTCACATTGTATCTCTACTCAACGGACTCCGATTGGGAGAAATTGACGCAATGCCAACAAGAACAAATCAGTCTATAGAAAATCCTTACATAAGACAACTAGAAAATATTGGAGGCTTCCTGGCCCAGCGTCCACGGTGAGGGCCAAGTTGGGTATTCCCTCAGAGTCTCTGCACGCATCTCTACGTGTATTCCCAACAACATAATTTCCTATCTAGTACTATTTACATTTTGAGGAAAAAAAATCTTTTGAATGGTTTTGAAGAGGGGATGCTTATTAATTATTTGTTGAACAAAGTATGTTGAGACATATTTGTAAGCATTTTAAATTTGTAAAGAGCCCTAGATTGATCGAGACTGATGAGTATAGCGGTCAATTTACGGCTATGCAGGTTCCTATAAGATGCAATTTTGCAATTTTGAATAAATCATAACAGGACACGTTTAGCGAGCTAAAACCTGTTTTGGTCGAGATAATGACCCCACTTACCTCGATTAGTTTTTCGATTTTCAGTTATGACATACATAGAGGTGACTGAAACAGAACGATAATTACTTATTAAAAATAATTATCACCTTAAAATTCATAAGCCTTTCCAAAATTAACGTTACTTTTTAAAATCATTCACTCAAATTGTTAATATGCTACAATTTTCACTGGAAATGTATCATTCTAACAGACATAAGTTTTTATTCATTTATTTTTCTATTCTGTACGACATTAATTTACGAATTTTGTAAGGAATAAGTAAGTGAGTGGGTTTCTGCTGAGAGGGTTCAACAGTAAGAAGAGCGGAAGGTTTTACTTTGAGATCGATTTTTCTTTTTTTCATGTATCTGATTGTTTCGTATCTTACCCATAACCTTGTATTCCCGTTTCTAATAATAAACATTTACTTATAGCCTAATCTCCCCGGGTTCTGAAAAACACTAAGACTAATGAAAACAATACGTTCTTCTTACTCTTGAACTGTAACCAACAACCCTATAAGCTCTAGAATTGCCTCTGACCCTCTTAGCAAGGTACCCCAAAAGTGGAGGTTATCTCACTTTTACTAAAAAATATACTAATGATCAGGAAACTAGAGTTTTTTATTATTATTCCCAACAAAGAAAAATAAAATAAAATAAAACTGAGGGAAATTTGACTGTTGAATAACATGAATTTCTGTGATACATGACGCAGTAGTACTCGTATAATTTACCAAGTTGGATAATGACGATTAATCTCTAATATTGTCCTCATATCGTATCTCATCGTGAGGTTCCTAGAAGTTCGGTAATAGTCAATTGGTGCGATAGACGATTACTGGCAAATGACGAATAATGTATCGAACCAAATTTTCGAATCAACCGTCGTCCTTCTCGCCCGCACTATTTCAGTGTATTCAAGTTCACACGAACCATTGGCAACTGTGTACACATGCAAACCAGCGTCGCTCCGTTCCTCCGCCGTTGCCCACATATTCGGGATAGACGTGGGATAGAGAGCGAGGTCAACCTTCAGTTTGCCTATGATTATGCGACTTGTGAACGAAGGGGTGGATCGTAAACGTGACATTAGCTGTATACATTAACATCGTCAATGAGGGGATCCGCGAGAGCTATCGAGGGCAAAGCTGCAGAAAGCGCTTCGGCATAACCGCAACCAAACCCGGCGGGAACCGACCGACATCGCGCCCTCGATGCAGAGGAAACGAGTCGAGATCATTAATAAAACCAACCAACTGTGCGAGGGTGGTAGGCTACTGTCTCTGTTCCCTCCCTAAAATGCAAACATGCTTAAATTCCAAGTGATAACATTATCATAATGCGATGCACCATGAGAACTAGGATGTTAATGTCCCGACCCCCCTCACACCATTGACATAATATAATTATATGTGATTTTGTTGATCAGCAAAGAGTATAGCTGAAACATTCAGAGTTCGCGTGTTGATAGCTGAGGAGCAGGCGAGTTGGGTATAATTAGTGCAATTTCAAACTCCCAGGCCATAAGGGGTACCCAATTTCTTCTAATTTCTTACTTGAGTAAAGATTTTGATCAGAAACGACAAAAATGTGGAAGTGCTTGAAACATAATTTGATTAGACGGCATCCAAACGCACAATGCAAGAAAAAATTTTAAATTATAAGCAATTTTTGCAGAATTGAAATTTTGAAATTTGTTATTGAAACATGTGGTTCCGTCTATCAGATAGCTGCATTCAGTTGGGTTCGGCAGGTGCTGGATTCCACCATACATTGTTGATTCAGACTACCCGCTTTGTCAATGATCCCGCTTGGGAAGCGAAATTATTACAACCCTCGGCGCCCCAGTTGGAAACAAATCCGGTGACAAAATATTTAAAACAACGGGCTCGTAACAACATGGACGTTGGTCGTTGGTCCGCTAATGGGGAATTGAATTTGGCTGCCTCATTATCCGAATCAGGAGCCACCTCTGTGGCTCTTCAGCTTTTGCTTTGTGTTGTCCGTTCTTTTTTTCTTTTTTTTTTTTTTTTAGACCCTCCGTCGTCCGCTGTCGCCCTCCGACAGGCTTTTGCTTTGGGTTGGTTCGCACATCTGGTTTTTCGTTACCTCGTTATAAGGGGCGAGAGAAAACGAGCTTTTTTTCACGGTTGTTTTTCAGTGTGAACACATTCCGTTCACTCCAATTGCAAAGCATATTCGAGTTTGAACTGAACGGATGCGAGAAAATTTACATTTTCGCCGATTGAAAAAAAAAAATGTTCGAAAAAAACGCTGCAAAGACTGCATTTATGAAAATCCCCGCCATAACAGGGAGATTGATACTTTATCTCGTTCTTTGGGTTTCTAAAATCCAAATACCTACCAATGACTCGTCCAATGAAGAAGGGTGCTATTCAGGGCTTTCGTTTCATTTTCAAGACCTATTGGGATAATCATATTCCCAGCAGACAAACATTTTCCCTTTAGCTGATCAATAAAAATCCGAAGTATGCAACTGCCAGTTGGCCTTTCCAATGCCTTTTTATATTCATAAAAATAAATAAATAAATGAAACCATAAATATGCTTAGAGCCATAGTTTGGGTCACAGTGGTCCCCGACATTTCACGAGTCCTGTCACTTCAGTGTGGGGAATATGATTTGTGAATAAGTGAATAACGAGGGGGTTAGATGAACAGCAACCTGCCCACTAACGAGCAGCCAATAACAGGTGGAAACAACCCCTGTCACATGTCACAAACCTGTTGTTTGATGTTATACTTCCTTCTAACAGATTCTTCTGACGGATTGATGGGTTTTATCCTATTTTTTCTATAGTGATTTTAGATATTTTTATTCCTTCGTAAGGAATTGACGCGCGTTGTTTTCAGTGAGTTGTTGAACTGTTTGAATGTTGGATTTCATTTGTGTTAGAGGACTCTGCACAAACACATAATACAAAACGAAAGTGTCACTGAGAATTTTTTAAGCCATTTTGTGTAAAAATATATTATATTGTTATGTGATGCTATAGTATCCGGCATTCTCTTCATATCTTAGCAACCGCTTCGCGATAATAGCGTTCTGGGGATATGGACCAAAGTTTTTCTACGGGCTTTGAACTCGTGAGATGCAGAGCTTCACCTTTATCAGACTCAAAAGAAGAAAGAAAAATTTGTTGGGTAACCAAATTTCCCTTCCACTTCCGATCCCTTCTCATTCGTCCCTCGCATGAATTTATATTGAGGATCGCTTCCCAAACAACATTCATTTGACCGACCATGTTGCTATTCCTTTTCCCCGCGGCCTCTCATATCGGTGTTATTTATTTATATATATTCCTCCTCCCTCTTCCTCTATCGCCGTTCCCGTATAAAGAAACGCGACCTAATCAGTATTGAATCGTATCATATATATCACTGGCCGCTTTTGATGGTTGACCCTCGCCAAGGCTTGTCGTTCCCTCGAGGGGTTCTCGGTCGGAGGATCGTAGACCGCGTTCCTACTTGAATAAATTATTTGTAAAAGTTGTGAACAGCTCTTTGCTATAACACAAAAATGTTCGCCGTGTAATGTAATGAGACAGTTAAAAAGAAAAAAAAAAGCTGCAAATTCTTTTACAAGGGTTGGTTATTCCTTGGATCAGGAGCTTGGAGACTCATTTCAATCAATTCAGCATCCAAAAACTAATGAAAAACGATACCCCACACGCCTAAGTCGTCGAAAATGTCGAACATGAGGAAAATGTCGGAAACAGTGGGTGTGACGGGTACCGGATCCATTCCAATCGATTCAGGGTCCAAAATTTAGTGGAAAATGATACCCCACTCGCCTAGGCACCAGAAATCTCCAAAACACATTCAAAATGGGGAGGTAGATACCCATTTTGACCTATAACCTCTTCTGGTGGGTCCCAATCATTCCGGAACCCGTCTCTAGTGGAAAATGATACCCCACACGCCTAAAATCGCGTAAAATCTCGAATATCAATTTTTCGGAAAACACATTTTGACCCCTACTCCCCCAAATTTTGTCCGATCGGACTGAAAAGTTTCGAGGTTCTACTACACCCGGAAATGGGTCCCTGACCAAAATTTCAGATTTTTAGAAAATTTTCTACTACCAAAGTTCGGCGGGCGGGTGGCGTACGGCGGGCGGGTCCAAAATGGATACATTGAAGGACAAATTACTGAGGTCTCTTCGTCATTTCCCGCGAGCTGAATTTATGAGTAGTGGTAGAATCAATAGTACCGAGCTCGAAAATTTATTCGGAAAGACGAAGAAGAGAGCTGGTATTGAAATAATGTGGAAAAAAGCAGTCTTCATACCAGTTATTACGAATATATTATTCAAAACTATTATGGGGATTGCGATGTAACCGATCTCGCGTATATACTAGTTCCGGGTAAAAAGATCAGACAACCTCACTGAGACCAAAACCACTTCTGCCAACTCGAAAAATGGTGCGGAAAAAAAAACTCATTCACTCAAAAGCGCTCCACATGGACAAGGACGATATCTTTGAGTGAAAGAGGCTTACACGGCGGCGTTTTGTCTTGTTCTGTCGCGATTATATTAATAGTCTGGAACATCGGTGAAATATTACCCCACGTTTCTCGCGTTCTCGTATTTTCGGACGTTTGTCAAATCGTTCTACAACGGGGAACGGTTCGCTACTTTCATATATTTTGGTGAGCGAATTGTCTTCTTTTCGTTTCAGTGAGTGGAATACACGTCTTTCGCCATTTCCTCAGTAGGATCATACCTCAGCACTGATCTCCGTCGTAGTCGATTCCCATTTAGTTTCAAAATCACTTTTTCTCGTCCCTACTTACTGTTCTCCATACACGTGTCTCGGCCAAAAAGTTTTTGATTTTTTTCTTTTATTAATCCGAAAAACGACTTCTAACTTGATACTCACGATCACCCCCTATTTTTAGAATAAACTTGGACTCATAAGTAAGCTCCTCCGAAGTGCGGAAATTCAGAAGTGGAAAACGATACCCTGCACGCTAAAATCCTCAAAAATCTTTTTAAAAAATTACACATTACATTACAAATTCTATTACGGGGGTTGGTTATCCTCGGACCAGGAGCATGGAGACTCATTCCAATCGATTCACCGTGCAAATTTCATTGGAAAATGATACCCCCACACGCCTAGGTACCAGAAATCACAAAACTCACATTCAAAATAGGTAGATAGATACCCATTTTAACCCATAACCTCATCTGGTGGGCAGTAATCGTCCCGGCACCCGTCTCATTGGATTCAGCGTCCAAAACTTAGAAAATGATACCCCACATGCCTAGGTACAAGAAATCTCAAAAACCCATATTCGAAAGAGATAGATAAAAACCCATACAACATATAATTGTAATACAACCAATAATAATATAACTTATAACATCTAAAAAAAAATAATAATAATAATTCAAGGAATAACTAACCAAAATGTTTTTTTAAATACCCATTTCCTTCCATGACCGGTCTCGCTTGGTAGTCACCAGTCCGAAAGCCATTTTATATGATTCGAGGTCCAAAATTTAGTTGAAAATGGTTTAACACACGCCTAGGTCCCAAAAAAAACCTCGAACATCAGTTGTGGCGTCCTAAACCCAATGTTGTTCAGTCATCCGTTGTCCACCGTTAGCGGAGTCAGGATGTGTGTGAAAATGGGGTTCTAGGCGAAGGGTATGCCATTTTCCAATAAAATATTGTCAGTGAATTGATTGATACCTCGTATATGTGTCTTAAATCAAAAGAGAGACGACTTTTCTTGCCACATACTAGAGAGGAGAATTTAAGGAATAAGAGAATCACTTGGACACCAATTGAAGGTACGCACATACTTAATTTTGAAAGGGTAATCGTTATCTCTTTTTTTTTTTCTCTTTCTTCTGATTTGGTAGATGCTATGCATAAAGGCCTTAGGGAGACGCTTTGAGAATTTTCGGAATAATTTTTTAATGATATATATTGGAGTTCTAGCTTAAAAATCTTTAAAATTCATGCGGAAACGAAAGAATTCTTTTACGGAAAACGACAATGGTTTTCATCAAACGGGACAAAACATGGTGATAAACGAGTATAAAGCCTTCAGGACTGACTTTCCGACCCCCAACTCCGGCTTTCCCCTTTCCCTATTCACGTTCAGTTTGGAAAAGTGGATAAAAACCGCATGAAATAGTCACCATCGGAGTGGTGGCTACCGGAGGGGGGTCGGCGTGAAAGATAACACTGTCCACTTTAATACTATTGATCCTGCGGTAAAACCAATAAATCAAGAAACAATGCCGGATAGAGAGGGCCACGAGGGGGTGTACAGTGGAAGGCCCTTTGTTTGCCAAGGGAGGGGCGCGAAGGGGGGGCAGGCAAAGGCTGGGATAATCTTTCTATTTCGTTTGCCCTTTTCAAAACCTAACCAATCAATCACAAAACACTCCACCCCTTCTCCAATCGAACCCCCAGGAAAAAACCCTCCATCTCCACGTATAGGTACCGTATAACATCCCTAGTAACAAAAAGACATCCATTCGGTTGATTGTTGCTCCGATTTTTTATCCATCCTTAATATGAAACCCCTTTCCACTCTCCTGGTACGTTATGTACCTTGCAATCTCATCCCTTTTCACTTTTTCACTCCAAGATAGGTATGTTCCCTTTTCCGCCGTCCCATCTTCTTCATTTTAACTTTTTTTCCTCCCTTCGTATAAACGAGAACGGCTTGACGAAAACCTTCTTTTTCCCTTCGGCAATCTTCTCGCCCTTTTCATCTTATAGCTTGCAATCATACAGTGGCAACTTTCCGATTTCTTACCAATGAAACGTCGTTCAATTCCCCCCTCCACCCACGAGGTGTTTCCACGGATAATATTGACTTCAAAAGTAGGACTTCTACCAACTGAAAAAAGCCGTGGGACCATCGTTGAAAAGTAAATTACAAGCGAATTTTATTCGCGAGGTAGCGTCAAAGTACATACGTAAGTGTGGAGTGACAAATTCGCTGTTAAGTCGTCAAATAGGTAACTGTGCTAGTAAGTAAGAAAATACTCGTACACCATGAATATATACAGCAATTCAAATAACGGGGAAAATTAAAAGTATATATATATCCACAAATTATAATGATAGTAATGGTTCCTAGTGAAGCGTTTTTGTTTCTCGTGGGAATCATCATTTGAGCATCATATTTTGACAAAATTTGCTTTCATTTGCGGCAATCGGACCAAAACCGTACAAAATTTAGTCAAACATTGTATCTAACACGCCCTACATTCCACATAACTTCAAAACCACAATTTAGCGAGTAACTTTTCAATATCAATTCGGTTTATTGATAGGATTATCCTTTTTTTATCGTTCAAGATTCGTTTTTACAATTAATTACTAAGTTAATTTTTTCAAGGACTCACATTTACGGTTCTTCTTGCAATGTGGGAATTTTGTTTTTCTCCTTCTTTTTCACTGAGATTATAAAGAGAGGAGGATGTGAACAACACGAATCCGTGAATCCCTTGCAACGAGATGAGTATAAGAAGGAGCGAGCGCAAAGTGGAAAGTTTGGGACGAAATGAAATGGGAATGAAGAAAGAAACTTGG
Organism: Cyrtorhinus lividipennis; assembly: GCA_019603395.1. Classification (NCBI taxonomy): domain Eukaryota; kingdom Metazoa; phylum Arthropoda; class Insecta; order Hemiptera; family Miridae; genus Cyrtorhinus; species Cyrtorhinus lividipennis. The sequence continues at coordinate 9,109,578 of CM034004.1, read as the reverse complement.
AAGAAACTGAAACTGCTGAAGGGAGGAACTTGGCGCCCGAGAGAAAGCTGCTAGACAAAGTTAATTTGTGAAAGGAAAAACGATTGAAATTCTCCTCAGAATTCAAACTTCAAGTTGGAAAACAATGTCTGTTCCGGTTAAACAGGCGACTAACTGAGCGAGTTATTGAATCAAGGGGCAGATCCGTCGAGTGAGAAGAGCTTTGAACGCTCAGGAGGGTCTTTTTGCCTTGAGTCGACTAAATACTCGTTAAAAGTCAAACTCGGAGAAATAAAAACAAAAATTGGATTGCTCGACTCGACGAAGGATGCCGCAGATGCTGAGCCAAGGTAAAATGGTCGAATTTGAAAGATCAACAGAAGAGCAACCTCGTGGTTTTTACCTAATGTGAAAGCAGTTTTCCCTTCAAAATCCGTCATGAGTTTGGTTGGAACATCAACTGAAGGAGAAGTTGGTTTGAACAAAGTTATTTCGGGCCGAGTTGTAAGGCTGAAGTAGCCTCCAGGTTTCGCTCATTCGATTAAACTTTTAGCTGACCTTTCACTTTGAGTTCGACGCCCCTCGCAGCCCAATGATTTTTTGTTCAAGTGAAAACATCAACAAAAGGTTTCGGAAACGTACGTGAGCGCCGACCCAATGAAGACCCTTCTCCTGACTTGCCTAATTTGTGTTGATTTACACCTTATATCTACATTTTTGACAGACTTTTCTCGTACAAATACAACAACATTTATACTGGGGAAGGATACGAACACGTAACTGTTATATTTGAACCTTAAGAGAGTTGGGACTATGTAATTTTTCACTTTAGACGACGTGTAGGGAGAGTAACTAGCTTTATTTAATTACGGTAATTCAATACGAAGCCAGCGCCCGACCGCGTCACCTTTGAACCATTAAGGGTGTTTGTTCCTCGGTCGAGGGAGGGTGAAATACCTCAGTAGGTCAAATACACAGAGAGCGAATTTGAACAAGAATCATATGCGATTATGAAAGTAGTATTGATATTTTATTGCTGCACAAGAATGAGTCATTTTGGTACTTAATTATGCTCTGATTAATTAAACTATGTTTCTATCAGATCAATCTTTCTGATTGGGACAAAAAAATGAACATTTCACTTTTCAAATGTCTGGATTACAAAACCGGAATGTCCGTTTTCTGTCCGCGTCGTTTTCAAGCGTAGGAGTTTTGCTGACAACTTGACATGTTTGCAACACAGCATCCAAAATTTACTTGAAAACGGTACTCACAAGGGCAGGACTTCGAGATCATTCCCAAGATACACATTTTCAGCCATGAACTGCCTTCCTTGGGTCGTTCGAGCAGAAGAAGACTTATCCTCAAGAACTCAAACGGAGTGAAAGTCAATATTTCAGATCTTTTGGAACATTATAAAGGGGTTTTATTCTAGGGCTTTACTGAGGCGGAAATTTTGAATTTGGAATCCATACCATAAAAAAGGTGCTCATTAACCTATAAACTAAACCAAAAAGAGTCCCTAGATGCTTCATAAGATTCAACCTGGAACAGGCGGGTAGTTGAACACACGGTCGCATTGGGTCGTGATGTCAGCTCAACGAATGCCCTTCCAAATTTTTCGAGTTTTATCGGGATCGGGATTCAAATTGAACACTATAATACTGTATACAATGTTTTTATCGGTGTTAGAAAGTACTCATTAGTGCTGACGGCTAGGGTGGACAAGCAAGACTGAGGTGGAAGAAACTAAAATAATAAGGAACTCACTCACTAGGATCCATTTTTCCGAACTTTGTGTACGACTTTTTTCTAAGCCAACAACGCCTTTTTCTCCTCTTTCTGCATAATGTAGGCATTAAGTTCGGAAAAATGTTCGTTTTAGACGAAACAGTGCTTTGATTTATATTTTATCTTAACTTTTGGACACATTTGTATGATTTCTTTCGTGATTTCGAAAACACTGGTCCCCTTGCAAATGCTTTTTTCACGTAATTTTCGGAATTCTCTTTCCTTTTCAATCATTCTGCCTAGTATTGTTCAGAAGTCTGCGTTGGATGCCCTTTTGAAACAGCTAGTAAGCAATTTGTTTAGCCAACTCGGGGTATTTTAAGAATTTAATTCTTCAAAGGTGAGGTATCCAGCCATCATCTCAACAATCTCGATGTATTCGAGAGCTGTAGGTTCCTTCGAATCGTACATGTTTCGAAACATACGCACGTACCTAGCTATTGTCGTCGGAAAGGATGAAAAGGGCTTTTTTAATCGTTTTCAGTTAAAGAACGTGAACTGAGAAAAAGGGATTATTTAGCGAACAGGTAGTTTTCACACTTAATTTCTTCATGAGCATTCCAAATTAACATAAAACTATTGATCAGATTGGATACAGCTGTTGGCAATGGATGGTCGTAGAATTTTCCCAAAATAATTTCGATAATGTCTTCGTTGTGTGCACATTGAAGCCGTTTGGTATGTCGATCCTTTAACCTGTAATTCCTTATACACTCCATTCAGGCTGTTGACTGACACAAGAAATCCTTCTTGGCAGGGAAGGAGGCCCGTACAAAAACAGCTTTTGAACCAGCGATGGCACAACAAACCATTTTACAGGTGTAAACCATGAGAAAATACCAATTAGTTATTATAAACTTTAGAAAATAGCGGAAAGACTGGTGAGCAGAACAGAGTGAGGGGTATCCAAATGACGTCAGAGCATGCGGGAAATGCCAGCTCCCTCTACCCTGTGACTTGTACTACACGTTATATAGCCTCAATGAACTTGTTACATTTTCTCTTGCTTTGATATAAACATATATCATCAGGTGATGAGGGGGATACATGCCAATACAATAGATGCTCCCAGATACCTCCTTGTTCGTTTATGTGTACTTATACTCTTGTGCATCTATTGATTTAGGCCACCCAACTTCAATAAATGTCGAGGATATCAATTGTCAAGGCGTACGTGAGACGTGAGAGGCTTCACTCGTCGGATCAATGGTGGAACATAAGACGTTGATGCGTTAAGCGGCGTCGAGGGCGGCGAAATTGGTGAAAAGCATTAGCGCTTCAACTCCAGAAACCTCTGTTTACCTCTTCAGGAGCATCTGACTTGGCTCCTCAGGAGTGATGGTGTGTACCGAGAGTGAGAAAGAGGGGTGGAGAGGAATGAGGGATAGAGAACGAGTTGACGTCGAGGCGAGGAAGGAGGAGCTTAGTTTAAGAGCTTCATAGATCATCTCGCTCTCGTGCTTCCTTCATCCAAACCCCACAGGTCGGCCCTCTTTTACCTCACGTACCCCCTCCACCACCCCTGATTCCTCGTTCCCTTGACAAACGCCTGCAATTAGTCGCCCTTTAGTGTCACACCCCTCGCCACCCACTTAACCGTCCCTCGCACTTACACTTGAACAGACGATTCGCTGAGTCTGTTCGCAACTCGGATTTCAACCTAAAACTTATGAAGGGTTTCGTCGTCGCTTGAAAATTGGGCATATCTGAATACAAGTCATTTCTTCAGAGCGATAAAACACGGCCAAAGTTAGAAGGGTCGTGTTAAATTCACAGTCGGCACACATCCGTAGGGAGAATCCCTTCGACAAAACGGGCAAGCAATCGTACAACATGTTATGTTGTGGAAAAAAGCTGCCTTCATGAATAATTTATTTCGTCAGTTTCTGAAGAGTTTTCTGATCAAAAACTTGGACACCGCTATTGACAAGAATATGTGAGTCCATTTGTATGAAAGAGAAACGGAGAAGTGGGAGACCGGGTCCAAAGTAAACGGCAGGTGCGGAACTTTTTACTGGAGTCGGTCATACGGAGGTCCTCCCTCCTCCCCAGGACAGAAGAAAAAAAGAAAGAAGAAGGAGGAGAGGAGCGAGGAAAAAGTAGAAGAAAGAAACGGATGGAAAGCTATAACCATCACCCCCTTCAACTGGTCGTAATTTGAGTTTTCGGAGAGCCCAGGGGAGGGGATGGGGGGTGTTGTAAGTGCGCGGTACTTTTCTTTTGTTCTCACCCTCCCCGCAAGTCTTTTTAACTGTGGAGAGAAACTTTTGGGGCACTTTCCCGCCCATCGCTACCCTCATCCCCCAGAAACGTTCATCTTCGAAAGTGCGAAAACGGGACCGAGGAGGTTTTTAGGATGTTAAATTCCTCGAAACTCTTCCTTTTTGAACTCTCCCCCTCCCCTTCCCATCATAATTGCCGCCACCCCCACCCAACAACCCCATCTTTTGACCGAAAACTTCAATTCGTACTGTTGTTGTAAGAAAAGAAAATTTTCTTCCTTACTCAAACGCCACTTTCCGTTTTTCTCCTGTGACCCTCAGCGTTTTTCTCTTGTTTCCCCCATTTCACCTCTCACCCTTAAAGCGCAAGGGTGACTCAATTCCGGGAACGTTATTTGACGGTGAAGGAACCACTTTACATAATCAGTAAGTTTTTTCTGTTCAAGTGGAGATCGAGCTCCACAACTTTCAAAACTCCTTGTTCATTAACTTCGCCTCATTCGCAAAAACGTCAGAGTAAGTCGTTTATTAAGAAAAACTTTTATCATAAAAAGGTACTTATGTAATTCAAAACGAAAAAGTTTAAAAAAAAGGAGAAGTTCTTGAGGAGGGAATTTCTTAGTGAGCTGAATTTGTCAATTTTGCTCAAATTAGCATGTTGGAGAGGGTTAGTTGGGAGGATTTGACTAATTTACCTCTCCAGCATCAAAACTCCAAAGTTTGTGGCAGTTTTGAACAATACGACTTACGAAAACTACTGATAACTACTTGATTTAATTGACCCTGTTGTATTTTTTCTGAAGTGAGGGCCATGACGACCTTGAAGTACAGTAAAAACGTTACAGGCCACAACCACACTCTCATGAGGATTTGGTGCTTGAGCAGTTTGATTCTGATTTGGTAAAAGGTGGAACAGGGAATGTGTAAGCGACAAAACAGCCTGATTCTGGGCGAGCATTTATATATGAAGCAATAAAAATTAATCAAGTCAGGTAAGTGGGAAAAATGAAGGGGAAAAAAGAATTACCAGGGGCGGTGAGTAGTGTGATGATAAAGTGCGTGTGCGTCCTGGTCGCCAAGGAAAATCTGAGCACAACCCTCAAGATCACAGCTCAATTTGTTCAAACATCTTGTTTAGAATTCGGTTGGATGAAAATATCGATATATAAAACTAATTGAGTCTATGCTGCTCACTCAACTCAGAGCCATTAGCGTGTCGCACGACGCTAATGCGGCACACAAGCATACTGTTTTCCGACCCGCTCCAGTTTGAAAATTCCCAGAGCGGTACAGGCCTCATTTTCTTGGCTTTATTGGATTCTAATTCGTTTTTTGTTGCTAAAATTGTATAGGCTTTGTGGCCAATGAGAATGGATGATTTTTGCAGATTCGAACACATCCTGTTTGTGGTTAGACTTCTCAGGCAATAGGCATGCAAAGATGGCGGGTCCCACATTGGCGAACACAAGAGGCTTAGATGAGTGGAAGGGAGAGAAGGCTGAAGCCAGCACGGCCTACAAGTGCCTGAGAAAGACCCACTTCTGCACGTGGGGCCATTAAGACGTAAGACGACGACGGAGGGCGGTTGAAGAGGCTGTGAACAAGGTAAGAACCGAGCGGTTGGGAATCGTAAATGTTAAGGTCGACGTTGGTAGGGGTAACATAGGATGTAACAATAAAGCGAGGCTGATGGTGGGATAGCATAACTCCACAACCGCCCACCCCCCTCAAGCTCACAATGCCAGTCAAGTTTCCTCCCTACACCTTTCCCAGTCCTTGAAGGGAAGCGTCAACCCCACACGGGAGCCCCATTATTCCTTTCAGTTCATATCCTTAAAGACTAATTGGATCGATGCTGTACGCCCTCTCTCTCTAACGACTCACTCATTACGGGATCGACTCTTGATGAGGCTTCCTGTCCGCTCACGGCTGAATGACATCTTCACGAGGAAAAAGGAACCTCCGACTAATGAACCGGGGGAGCGCTTTCCGATCGCTGACTGTAGTGTAGGTCTGTTGGTAGTGATTGGTGAAGGGGGTGATTTCTATTAGGTCCCTGTGACGCTGCTGAACCTAACGACTCTGCCAACAACCCCCACTTCGCTCAAGTGCCCTCTTGCATGGAAAGGTCCCATAATAGAAAAAAATCCTAGAGTTTCAAAACGGAGATTGGTTTTGTTAGTATTATTTCAGGTAAAAAATGTTGATACTAGTAATTTTGTATTTTCTTAGAAAAGCTGCAAATTAACTGGTTTGCTCGCTCAAGTGGAAAATTGTACCTTGAATGTCTCCAAAGTATATAAGTACCTAATAGTAAAAGAATAAAATATGATCAACACTGAGGAAAATAATTTCCATTGACTTTCACCTTTATAAGGAAAATTCCAATAACTGATATCGAAAAATTATAATTCTTGATCTTCTGACCCGATTGCTAACATAAGAGAGGCACGCAATGAAATCTGACGCTTGCGTGATAGACTACAGAACTCACGACCGCCAAGTCCTGCGGGTACTGTAGCACTGTCAGCTGTCCCTGTCTCCAACAAGCATTTTTTCTTGAAACGCCAATACTCACATGACAAGTTCTGAATTACGTCTCCCCCATCCCCAAAGCACACAATCCAAAAATGTTCGAATTCTACCACAAAGCCATAAACGCAGCTTAACGGCTCCCGCTATTACCGTCAACCCTCCAAACGATTACAAGTTTTTTTTTTTGCACAGGAAATTGCGTAACGCGCGGCCATGAGGAATTTAGTAAACGGTAGATGTTTATAAATTACGACTCGCAAGTGGATTTTCGTTGGGAATGAGAATGCGGAGGAACTCACAACCTCACAGCTAGAGCGCCCCTAGAATATATTAAATAAATTGGTGTTTGGATGGGGAGGGGAAAAGAACAGGTTGAAGTTTTACTCTTTTAACAACTCTCCCATATTTTCGAAAACTTTTAACCCCCAAAACTTCGTTCTTTTCATAATTTTTCAACAAAAAAACTCACTTTTTCTCGGTTTTATTTGTTTCGGGTCGCACTCACTTTTAAGAATGACTTCACACGCACGCGCCGATTTATTCCCTCTTGTTGAAAATAAAAGAGGTCACCAATCCGCAACTTCACTCTTTCCGACCCTTTTTCGCATTCATGCGAATCATTTCACTCCGAAGCTCCGTTAGTTTCCGTCCTCTGAAACATCTGCACCCTGCAGTGATGTTTACAGAATGATTTCCCTTCAATGGAAGATTACACTCGTAAATTTTCACCAGGGCGCAGTGGAGACGAGATTTGAAATCTATACTGTCATTCTCCGTTACGTACTACATTAGGGTATTTGAAAAATTGGAAATTTACGAACCCAAAATAATTCAGTGCTGAAGTCCTTAGTTTTAGCCTATTTACGTATTTTCCGCAGCCTGAAGTTACATTGGAAAAATTAAAGTAACTGTTTGAGCGTTTCATTCATTCACAATTGTAAATCTAAATTAAATATACCCATTCCCAGTCCCCATTACCTTTAGTGGAGAGCAATACCCCACATCATCTTGTCACTACAAAGCTCAAACAAAAACACAGCAAATTATTTCACATTGGTTTTTATTCCTTGGAGCAAGAGTATGGGGCGTTCCAATTTAGTGGAAAACGATACTCCACACACCTATTTCCCAAAAAGTCCCAAAAATCGAGTTTCAAAAACAAATGTTCAACTATACCCTACCTAAATGTGGTTCTGGAAAGTTCCGTGGACAAACTAAAGCCGGCCCCTGACCAAAATTTCAAATTTTTGGAAAGTTTCCTACTGCCGTACGCCATTCACCGTCTGCGTCGTTTATGGTTGCAGAAAATATCTGGCATATCATCTTGGGTTTTCGTACTTGTTAGGAAGTTAAACCTCTTTTACAGTTCATTCGGATTTTTAAAAAACCGTATTTCTTCTCACAACTTCTACTTTTTACGTTCTAAATTTCATGAATTGGGAATCTGGAGTTTCTGAACAGAACGGACCTCTAAATCCCCGAAATTATACGAAATTCCGTACGTAGACTTCAGTCCGGACCAGTGCTTGATTAATTCTCAGCCCATGTCGAAGTAAGACATCGGACAAAGTGGGTATTACGAAAAGACATTTTCAACCTGTTGGAACCCTAAGCATGTGGAGTCATTCCCCACTAATTTTTACACACTGAATCCTAGGCGGATTTTGAGCAGTGTTGCCTTGAAGGGAGAGTATGGTTGAATGATAATTTCTCACCTACATTCATTCAATCAAATTTATACGGTTCCCACACAAGCTCGCACCAACCAAAATTATGAAACAATATATATTTTGAAATAGTATACAGCGTTTTTACTCAACTCAATCTAAATAATCTGAAATACTCATCATTTGAGAAAAGTTTTTGGTAAACTTGGTTTCTTTTCCTAGTTAAAAACTCGAAGAAGAAACCTCAGTCCGTTCACAAGTTCGCCGTTAGCCATCTGGAGAGTTTTCTTAACCGAAATCGACTCAGGCAATAACTCTTTGTATCGGCTCTTGCTAAGATTGTGTACAGAGATCAATACCCTCACGGGGGCGTAAGAATGTGTAGCGTTCAGGGAGTAGAACGAGAAGCTCGGTGTTTATTCTTCTCTTTTTTTCTGTTTGGCGATTTTTATCCGGGAGTTTAACAGGATTTATGATTCTATTTTCCCTCGGATCCTTTTCCCCCTTCAATGCTGCCGGTATCTTCGATTCCATTGCTGTAAACTTCTGGCGGGAATAAAAACCCGACTTTCCATCTTGCTCGTGTATACCTTCGAATACAAAGTTTTTCCTCTTCTAGGGTAAGTAGTTCTGTGTATCTGATTCTGTGCCGATTCCTGATAGCCGCTTGTTGTTTTGAAGTCTCCATTTGGCTTCTCCGGCTACAGTTATTGAACTGGACAAAACAACCGAACCCTTTCGAAAAACCCGGATTCAAGGGTGCGTTATGTCATGCTTTCATTTCCTCTCAGTGCGGATGCTCGGGTCTGTATAAAATTATGACAGGCATTTCGCATCTTAGGATCGTCAATGGAGGAAATTGAACTGTCTACCAGCTTGGTCGGGTTGAGCAGGGACGAAACTGAGTCGACCTTACGCGTTTATCCGTTCTAGCATTCGTATACACACCCTTCCAGGAGAAATACGTTTAAAATGCCCTGAAAAAATGCTCTGACATTTAGCTTCAAACTCTTACTTGGGCCTTGGTTGCCCAAAAATTACATTAGTTGGACCACGCAAATAGATAGAGGGCGATGGTAAGAATTAGTATTTTGAATATTAGGTTTAAAAAAACCAGGCATATGACGTTCCCCCTGATTCGATAAAAGTGACTTCAGTATCGATTGCTGCAAACCGGACAACAAAGGAAGTCGTTGAAATATATTTTAAAAATGGGGTTTCAAGCTTTTTAGGGAACTGGATGGCAGAGTACCAACCTCTACTGAATTATTGACTTCAAGAACGATCAGGACGGATGACGAATATTCTCTCAGACAATGGCACGATTTAAAAAAATATATATCCAACTATTGTGAAGTCATTTGGAGCGTTTCCGCTTATTAGACGTAGAATTTGCAATTTGTCATATTCCTTAATGTGCAAAAGACGGCGAGAAGTCGCTCGAGAGGGGATAGCCAATGGAGGCAAACAATGCACAATCCGATTGGGCAAAGGTTGCGCAGGAGTGTTGTTATTAGAAGTTATTGTTTCATGCAAGGAAAAAAATAAAATGAATATAGAAAAGCAAGAATTTTAGCCAATAGAACGTATTGAACTATGAGTGAGCAGCTCATGTCGCAATCATTCTTAATTTGTTCCCAAATTTTGGTTCAAGCTTTTCCACGATTTCCTAATATACTCGTATTCGGTGTAGGTACATCGATTTTTGCATTACCACATTTCCTGGTACTGAAGTTATTTGATTATGGAGTTGAGCCAAAGTTGAGCGTACCGATGATGATGCCGATCGAGGCACTATCCGCACTTTTTATCACTTTTTTCGCAACAACTTAAGGCTGAAAAAAACTTCATATTGATCCGAATTGGAAAATAGCCCTAAAGATGAGATGAATGAATTATGAGATGACTTAATTCACCTCCATCGTCATTCCGAAGCGGGAATAATGAGACAGCGCTAATGATCTCTCGAACGAAGTAAATTTGGACAGACAGCAGAATTCGAGCTCAAACAAGAAAAGTGAAAAACGTTTTCAACCTCCGGGTGCTTATTCATCAAGCAAAAGGCGAGACTCCTGAATTAATCATGAAGGGATGAAGGGTTGAAAGGGGGAAGAAAAAGGGGTGGGGTAGGTGGGGGAGTCGAAAAGAGTAGAAAAGTATCCCCCTCGCGGAAAAACAAGGAAATTCAATTATAAGTAATCAAAGGTGAGGTAATCCAAAAACAGACTGCTGACCTGGGGACAGGGGAGGAGAAAAATCGGCCAGGTTACCAGAGCATGGTTAACAGGTAGAAGCTAATGGTTTTCCGGTGTAGGTGACGACGAGGGGAGACCGTCAACACTCGCCCGTTAGCCTGTCAGCTAAACGCTCTGGCTAGAAAGTTTTTCCCTTGTGAATTGATTGACGTGGTCGTGAAAATGCCTCGGACTGACCACCTCCGGAGCTAAAAAAACGTCAAACGACAGAACCAAGTTTTTTTACTTGTGTGACTCCCGCAAGACTTGCCAGTACGTGGCATTGCGGAACGTAAAGGACCCCATGGTGGACCACGTCTGAGAGTTTAACCTATAAGTATACGTGCGAACAAGTGTTGTTAACTTTTCCTCCTTATAAACGAACTGCAAAGAAACTCTAAAGCAACAGTATTGGTTTCGAAGCTTTACAGTGCATAGTTCTTCAGTCATCATAGAAAGTGGAAATAATTCGCTCTCCAATTTATATAATTCTGATAATAATAAACAAATTTGTTCTTATTATTGACGTTTTCATGGCTTCCTGGTGGTATTAGTACATAATCAATATTAATATTTTTCTCAATAAAACAATTTTTTTTAGAGTTTGTAATCTAACTTTTTACAAAAGAACCAAAATATGCGCTCTAATATTATTAGGAGGTAGAATGAGGGGGGAGGAGAGGCTTGCGTTCTATAAACCAACTCTGATATTCAAAAAGAGTCCAACAGTTTCAATGACCAAATCCGATCAGTATTGAGCCTAAAGAAAAAAAAAAGTTTAAGAAGTCAGTGTTTAAATTGATGAGATTGATTGATCGTGTGATGATGAAAGCTGAAATATTGAAGGTCATCAAAATATTAATAAAGTGGCTAAATTTAAACACTTTTCCGTATCGCCGCCACATTTTGCAAGGTACAGCTATCGCCTCCCTGTTGCACAATAAACTGTATAACCAACTCGGAATATACCATTAGACTAAGTAACTCACTCGAAGCTTCCAAGTTTCAAACCCTCTCCATACTTCAAAAGATTTCTCGTGTTCCCCAGTCATTTGGTTACCAAAACCGAGGCGGAGGAACTTACATCGAAGAAAGAAGAGGGAAAGTTTTTTTTTTTTTTTTTTTGCAGTTCCTAAAGAAAGTGGAACTTCCTTAAGATATTGCCGAAGTTAAGCCGTTCCATTAAAATAATTTTTTTTCCGCGAGCATAAGACGTGAGCATGAGCCGGTTGAGATTTATGTGTCCCTTGTGTGGGTTTTTCCCTCTTTTCTTGAAAGATTCGCTTACCATAATATTTCTATTCCAAGGTAAGGCGGAATGGAAACTGTTTGCGGAAAACTTGTCATTTTTTGGCATACTTTTTTTGAAGTACCACGTTAATAAACTCATTGTGGAGTGTCAGCGCATATTATGAAAGTTACAGAGGTAAATATTATATTTTTGACTACCAAAAATCATATGCGCTCTTCTTGCGTTAGGTATACTTCAGAATTAGACACTTAGGTAATGCTTATTTATTAGGTCAACTTCACCCCTAGGTTAACCTTCATATGAGGTGCAAAAAATAGGTAAGTTTTTGCCTTCCTCCTTTTTTTTTTTTTTTTTTGAAGAACATGAATAAGTATTTCTCTTTCGGTGGAATGTGAGCCAAACAATACAACCTCCCTAACTGTCGGGGCCCCTATTCAAAACGCATGACTTGAACTGGTGATTTGTAACGCGACTGTAAATCTCGACGCGTCCACACCAGTGCCCCTCAAATTAATGAAATGCCCCCCTTCGAATTGCGAGATGAATACCGATGAGTGGGGGGGGCACCTTTTGAAGCCATAGTGGCCTCACTTCGACTGGAAATGAACAGTAGAAGATCAATACCGATATATGGCAAAATTGCCCAGTCATGCGCCGCGGCGATGGGCTAAAAGCAAATTAATAATTAGACCGACGCCGTGGAAATAAAGGGAATCTCACAGACTGAGCTCTCTCATAAGATTTTTCTCTCAGGCGTCACCCACTGACGAAATTCTACCAGAAAGAAAAGTATTTGAAAGTGTAAATATAGCTGTTCTGAAATCAATAATTTGCTGGAAGGCTATTGATATGGGTGCCCCTCTGACTGCAGGGCCTCTAACATAACAGTGGTACCAACACTACATTTTTAAAGGAGATATTCTTTTTACCCTACTAGTTAAATAGTTGGGAGTCTTTCCCGGTTGATCCTAGTAGGTTAATTCAAGTGAAGAGGAGTAATATAATATTTCAAGGACCCCATTCAAGACTGATTACCATTTATAAATGAATAACCCGCAAGATTACTCTTCAGGAAAAGGCATTCAGAGGGATTAATTGGTGTACACCTCGTTTATTTCAATCGGTACGTAGCGCTCATAAAAGCTTTTACTACTTCGTTCCATATTATGATAAGGTAGCGGGAAAAGAGCGACAGTCCGGGGCGACATTCGATGAAAAATAGAGAGCAAAACTCGGGGTCCCGCATTTCGTTAAAATATCCCAAAGGGAACGAGACCTATTCATGAGTTTTCGTGTTTTGAATTGCAAATTACTTTTAGTTGACCAAAGGAGGGGGCAATAAAGATCGACAATCGCCGCCCTGACTTGAGCCAACTTGGGCATCGAGGGTAATTGCGGGCTCTTTGGTAATTTTTTGCTCCCTTTTTCGGATTGCCGTCTACCTTCTGGCCGCTGGAAACTTTTTTTTCTGCCTTGTCTATTTCAGATTGGTTCTGGAGACTCGAGGAAGTTTTCATGACGAAAATGGGCGGCAGGACGACATCGTGTTATCGAAATTTTTAATGGGACCTTTGCAAGAGGAGACCGACTTTTTTTCCGAACAAAATGAAGAGTTGGTGGAGTAATTTTGTCAGCCATTTGCGTAGCGAGGCTGTTGGAGGTGGTGTTCATCGAGAGACGAACAAGATAAAACCGCCTGTAAGCAGCGAGTACGGTCTGGCTAATAAGGTACTTGCAGGGAATTGCGGAAAAGTAGGTTGAACTCAGATAGTCTTGATAATCATGGTAATACTACTCTGCCACGTCCTTATCATTCCACATAATGAGAGTTCTTACTGATCGTATGAATGGACTCATAAACAAGAAAAAGATTAGAATGTATTCTAATAGCACGTGTAAACAATCGTTGAGAACGGGATTCCGTCTCCGGTATCCGCAGAGGATACAGTTGGGTCAATATATTGACTAACTATGGGTTCAAACGATGGTGAAATGGAAAAGTAAAGTAGTGGTTGATGAAAGTGATAAACAACAATGTTACTAACCGTTGGACAAGGGTGTTTTTGGCTT
>CM034004.1:9023986-9095728 GCA_019603395.1 Cyrtorhinus lividipennis | reverse complement strand
ACCCAGCGACCAAAATTTCGAGGAAAATGATACTCCACACGCCTATGTTTCCAAAGAGCTCGAAAGTTACTTTCAGAGTACCTACCGTCATGCATATTTTGCTGCTTTTGCTTGTGACTAGAAATTGGCGGCGAAAATTAGGCTGAAAATGGATTACGCTCAAGTAAGGCCCAAATAGCGCCTAAGCCCTAAATTTCAATTTTTAGGAGGATTTCATGTAGAAACGCCGTTTTGTCCCCACGGCTTACCTTTTGGACATAAATCTTCAAAAATTCAAGTTTGAATGATGCCTTCCCAAATAGAAGAGGAATATAAATCAATATAATAACAATCTTCTTTAGGTCATGTTGTTTCAAGCGAGGTACTAATAAAACGTAACTCTTCGTGGAATCAGACTGCGCGAGGGAAATTACCGTAATCCGTTATTATTAAAATTATGTTGTTACAATGCAGATTATTTCAGCTGATTATAAAAGTTTGAGTTAGGTACTCAAATTACTGTTAAGCTTGATTAAGTAGTCGCAATTAAAAACTATCTCTACCTACCTTTCGTATTTTTTCCCGTTGTATTTGCCCTCAAGATATTTATTTAGACTAGAATCTCGTGATCTTGACGAGTAATTGCGATTGTAGGTTTTCCCCGAAGCAGGTCGGTGGAACGGCAGAGCCTAATTTAATGTTATAAGAAGAGATAACGGAAAAAGGGGAAAGGGGAGGGCCGTGATGACAAGGCTAGGCACGCCACTTCCCGTGCTGTGGTGGCATTAGCTATCTCTGTAGACCCCCTTCCTAGAGCCCACACCACTATAGGCTCAGGTGAATCTAATTGATCAGCCTATCCCCCCTCTTACCAACTACTTCGTGCTCTACCGCTCCTCCTAGTGATACTAGTCTTCCTGTTTATAGGTCGTTTTCTCTCCCTTTCCACGTCTCCATTTTTTATTAGCCTGAGAGGCCTACTCGATTTAGATTAAATCGTCTTACTTAGCGAAATCCACTCTTTTGTCTTTAAACAAGCAAAGAGCTCCATCATAAGGTGGACTATCATGACGCAAGAAACTCCTTCACAGGTTTAACTACATAATCCACTAAAAGCACAGAATTAGATGATGGCAGCCTGAATATCAAATCATAAAGCTTCCATTGAACAAAAAACATTGAAGTGTTCTGAACCTTTCAGGCGTTCTATGGGATGTCATCCTAATTCTAATCCGTAAAAATCATAGTATCACTGATTCAAGAATATTCTGTTTAGTTTGTTATCCAGACGCCACACGAATACCAATAAAGAGTCAAGTTTGTTTTCAGTTCAACTGTAATCAATTTAAAGACTGGTAACAGTGAAATATCAGTGCTAACGTTCAAGTTCCACTCCTCAACGTCCTTTCAAATTTCATTTGCTCAGGTCTTTGTTCGTCGAAAACATAATTCGTTTAGTCCGATCAGTTTAAACAATTCCGCGGTCGGGCGGAAGAGGGCGGCAGAAAGAGAAGAGCTTTATTCCATTTATCGAATTGACTTTTCTTCGAGCAAAAACCGGAGATCGCTTTGAAAGTTTAATGAACCCCTCCACCTAACGTCACGCTTCCTCTTCCTGTTCATTCGAACAAATTGTTTTCATTCCACGTGGACTTTTCTCTTCGTCGTGAGATTGAGCGCTGTAAAATATTTATTCCTACTCTCGAATGGACAGGTACTTTGTCGGTTTATCTTCAGGCGTCTGTTATCGTACGATATTTTCTTCGAAGGTAATGGATCAATGATAATTTTTAGGAGTAGTTTGATTCTGGGGAAATAGCTTTCGAGGTTTATTATGAGTTCGTAGTCTGGTTTTCATTGAACTTTTCTGTTCCAACCGAGCTCCACAGAAGGTTATAAATCTACTACTATTACGAAAAATAGGTTTCTGTCTGTCTCTTCCATGGTGGGTAGAAAGATGGGTTCCCGACGAATTCACGCAGTAATGAGAGATCAATTTGCCATCATATTTCCTGAAAAGAAATTGCCCGATTTATTGATCAACATCGACTTCACTGCACCATTATTCTCATCCTCAGCCTAAACTCTCTTTTTGGGTTCGTCACAACCTTTTCGGTTTCGTCCCTAGAGGACAGTTAACGAAATATCTGAGCGAGTGAATGAAAACCACATTGTCACGCATCAAAGGGATTCTAAAGTTGACCCCGTTCCCCAACTCTTGTCAATAATGATGGTTGGTCGGAAGAGTGGAGAACGAGCAACAAACTCTCTCCTGCATAAAACGTGGGAAAATGGAGAGATGTAAACTTAGTACGAAAACCCTTTGAAACACAAAAGACTCTTCCCCCGAAAACTTCTCTCTGTATCTTTCACCCCCGTTTCGACCTACAATTCTCCACCTTTAACGCGCTAATAAATAATTTTCTTCGCCCTCTTGAATTGAGGGCTACAAAACAAGGTTGAGACTCTTTTCCTTCCTACCCCTTCCCACCAAGTTTGTACCGTAAAAGCGAGCTTGAATAGTTGATGACGACTTCCTTTAACACTTGGCCCGCTGTGTGAACCCTCTATGAGTCGAGAGTTCAAGGGGTTGATCTCCAAATCCCTAGAAAATCCACCGTTGTACCCTCTTTCATCTTGGTTCTGGGCATTCGACTGCAATATTTTCAGTCAGGACGCTTTATTTTTTGAGAAAAATATGATAAGGATTCCTAGTAGTGATGATAAGAGGCTAAATAAGGGTAACCCCTCCCATAGGATGAAGGTAGTTAGTTTCAAATATAAGTGTAATAAAAAAAAAGCCTCCCATCAAGTAATATTCATTCTGATAGTCTAAAACCTTCCACCTTGCTACTGGAATGCAGAAACAACATATTTAAACTACTTTTACATAAGTACTAGCTTATCTCAAAACTTATCAAGTCACCAAAATATCAGTAAGGCAGAAGTGGATAATTCAATGGCTTTCCCCGTTAAATAGATTGTAGATCACCTGTTATCTATACGAGGAAGACGAATCCCCATCTACAAGAATATTTCATATGAAATAGACTCGCATTCATTATTCAATCTCGAAACTAGTTATCAGTTGATGTACTTCATACAAAGTCAACAATGTTAGGCCAAACAGAATGCGTCAATTTTGAACAGTAAATTGATCTGCCTTCATGTGTTCATTATTTATTAATCCGTTAAGTAAATAATTTTTTTGCTGTGATTACGAGTGAATAGAAAAACCTTTGTATCTCGAAAGAGGTGTTTGGTTTTTTTTTTTTTTTTTTTTTTTCTCTTTTTTTTAGAATGAAGAGGGTAGTAAATTACTTTACGTAAAATCCAGTAAGTTGCTCGCATTGAATCATTTAGTTATCTACAAATTTCTCAGCATGCACAACGGTAAACCAAACACTTATTACACCCGGCCATCCTCTTTGATCCAGCGTATCTTTAGCGTTGCCTTCCACTCTCGATCGTGTTAACAGTTAACTGACGAAGGAATCCACTCCTACACGTTTTCTTCAAGTATGTTGAAGCGTTAAACCGAGTCTCTTCACACGTTTCCTACCGTGGCGTAGTTATATCTGCAATCCCATTTCTGAAAGGAGGATGCGAGGGGGCTCCTGACCAGAGTCTGATAAAGGGCCTAATCAGTCATTACAGACCTATGCACACATTCTCCTCGCGCCATCGGAACTGGGAAGCTCATCCATCAAGCCTCCCTTCGTCCGCCCAACCACCGTCCTGTCGCTTGTTTATATTTGACTTTCTCCCTTCGTTTCTTATTCATGATTCGGCCGTATTTCAAGATAAACAGTTAATCGAAATGTACGATTAATTCAAAAGTGAATGATTTATGGAACACTGCAAATGGATTGACACTTCATGAACGGTTTATACTCCGTCTATAAATTTGAATAATAATTACGACAGGTTGTCCCAGATGTCTTTCCTACGGAACGAGTTTGGCGAAATCGATGCTGAGCCAATTTAGAAAGTATGAACGCCTCTTCAATCGCAGTGGCAGTTGACTAATATTCGTCATGAAAGGTTAGGTTACTGTATTATGTAAATTATGATTACGTAATTATGGGTACTACTGGCCACTAATGTGCCCATAGAACCTCTTCACACAGCCTGGAATCATAGGCGTTTGACATTGAGATAAGTTAGGTACACCCGTGACGTTAATGGTGCCCACCAGGCTCCATTGAAGAGACCTTCAACAATGCATAACATCCATGAAAAAGCTCCAAACATATTTCCGTGGCCCAATGCATCCATAAATCATCTTCCGAAATCACACAAGTCCATTTCTAACCTATTTTGTGGTGAATACAGTAAGCTTCTTGCGAAAAATGTGAACAGAGCATCACACATGTATTTTCTGTTACTCTTTGCCTCAATATATCTTGGCCCCCCCTTTCACTAATTTTCTCGATTAGCATCGCAGTTGCTCGTCTCAATAGACGTAAACGAGCCCCGTTGGCTGCAAAACCTTGATATTTTGTTCATCTAATCATTCCAGACAACCGACTTTGCCTTTAAAGTGGGGTGAATCAGGGAGTAAGTGGGCCGACGATCCTCCTTTTGATCCTTCCTGTTCTACCTAGTGCTGGTATAATGGAGATTAAGAGGGAAATTTCGGGTTTTAAATTTAAGGCAACTAGAGCGATCTCACCTGTGATAATTTAGATTAACTCACGTGTATCAAAAAGTCATCTACTCTGGGTATCATATACTAAGCTATAGAAGTGTCAATGTAGTGATTAATTACTTGATACAACAGATCTAGTAATCCTCTGCAACTGTTAACGGTCGTTGTGGAACGGGACAGCGCTAGACAGGCATGATGGTAGAATGAGCAAGCCAACGAGGCAAGGCTATTTAAAGCAGGCGAGTAGGTTCTCCGCGACGTCGCCCACCGTTATCGGATCGAAGTAGGCGGGTAAATAGATCGGAATTAATTACCTCCGCGCGCCGAGGAACAACAGTGATGACTTGTCGAAATACAGGCTCTCTGGCGAGTACTTGGGAAAAGCTACCTACGATTATCGGCGGATTGAAGGAGGTTGGAGACTTTAAAAGAGGTTCAGCGCCCTCCCACCAGACTTTGACTGCTCCTGTCACCTCCGATATTTAATTACCTCCTTTCTAAGAAAGAAGGTGACTAAGCTCACAGGTTGTTTTCGCTTCAAATTGGGTTCCTTCACATTATACAAGTAATTACAAGTATACCGAAAGCACTCACTCCCGGAAATTAGATTTCCGTATAACACTTTTTTTTTCAAACAAAAAAGCCTAATTTTTTTCATCAAATGGTGATATTCTTAATAATTTTTTTCCTTAAACCTAATTATTTCTCCTGTTTGACATAAATAATGAGACTCGAGAAACTCGAACTCAGAACTCGAATATGTGTAAAAACTGATTTTTGTTATATTCTTATGAAGAGTATTTTTCCTTATTGATTCTCAGCAAGCCCTGGCATCATGGTCGATTGGTTAACAGGATGCACATAAGGATAGCCCAAACCAAAATATAATTTTTGTGTATAAATTAAAAAGAAGAGATTGATCAAGGGAGCCACAAGATTATTTTCAATTAATCGTTAATTTGGTTTCTTTATCTCGTTGAAGAAAAGATGGCCGAAATATTAACACATTTTGTATTTAATATTTTGAATAATCAAAAATAATGATGTATTTACCAAACGATATGAATATCGTAGAAATGAATTCATTTCTTGATAAGAAAAAAAGTACAAAATTGCATGTATTACATCCGACAATGATACAAGAAGCTGTAAAAACACTGAGAATTAGTCTACAATGCGGTTGGTTATTCCTTGAATAATACGTAATCAACCTATGTTTTCATGCAAAATGTCAATCCGATTCGACCCGGAAATTTTCTGGATGTTTCAATGTGTCTAAATCTGTGTGTCTAAATCAATTTTCTAAAAATCTGAAATTTATATCAGCGGTCCTTTCCCAGCTCTAGTTGGTCCTCAAACATTTTCAGCCCAATCGGACAAATTCGGGCGGGGTAGAAGTCAAAAGTGTTTTTCGAAAAATGGATTTTCAGGATTTTTGGCAATTTAGGCGTGGGGTATCATTTTCAACTAAAATTTTGGACCCTGAATCGATTGGAATGGGTCCTGGACCCGCCACACCCACTGTTTCCTCCATTTTCCCCATGGTTAAGGAATGAGTCTCTATGCAACTGGCCCGAGAAATTACCAACACGTCAGAAAGAATTTACATCGTTTTAATTTTGAATAGCTCTCGGCTGTCAAAATAAAAGAGTATCTTAAAAGTCTCAAAATTCAGTATCGCACAGATTTCCCCAAACTGATTTAATGGTTCGATTCAATAAGGGAAATACAGTATCAATCCATTTTGATACTCATGTTATTAGCTGAAAGGAACTTTGGTACAAGTGAAACCCAGACGGTGTCTATGTGAAAGTTTCAACATTCTTCTGAGTATCATGAAGAAAATTAAAAGAAACATATTATGGGTGTGATTATGGAGTCTTTGCAAACTGGGTGAAATGAAGGGGTGAGGAGGCGAGCAAGAGATTGAGGCAAGATGAGTGAGAAAAGGAAATACGACAGCGTTGTTAAATTGAATTGTAGCCTGCAGGAAACTTCGTGCCGTATATTTACGTGGTAAGTCAATTCTAATCCCGGCAAGTCCGATAAAACGGAACAGGTCGAAAGGCCGTCGGGAGATGGGGGCGTGAGCAAAACGTGCCATTTCCAGGCGGGACGAGCCGCTTCATCAGGGAAGGACGGGCACCAGGTGCCATATCAACGATGCAATGATATCCTCAGCCGCCCTCACGTCAATTTTCACTTACTTCTCCCTCTTCATGCGAATCCTACCGAGGCACATCCGCGCCTAACTCAGATTGCTCCGCGCCCACGAGGGACCCCCCCCCCCCCTCCCGCTTCCCTGTGGATGTAACAGAATTTCCAGTCAGACTTTGACGTGATTGGAATACGCTGCAGTGCGACGGAAAGGGGCGCCGAACAAGGGAAATGCATTGGTACTTTCATCACGGCTGTCTGTTCTCCTCAGCGCACATCCCTACCACGTTCCAAGCTTTCCATTAAATTTTCACTTACATGACGTTTTACACGCCTTCGGAATCTCGAGAGGTCGCGTATGCATTCCGACTGAATGCGACGAGTAACGGGGCCTGTTGAGTTGAATCACAGCATTCGGAGATGCAGTATCGTGTGGCAAAGGCATGACAAAGATACGAATAGTTCCAACCCTGGCTGACCTCAGAACTGCAACTTTGACTAGGGCAACGAAATGAATGCGTGTATATCTGAGCAATATCACTCTTCTTTTCTTGAACCACCTAATGACAGTAAATAGTATGCTGACGAGAACAGGTAAGCCTTTATATTCGATCATAATATAGTACCTTGACTGCTTAAGCGAGCTCTTGATGGTAAAAGCAAAGGATAATTTTACGTCCACGACTGCAAATTTGGTGTTGAATAAGTAAAAATTACAATTGATCAAACGACAGTATACAACATTTTTAATAAACTGGATAAATAAATACCTAGCGTATTCGCCTCATTGGCGAATACTGCTGTATCAGCCATATCAGCCTATTGCTGAGCATGCCATTGTCCTGTATTGGGACCCTTTAATGTGGCCCTGCTATGGGAAAACAAATTTTTCGATGGTCAAAGGGTGAAATGTACAATAGAGAAGTTTGTCTGAACTCAAGGAAAGCACGTCGTTGTCTGACGTTCTCTTTGAAAAAGCTCTTCGGAAAAATCAACTGTTATCTCTTTTTCCAAGTTTCTAGATCCCATAACGAGATTACTTCGGAATAGGCATTTGGCTAACTTGCAAAGCTCCGTCCCTCCGCGGTGGCACCGAACCAGTTCCCCTTATCAACGTGAATTCGTTTTTTTCACCCCTAGAAGGAGGAAAACTCGTAATTGTTATGCAAACGCTGAGGCTCGAAGAAGGAAACCGGGATTAAAAAGTGCTGTAAACAGATGATTCGGTGGAAAATTGAACTCCGTTATCTGAGTCAAGGGCCATGAGGGTTCGGGAAGATGTTTCTTCTTCGGAAAGCGTCGAAGGGACGTTTTTCACTTAGAAAAAAAACTTTATCAGATGCGTTTTCCGTCTCCCCAGCGCCTTTTTATCTGCAGTCAAGAACGTTGTAAATCTCAATAGAACGGTACTTAATGTCCAAAGCACGCTCTTACTCGTCGCCATCCCCTTCAGCTGCAACGATTCTATAAAAAGCTGTTTTGCCAATAAATAGTGCACCCGCATTTACTTTCTAAGGAGCAAACAGGATCGTAGATGGGGGGAGGCACTTGCCCGCACCAAAGTAATCTATATCTATACCTTATGTATGCTCGGGGTCCTCTCGTTTAGGTCGGGAAGGTTACAATAGAAAAACCCCTTTGAGTTATGTCGTCGCGGGGGTTCGTATGCTAACAGAAGCCCTCGGGAAGGTTATGGGAAGGACTCGTGGGTGAGGGGATGCTGTGATGAGCTTAGGTGGGGGCCCATGGAGTGGGGAGGGGTACTATAATGGTAGGACGCCGCAGCTCCGGGAGGTTGACCTAAATATTCTTTCTAACGGCGTTATGCGTATGCCGCATCTCCTACGCGTATCAAAAAAGCCCTTTCCTTTTCCTCTCTTCTCTGCCAAGTATTGTACGACGTAAAATATAGTCTAACCGTGTCAATAACCATAACGATAAGTTTATTCGCTCGAGTTCAGCTCTCTCAAAAGGTGCTTTCTACTGTTCGTTCAATTTACCGCCTCCGCCAATTGTAAAGTATGAGATGTATCCCGTCTAAAACACCACCCGACGTTTCTATCTAATAATATTCGGCTCTTTCGGTCGTGGGTCGGGGTCTTCATGGATTTACTTATACCGTGACAAAAAGGTTGGTTAATTTAGTCCATAGTGGCAATAAGACAAAGAAGCTTGAAAAAAAGGCAAAAGAAATGGAGCAAGGGTGATCTGGGAGTGGGAAAGAAAAGAATATTTCCTATAACATGAGGTCAGTTCTAAGAAATTTCGCCTGAAAATTGCAATCTGCAGTTTTTGACGAATATTTGTGCAATTGTGTTACTTGCTGTGTAAAATAAATTCATTTCTATAGTCTATGGTCACGTTTTTCCGCGAGCTGCCGCTATTCTAGTCGAATGAGCGTAATTTTTGAGGAAGCGAAAACAAAATTGGGGTGCGTGGGTGATAGGCGCACTGCATACAAATGATAATTTATTGCCTCCATTCTGGAACCAGTTTTTCCTCATAAAAAATCAACCAGAAGAATGTTCATGTTCATTTCCGAAAATTATTATCGAATGATTTTCAACGTAAAAATGACGACTTATCATAACCGATAAATATATTTATATTTTTTATAGTGCTTTCAAACCAATATAGTCAATGCCTAACTGGCGTTATAGTTTCCCTTTAAGGTCACGTTATGTTCGGGAAGTGGCTCTTTTGTGTAAGGATTGTGTGGCCTTACTACTGGAAAATACTTTTATAAGAGCCAGCTGGGTTCCTTGTTCCAAATAACAAACAGAAAGAGAAGTTGTAAATATCTGGTGGAGCGCACAACGAATAATAATGTAATGGTAAGCAGTTTGTTGGTAGTTTCTCGCAAGTTTTCCTGTTTTTCATCATCATAGAAATGTTGAGCAGAGGGGGAGGTGGAGAGAAAAAATGGACGATTACGGCCCCATAAAAGTACAATTTAATTCTTAGTAAAGCCCTTCACAAGTGGCCATTAAACGCTAAGGAGCGACGATAGAATTAATGATTCCTTTTTGTCGGCAGCGCTAAAGAAGGGACTTCCAAGTGAGGAATCAGGATTGTTGAAGGGTCTGTGAAGGAGGAGTTCCGACAAGACAAGTAAGCCAGGAAGAGAAAATTATGCTCGAGTGTTTGTCTCATTAGGAATGTCGCCTCATTCACCTGGGCAAATAATTATCCGGAGGAGATGGTTCGGGTGTGATATAGTTTGGTAGGAGGAGGGTGATGGGATGCTGCTGCAGGATGTTCCTCGTGGAGTGGGTTGAGGAAGAAAGCTTTTAATGATGTAGCGAAAAGGCAAACAAAATGAATAGGGCCCCACTCAGAATGAAATCCTATTTAGATGAGTACAGTGTGAAGATTCATCACTCGCCGTCAAAAGTGGATTATTCCCATCCTGTTGGAAGGGGATGAGGGATGAGGAAGGTAAAAGTAAATTTTCCAGAGCATCCCCAACGAGAACCGGGCGAATAGCTGTTCTGGAAGAGCCGAGAGGAGGCTCTTTTGTTAATGAAGAAGAGAAGTCGGTCGTTCTAAATGGAACCTCTTTGGGAGAAAACGGCAACAATACAACTCAAGTGAGTCAGGAGCCTCTGGGCTGTTGGATTCACGAAAGACCAAGGGTAGATTGGAGAGAGCGAGTAAACTCGTAACTTAACTTCGCACTCTTGCTACAAGGCAAGCGACTAAGCTATGATGTGTAGACCAGCAATGGTTGACTAGGTTTCCCTCCTGACATGTACTGGCTTCAACTATCCACGACCGGGTTGCCACAAGAGTATCATTAAATTTGGCTCATCGCTACGTGTGACTTTCTTCAAGCGATTGAACAGCGAGAAGGGTCACAAACAATATACGGAAAGGATTTTCTTTATTTGTTGTTGTATTTATTTATATTTCACGTTCTATGGTTCATCACCAATTCTGTCGATTCTCTATAGTATAATTACTCTAGAGAGTCAAAACGGCTTACTCGCAACGATTAATTGGACCTGAGGGGTTAAAATCGACATGTTTGTACGACTGGGTAACCTACTTCTCATTGTAATCGTTAATTTAGGCAAGCAGGCAAATGTTGGAGCCTGCGATAAAAGGAAGAGGATTGTAAATCTTCGTTGGATTACAATTTAGGATGATCCTCGAACGAGCTAGAATGACTTATTTATGAGGACTCCTTCGGTAATTTATTCGCCATTAGCTTGATGAACCAACTTCAAAGACTGAGACAGTTGGTTGAGTGAACTAACTTTTCTTGGACGCTCTCAAAGCTCCACAGCTGGGCTGAGCACGGGAGTTTGAGTTTGTTAGATAGCAAATGTGTTGATATCTCATCTTTTATCAACAAACCACTAGTTCACGGATTGGAGCTTCCCGGAATGGGGCCGCCAAAGGAACTTTCATAGTTCTCGAGTTGGAGATGGTGATGAAGGGAAGTGGAGAGCCTGTAAATCTCCAAGTTTTCGACGGTGTTGCGGCCCGGGGACCGACTAATTCCACTCTAATTGATGATAAGGTCCCCTCCCACCGTTCGCACTGCCAAGCGGACTGCAGAGCCGGCCTCCCGATGAAGCCGTTTTCTGACAAAAGACCGTCACAGCCCCTCCTCCTCAGCGTTCTCCGCTCTACCTCTCCTGCTTCTCCCCTGTCCTTGCACACTCCCCCCACCCCTTACCACTGTCAAGTCGTTGAGAGCTGTTTCGCGTTAATAACATTCACAAATCCGACTTAAAACTGAACTAAAAGCTTGTCACGGGTGTTCGTGAAACTTTTGACAACTTGAGCGGGCTCAAAATCCTGAGGCTGGATCTCGACACAATAGCACTAGAGACAAAAGAGATGATGACGGGCGTCAAACTTATTTAACAACCCTTTGTTATTACCAATCCTGGAAGATTTTTCTATTCTTCTTCCTCTGAGGCACTATTTCGGATCTTCAAGTGAAATGTATTATTAAAAACCCATTTTTTCCGGAAGTCGTGAATAGTACATATTCATTTACGTATTAAATTGTCTCATACATGCAATCCGAATCATACAAGACGAATGAGTTTTTGATAACTCTTTCATTCGGACCATGTATTGATATTTATATGTACAAGGGGTACAAGGCAACGGCTATTGAACATTTCGATGTTCCTCGTGCATACGCGATCTCCTTTACACGAGCTTCTATCTACCTAAGCAGGGCTGCCAATCCCGCAAACCACAAACCCGCGATAATCGCTAAATCCCACAGGACGAAATCCTGCGGTGACCTTTTAGCGGTCGCGGCGTGGTGAGGAGCCAGGTCCTTCTTTGCGTCTCGTTTGAACGAATTTGGAAAGAAGTTCGGTCGCCGAGCGTTGAGCAGGAGAAAAATATAAGAACAATTTTTTATCCACCCTCTTATGAAGCTTGTCAATAATGCCTACGCTCTCAAAAGTTATACACCCGGTACGGCGAAGAAGAACAAAAAGAAAAGAAAAACTCGAGTTATTCAACAGAATTAATGAACTAGGGTCGAAATTAAAGTATTTAAAGCCCCCTCTACTTCTCCTACCCTCCGGGCAACACGGTGAGAGAGAAAAAGACGGAAAACCCGAGGTGGGAGGAGCGAGGGGAACCTAAATAATGAGCGAGGGGTCCAATTTCTGACCCCTAACAATGCTATCCCGGAGCCCTCTTTTGCCTCGTTGAACACGACGTTGAAATTTATGTGAAAAGAATTGACTTGGCACTCTTCCCCATTAGTTAAAAACGAGAGAATTGTAGGAAAGGGGAGTTCACATCTGGTAAATTTCCACAATGGTCATGATTTTCAATTAACCCCCAACGTGGGATGGCATCTTATCGGTCTTCTTTTCATCGCGGGGGTAAATTCGATTTGTTTTATCAATAGGGGTGAAAATGCTATCCCTAATTACGGTCAGCGCTTGATTAATCGTTGACTAATCGTTTTGAATCGACATGGACCGGGGAGGAAGACTGCGCGAAACGCTGGACCGCATATTCAGGCTGATTGTCCACTTGAAGCGGGAACATGCGTAATCTGTTCGGCCGTATTCGTTCAAAATTGTACGAACGGTTTACTCATTTGATTATGTCCGAAGGGGCCGAGTTGGGTCATTTAAGGCTAAACCCACCCGCCCGAAAGTAGAGAAATAGCGAAAATTTGAGGTGTACAATACTAGCATAACGAATGCAAGACAGCTTTTTTTTTTTTTTATCGCGAAATGTTTTCCTGCTCTGTTTCTCAACTGTTTTCTTTGAGATGTTTTCCTTTTTGTTTATTGCTTTTTATGATCCTTTTCTCTTGATTTATTCATCCTAATCGAGGAAATATCTACATATAAACACAATCTGACCGGCATCATTCTATGCCCTCTCAGGGGAACAACTTTATATCTCCAAAACAAAAATAAATAATTTAAAAAAGTATGACTGATGGGAATGTATAAAATAGCTTTGTAGGCATGACAATAATGAGGGCTACTGACTCCCTCTAAAACCATTATGTGCCGATTGTATGTTCCAAAGCTCTTCATGCTTCGCCTGAAAACGGCCCTAAGGACCTTTGTACCCAATGCTGTTCAATATTATTGAAGTTAAATCGACTGACAACGGTCCCTGACCAATATTAACGCAATTACGCGACCTCCAGAGGTAAATCCACCTAAATAATCATAAACCATTGTAGTATGAATCGCCCGCTGCATTAACCCCGATTTTGCTATTGACTTCCCCATTAGAATAATCCTCAATTGATCGCCAAAGAAGCCACTTGAACGGGGTTTACCCAGTTTGGAAAATGGTTCTTTTCATCGACCAATCTTATCTACTAAATTCAAGGTGTAGGGATTATCGGAATGAACTAGAAATGAATGTTGCGGTATATGTATGGTTCCAAGTTACAGTGAGCGTTTGGCGTTCAAGGAAATCTCGCGGGGCTGACGTTAAATGTTGATCGATATAGGTTTATGAGGAAAGTTATCAATTCAAAGCATTTAGAAGAAATCTAGTCGGATCTGTGTTTTTGGCCATTTACTTCCATTTTGAATCGTACTGAGGTGTATTTGGAAAGCAATTAAGTAATCGGAATGTTTTCTTTTGCAGGTGAGTTTCCTACAATTTTGTGCAGTTCTCATAAAAGTAAGAGTTATGGCTTTTTTATATTTATAATTGATTAATTTATTGGTTTTGGTTTACTTTATTTATTGGGCTGTACTCTACCTTAATAATGGGAATTTTTACCTCAATAATCTTTGAAATATAAATTGGCGTTGTTGACTTTGGAAATTTTTTTTTACTACAACTCGTTTTCCTGAGTTGTTTTTGTGATGTTCAGTATGTTTCCATGCTTTAGCCACCACCTGCGATCTATTTTTGAGGTTTATTTAGTGAATTAAATGATATTCCGAATCATGAATCAAACGTCAACAAGATAGAACGCCCTCCTGGACCTCGAGTTGACCTCCTCGCAGGCTTTGTCCGTGTCATAGGTTTGTCATGGAATAGCGAGCCAGCAAGGTACCTAGTTAACCATCCTCTCCCATCCTAGTAATTATCACTTGAAAGGGACAGGATGGACCGGGTGGAGACACATCAGAAGGAGTGACCGTCCTCATTAGCACTTGAAAAGCTCGCACTCGAGGGGGGTCATGAAGGATTTGACCTGAGATTTCCCTGAGGAATCAGAGCGCCAGAGGAGGAATCCTATTAAATATTAGGCACTCACACAGGTCTAATTCCAAACGATACGAGGTTTGTATATTGTGGTATCACTTCAACATATGTGCTTTATATCCTCGTGAGAAGGGTTTCAAGGGTGACGGTGTTCATGTGAAATTGTTTATTATCGCGGCTTCTTAATGCGATGTAATTTCATATTGCCTACGTGGTGAACACTCTAAGTGCTTTACGAACGCATGAGATAACGACGTGAGGACGAATTCATCGCATTGAGTGTGGCTAGGGCATGAATATAAGTTCATGTACATATCCCCGTACCACTTCATGCCTCGAGACAAATTGCAACATCTTACGAACATGGTCGGGATGAGGATGGGAGAAAAGTGTGGGAGGATACGAGACGTCGGTTGTTAATAAATATGTAGGGAGCGTAGAGGATTGCATCGATTTATCGCAGGTGCGGCAGTCAAGTGGGTCCATAAATCCCCGAAAAGAGTTGTGGGAAAGGCGGCATGACTACGGCGAAGAAGCATAGGTGGGACGAGGACGAGGCTACGAGGGCAGCAGTAAGATATGGGCGGCCTTGTGATAGGTAGGTTATCTTCCGAACCCGCGGGATAAGGATTTGACTCGGGAGACACGTTCAGACCTGAATGTATGGCATGAGGTGGGCAGAGCGAGGGATTCCGTTATACTTGAATAACTGGATGCACTTAGCCTAGGTTTCCTATTGCAACCATGAAATCTTTGTAGGGTTTCAATATAACTGAAAGAAATTGCAATTTTTTCAAAAAATTTCATTCTGTTTTAACTTTTCTTATTTCGTCGAGTGTAATTACACATTACAGGGGCGCTCGGTAGTCTAGTGGAATAGACGAAGGATTGGTGTGGTACTCCGAGCGGCCAGGGTTCGAATCCTGGCTAGAGCAACTTGTTTGTCTTGACCCTCATATTCGTCCTCTTCACTTAAGGGGGTGAGGCAATAAGTAGCCACGAGCGAAATCGTCAGATCAATTTACGATCCTCTTTGGAGGACGGCTGACGACGTCCGCGACACCTGACCAAGGTAGTCGGACGAAAATCCAAGGTGAAAGTCCTTGTTTACTTTACTTTTTTACTTTTTTACACATTGAATGGGAACGACCTCGGAATTTGAAGAAAACATTGGAAGTTTTAAGTTTTCAGCCTCGATATAACCTAGAAAAAAATACCTGGGGCAGGGCCGAAAAACCTCAAAATCTACTGACGTTTTCCGATTTTCGCTTATATTTTCTAAACTTGGTGATTTTCGAATGAAGAGTAGAGTTTCAAAGTTGAAGAAAACACTATTCACCACAAAACGAGAAACGTTTTTTCTTTAACCCCAATGACAATTGAGATACTGCCGATCAAAATTCGTTGAATTTCCGAAAAACCTAGATTGGACATGAGTAACGGAGGTTTTATTCCTGTAACCATCAATTGCCATTACTTTTAAGGGAATAACGGTGATTATTCATTAACACCTGCTAAAACATGCTGGAAGGCAAATTGTAGGGGAGAGGAGGGGTGAAAAGGAGGAGGGAATCAGCTCATCACGTTGGCTCACTTTGGCAAATCCCGATTGCTGACTCACAGTATTGAATGGGTACTAGCTGATTTTCTTTATTCAATAAATCCAAAAATATACCAAGTAGTTTGTGAGGACAGAGGCAAAGGATTGATATATTATGCCTCCTTTGCTTCATAATTTTTAGAAATACCCAGTCCAAAAATATTCAAGTTCGACAACTTGAGATAGTATACTGTAATAAATCAATATCTAAAGACCTTTTTTTCTTTTCTTCCATTCCTGGAAACATCGTTTACCTCTGATACATAAATCAATGTCATTTTACAGCTAAACTGAAATTATTCATTTTTCATAATTCTTTTAAATCTGAAAACTCGAGTTACTCCGTGAAACACATTCTTTTACATCATTATGAAGACAAATGCCACTCTCCGTGAGCAGAGTTCTTCCATTTTTCTGCCATTTGTTTTGTTGTTTATTAATAGGATCATTTGCATTTTCTTGACTTCTCCTTTTCATTTTTATAATAACTAGGTACGCACTTCACTGACGGGCCTTTTCTGGGAGACCAGCAACCCTCCGAAAGGCGTCTTTGTCAGCTTTAGCCGATATAAACTCGACGTCGAGGTATATCTTGTGATGAGATTCATTATTTAATTCTTCTCCCTCCTCACGCTTCTCCGACAGATGTTATTCTGACGGGTTGGGAGGCTGTTTCCAGATGTCGTTTCTCAATGTCACTTTAAGGAAAACTCCCTCCGTGTATTGTAAATGAGAAAGGATCATTTTCTAATCTCTTCCAAGGTGAGTAAGCATATAATTCAGGGCCTGTACGATGTAGTATCCTTAATTGAGTGGGCTAAATGGTGGAGGCGATGTGACTCTTTGACAAACTTCTCGAGGTTATTATTATCAGTTACTTCATTATTTGTATAGTCCTTACTAGAATTTAACGAACGTTAGATTATGATAGGAAGTGCCGTTCTGAATATAACCAAGTATTTCAAGGGTGTTGTGTTTTCCTAAAACATCTTGTAGATGCTGAAATGTGATTAAATCCCTGCATTTTTGAGAATATTGGAAGTAGTCTCTTTCTCGTTAGTGCACAAGAGTGATCAGTTGAGAGCGGATAAGTGAAGTTACTCTTCTCGCGAATTCTTCCAACATTTTTAATCTCTTGGATTTTAATTGAACGATTCCATTTTCATTTTCCATAATTCTTGCCTTAGTTATTGGCCTACCACAAAAATTTGAACAAACTACTTATAAAGTTCCCTCTAACTTAGGTTCGCTCTCGGAATTTAAAGTCATACATGAAGGAGCGAATACGTCCAATAATAAATTCACGAGAGGAGTTTTCATTCTAGTTCTGAACACGTGTATTTGCGCGCTTTGCGGTTTATCTTCGGTCTCGCTCCGGGCCCTCAACCCGGTAATATAAATCTTAGAAGGGGAAACTTTGGGTAAATATCATTTATCGAGGCATCATCTCTCCGCTGAGGGGTTCGAAAGGCGGACGTAAATGAGAGCGTTGAGAAGGAAAGGGGGATTACTCAATCCGAAATTATTGCTTGTACACCATAATCCAGTGAGGGGGCCGTTCATGAATAAACATCACACGCCAGGTTGTAAGAGTCGCCCCCCGCCGTGCAACCCTTCATCGGGACGGGGGTGAGATGCCGTGGATGAAATTGAAATAGCTGTTATAGGCTCAGGCCATTTGTTTTGCATGAAATCTAAACTCGAAAACGCGGCTACCCTGAAAGCTATGAATAACAAAACACCGCATGTTATTATCACGCCCGCCGTAAGGTCAGACCAGACCCTTAATTAAAGAAAACGGGCTTCCAACGAAACTACCGAAGCATTTTCAGTACTTTTCCGTGAATCGTCGCAGAATATATGAATACACGTGCACTTGGTTCACACACTCCTTCAAATTTCTACAGTCGCGACCATCCACAATGCACATAAATTGTTGAATTCAGTCTTGATTTAGTGTTGAAACCATAAAAAGTTTTTGAATTTTTTGGGTATTTAGGCATGAGGGGTATCATTTTTGACTAAATTTTGGACGCCGAATTGATTGGAATGAGCCTGGAGCAATCTACATCCACTCTTCTCCCCGTACTTTTGCTCCAAGGAATTATCAACCATGGTAGAGTAATTTGTATTTCAAAGGACTTGGACCCTTTTTTAAGTTGGTTCAAAACCTATTCCAACCTGTTCAACATTTAAAATTGAGCCCCCGTGCACGACTACAAAACTTTTAATACCACACTCTTCTGAATAATCATATTTACCTATACTCATCCCTAAGGCTATTGGGCTGACCAGTTTCGCAGGTGAACTAAATGAACTCACTGATGATGAAAATTGCAGAATTTCAGGTGGATCCCTACTTCATAAAACCGAGTAAACAGTGGACGTATATTTTGCTATTAGAATCTAGACATTTTGAAACAAAACTGGTCCAACTCGGGATGGGGCAGGTATTCGGAAGGAAATAAGCCAAAGTAATGTTGGTTTTTTGAATTTGTGGGTCATAAAGATTTTACTCATTTCATAGATTTAAATTCATCGATGAATATAAATAAAAAAGTAGAATGTTAATATATTTAAAAAGAACATTGGTGGAGTGTTTGTTGACGTCCGTAAAACTTATCTATCTTATAAGTTTCCCTCTGACTACATGAAGTGGATCAATGATTATATGAATGGTCTCGAAGTATAACTTTTCCTCTCGACGTACGCTTTCATTTCATATACGTTTAGATGATTAAAGAAAAAAAAATGATGGGAAGGCGTGTACTTGTATTTTGTCATTTCACCAAGCGAGTACCGAAGTGCTTTGACCATGTTTTTCGATTAAGGAATGATATGAAACGGGATAGAACCCCGGAGGGATTCATTCTCATACAATCCAAGCTAATGGAAACGGCTCACCTAAAAGCACCGGCTGGATAGAACGACGCCTTGAAGTTATTCTGTCGAACACGAAGTATCGGTGCCTTTTCAGCGTTAAGTTTGTCCCATGTGTATCCACTCAAGGTTCCATCAGAGGAATTATTTATTGCTGTAAAATCTCCGTGCGATGATAAAAAAGGAAAACTTCCCAGGAGAGAAAAAGAGGTCAGATTCGATTTAATTTTACGAGAGTATTAGGCAGTGACACATTCTTATAGGTCAACCACCTTCCTGTGAGCCAATTGGCAATATCATCTAACGTTTGAGGTATTTTCGTTCAAAATTTTACGTGCCCCAGCCGTTAACACGTCTCATCCATCGTCTTGGTTTTTCTCTCGTCTACCTCAACCCTCGACCCTTTAGGCCCTTCCCACGCGTTTAATGAATGGCCTCCT
Organism: Cyrtorhinus lividipennis; assembly: GCA_019603395.1. Taxonomy (NCBI): domain Eukaryota; kingdom Metazoa; phylum Arthropoda; class Insecta; order Hemiptera; family Miridae; genus Cyrtorhinus; species Cyrtorhinus lividipennis. Next base: position 9,076,347 of record CM034004.1, on the reverse strand, counting down.
CGTTTATTAGAGTATTATCCTCCATTCTCCTCTTCTCCACGTCTGAAACACCGCCCTGACCGCCTTTTTCCTCTGCGGGTACCATCTCGTCGGGCCTTTCTAAACTCCCATTTGTCAGAGCCTTGACATATTATGGAAATTAGCCGATCATTTTATACGGTGTTTACACTACGTCTTTCCGCGTTCAACGGTGTTATTACTCATCATCACCTACCAAGACGCCGGACGTGTGTGCGATCTCATAGATAGTTGAGGAATTCTTTTCATAATCAAGGTAGTAAAGGCTAACATACCACTCTTGACCTGCAAATGATTTTGTGATCAAAACCCCAATTTAGTCCGAAAGAGTTTAATCGGTAACCTCTCCAATCAAAATCAAATAAATAACTACATAACAGATTTAGTTGATTTTTTTTTTTTTTTTTTTTTTTAAATTTAGTTTGAGCAGTTTGATGAGAGTACTTGCTCTTATACTTTTTTTTGTATCCAAAAAATGTGATATCTACCTGTTTCTTATCAAACAGATCAAAACTCTCTTCCATCTCAATAGTAGTCCCCCCCTTACCCTCCCCTCCCCACCCCTCAAAAAAATACTCCATTGAGCCCAATTTTAAAATCTGCCAGAAAAACTACCTACCCGGTGGACAAGGACAGCTACGTTTTTGATAATTCAAGCTTATTTTTCCTTGTTGTGTTATTTGAAAACTGAGGAAAATTTTAATTTTAAAAATGGAAAAATAGGGGTTTAATTTAGTCTGAGAAATCAGATAAGTGTGATCTTATAAATACTATGAGAGTGAAACTATAATTTTACAAAGAGAAACGAGCCGAGGTTAGGATTGGTTTTCTAAAACTTTTGAATCACTAGGTATGTGATATTTGGCTGATTGGTAGCACCCTCAAGGTATTGCTGTACCGCTTGTTTCATTCTTACTTCTTTTTATTCTACTGTATAAATATAGCCAGTTTGAGGCATAAGAGTACCGGTTTATCAAGGTATAAGTCGTTGTTCATTCCGGACTTCACACGATTTAGTTCATTTGTGGGCAACAAATTGAGGATTGTTTTCTCTGTCTGAATGATTGCTGTGGACACAGCTCCTTCCCACTCTGATGTCGTCACTCTGGTTGGAAAGTTAGTTATTTGACGTTTAAATTTTCACTCAGTGCGATCGTTTTGTGTTCGAGGGAAAACCTTGAACTTCTCGGCTATAAAAGTTGAGTTGTATCCTAGGAGTTCAGCTCGGGTAACCACGCGATTATTCGCATATTCCCCGGCAGGTGAAACCAATAATACGAGTGAGTATCTCACCTCCAAGTGTGCGGGAGAGTGGGTCCCATTTGCGGGAGACGGTCGGGGGTATTTATTCGACGTAGGTACCTACTTTGCGGGCTTGGAAGCCCCTGAACCGCTCCTGAAAGCGGATTTCGGGGTAGAGGGAACCCCCCAAGTTTCGCATTTCGGGGTGATTTGGAGGTGATTTTCAAACCACCCCCGCTCGCACGCACTCCTCGCTCTTCTAGTTCAAACTCCCAGCTATAGTTAAAACCCTCGCGTTCTCGTCGCTTCTGCGGTTTTCCCTTCGGCTTTCGGTTGTCGAACTTTCACGAAATGATACTGTTCTAGCTCACCAACCCTCTCGCTCGCACCAATCTGCATTCGAGGCTGAGCGCTTTTCCACACAAGGATATCGATGTCTCCTCCGGTGTCGCTCCAAGTGACTGGATAACATCATTTTAGCTAGCTACTTTCGTTTGATGGTTCGCTCAAAGTGGATGTTGCAAAATAAATTGTCATCTGTTATCAATGTATATTGATTAAATTGTAGAATAAATTTGGAGATTTCTCCAGGATGAAGGAATGAAAAGAGTGACAATCAACCATCCCTTTTGACTCTCACATAAGTGACAAGCAGCGCTGGAATCCTTAACTGGCAAGAGGGGTCAAACTTTTCGCGTAAATTCGATAGTTGACTATTTTGTGGAGCGATTCCGACCCATCTTCATACATAAGTGAAGTAGATTGTCGTGATATCCTGTTGGATAAAGTCTTGACAATGAAATGCATGTATTAAAATAGGAGGCGGCAGATTGTCCACTCCCGCCACTTGAATGAACATTTTAGCACTTGAAATTATGAGTTCTCGTAATAATAAGAAGGGAACATGCCTCCTTGTCATGACGAGGCAGCCCGGCACGCGAGCTAAAACGAACTGTCCCATGTAAACCAAATCTTTAAAGGAAATCTAAATAGGATTACTACGAATCTGTCTTAACGTGAAACCATGACATGACCAACATGAATTAGGTATACTTATTACCGTTGGCAACATAAAACGAGGATGAAAAGTTTGTATAGGACTGACGTTGAACCAAAACAATCTTTCCTTCTATTGCCTTTTTTCATAGCTATTGCAATTCGATTCCATTTAGCCATCGAAATATAAATCGTTCAGCCGGCACCCTGTGGGTGTCAGGCGTTCTATAAATATTCCAGTCATTCATCACCTTTAATGCAACATTCCACGCTCAAAGCTTTTTTTGTTCTTTCGCTTTTTCTTTTCGTTCAAAGAATCTCGAGGAACTACAGCGTTATCTTCATTTTGTTTACTCATTGCTTTTTCGTTTTTCCCCTTTTCTTATACCTCCTGAAGTTTAATCAGAACCTTTCTTTTCCCAGTTCCCAGCTGAGCAATAGAGATATTCTGAATAGTAAAGAAACGGCAAAAAATTAATAATTCTGACTTCTTGCTGGAAGCTCCATTGGGATCATCCCTACTGCTTGAAGGGTAGATTTAACGTTGACGAAATGATCGAGGAGGGCTGTGAGAGGAGGCCAATAAGCAGCAGACCACACATCGCAATATGAACATGATTATCAAATACTTTTTACTTGGGTTTTCATTTGATTTATTAAATTTTTTCCTCTGCTTGAGTAGCCAAAACTGTCTATTCAAATAATATAAGCTAAAAGACAAAACAAAATGTTAAAAAATCGTAAATTCAAAAAAATGCAAATTTACTTACTGAGAGTCAACGTGATAAGGTTGTAAAAATTTTTTTTAAACGAGGTTTATTGTCTCTCATAAAGTCAGCCTCTCACCAGTAATAAGATGAGGTTGTACTCGGTAGCGCGGAGGACAAAGTCCACCCGAAGTAATAACCCTGAAAAGGGAAAGACGAGCGTCCCCTTTCCACGTGGCCCATATGGGAAATCATTCGCGTACCCGCTTCCGGAGCCCCTAACTTTTCATTCGGAAGGAATAGAAGGAACCCATCCCATCAATACCTCCCCAGTGCGCGCATCTCATTCGATCTCTCCCTCCTCCCTTAACACAGTCTTTATCCTTTACCCTACAAGTTTCTCCCCTGTTGGAATTCTATATCCCTATTCAAGATTCCTTATAAAAGACCCTTTCTCGTTTCCCCTATCAATTATATTAGCGCGTCTTCTCAACTTCCAAACGATCCATCACATCACCCAACGGTTTTGGTTTCTCCAGACAAATTTTCTCGGTTACAATCGTGTAACGAGAATTCGATGACGTTCTACGAGTATTTCTATCAGAATGGGAATGTTACCGTAAACGTACTTTTTTATCATTCCCCTTAGAACATGTACGTGGAAGGTAGAACAGCTTGATGATGCCGAGTCACTTCGGATAAAGACAAACAAACTCCTTATAAATATTGTATTCTGCAACGAAATTGAATAATGTTTCAGTTTTGAGGTGTAATATCATAATAATATCATAATAATCATAAATATCACCACACTCGTATCAACTGCCTCTAGACCAACAAAAATTACCACCGAGCTCGAACCACTCATACGCGAGTACCTACCGTATTAAAATTATAGAAGCACATTCACCTGTAGGCTCTTATAAGTAAAATCACGTTTATTTATCTTTTGGGCAATTTCGGGAAATTCTGTGTATAATTAGCTTTTGTAGTAACCTGAATCCGTAGAATGTTGGTTTCATTTCGAGAATATACAAAAATGTAATATATTTAGATTACATTATGGATTTTCTTCTGATGTTGATAATTTCTCATTCCAATTAAGAGAATATTGAATTTACTAGCTGCATGTATCGGTTCAGGCGATCACATTTACCGGTGATTTTTTAATGATATTTGTGTTCAATTTTGTTTAGACGTTGTATATCCTCTTTCATATAATGTCGATGAGGTAGATAACCATGGCAAACTGTGGCTAATGTTAAACAGGGTCTTGGTCAGTGGGATCAGTAGCTAGGTCAGCAGAATGGAATGAATGCCCGCCAATATCGCGAGGGTAAAAGACGTCTAACCTAAGCCCCTTGCTCCGACGGAAGGTTTCGCCCTATAATAGGCAACTGAAGCACAAAGGAGATTGCATCTTTCGAGAAGAAGAGGCCATGCGGGCGGGGAATATCCCACAAATCAGAGGCAAATCCCATCGCACTGCCATCTTGTCACATCTCATGATATTATTATTGCTCCGCCCTCTTCTCGACTTCAGTACAACCATGTTGGTGCTGTTGCCCCCTCGATACGCTACGATTCATTCATATTGCAGCCTGCAACGTTAAAATGAATTCTCCACGTTTGACGGCCATACAACACCAATTTGCCACGTCCTGATTCCTCGCATGGTCGACAATTTTCACCCGTTCATGGTGTGAGATACATTCTTAATGGCAACCACTCCCGTTGAACTACCTCTTGTAACGCAACCATTGAAATTCATGCTGCACGACAGAGGTGCCAACGTATCGAACATACAACGTCAATTCGCACGAACATTCGCAACCACGCCAAGCCCTAGGAACGGCATCTTTATTTAAATGCACGGTGTTATAACAGACGTTGACCATAATTCATGAATAACAAAAAATGTAATAACCACCTAAGTTTGAGGTCAAGATTATCACTACGTCATCCTCAATCCGAGCCTGCAATATGCCTAGTGAAGCTCTAAATACCTGAAACTTACTCCCTAAACTTTTTAAATTCTCTTGGGTGCTACGCAGAACAACCTCAAACACCGCGCGATATGAAATTTTCTTCCGCACTAACTCCCAAACATGCTCACTCACTTGAAAATACCGTAATAACGCCAACTGCAGTAAATTTCTAGAGATACCGCGCTGTAAAAGTGACTACGCTCGAGTAACGACGTGATAACGAACCATTTTTAGTGGACTAAGTTGGTCAAAGTTATAAGGAGGCACTGATAATTCATTTGTATTTTACATTGTCCTATGAATCTCCACTTTCTTTAAAGGTGGTGCCTCTATTAGAGATTTCTTCTTTCGAGATATTTAATTTCGCTTGGTTGGTGGTACAGGGGTTTAAAATAAGAAGAAAAGTAATTTCTCTTATCTGTTAGAATTTATAATTATTTCCATTCGCATTTTCCGTTTCAAAACATCACGAAAAAGGGCTTTAGTTTGATGTATTTAATTATCTTATTTTGAATGCTCAACGAGGTGGCTTTGCAGACTTCAGAACCAACTTTTTTATTTTCGGACTTGACTTGTTTTCATGCAAAAAGTCCATTTGCCCCAAAAAAATTGTCTGTGCGTTTCAAAGTGTCTAGATCAAAATTAGCAAATGTCTGTCTACCGTCCGCCGTCCGCGCCGTTTATGGTAGTTGAAATTTTTCTAAAAACCTAAAATTTTGGTCAGGGACACAGGGTCTCGGCTTTAGTTGGTCCTCAAAACCCTCAAACTTGGAGGAGAGAGGGTAGGGGTCAAAATGTGTATTTTTAAAAATACATTTTCGAAATTTTTGGCAATCCTGGCGTAAGGGGTATTATTTTCCAACAAATTTTGGGCGCTAAATCCAATAAGACGGGTCCCGGAACGATTGGCGTCCACCGGAAGAGGTTGTGATTAAAAATGGGTATCTTTTGACCTATTTCAAAAGTGGGTTTTTGAGATTTCTGGTACTTAGGCATGTAGGGTATCATTTTCCACTAAATTTTGTACAGGGGGGGGGGGACATGGAATGGGTCCAGGACACTCCACCCCACTGTTTTCCCTGTTCTCCCCTTGCTCCTGGTCCGAGAAATAACCAACCTCTGTGAACGAATTTTTTGCGTTTCTTCTTTTTTATTTGAAGCAGGTATTATTACGAGCTGAAAAGATTTTGGTTTCATTTCATAATCAACCATAGTAGAAAGGCTTTGTCTCCATATACGAAGTTGGTACAGCCCTAAAATCCCCCGCCCCCAGAGAGTTTACTAGTGAGGCGAGAAACATTTAGCTAGATTCGTGATGTACCTGTTTTAGGGGAAAAAAATCTCTGAACAAATTCAAGTAGGTTACCCATATTATGTTTTATTGAACTCATCATGTACTTTTCGACCAACATGTGAGGTTTCCCCTGTTTTTAGGCCTGGTCAGAGGCTCTGATGATGTGTGTCACATGTAATGTGATGATGTGCGTTCAAAAGATGCGATGGTGTGTGATAATATGACCCTGAAATATTGTTCACGTGAGTATTGCAGGAACATAACATTTTAACTAAGTTCTATAATATTTTGATTGAGTTATTCAACAATTTAGTCAAATCTGGATCAATTTTGAGTCACAGGGTGGCGTCTAGATGGCCTTTTTGAACTCTTGATAGTCACATTCTTCTTACATGGCGTTTTTAGAGTATTCCTTATGAGTCGTGTTTTCCAGTGCATATGACCCAAGAAACCCAATAAATCAATTATTATTTAAATATTGTTAAATTCAATCATTTACTCGCCTACTCAAAGCACGTGGTAGGTATTGAAAATGATCTTAAATCCCCAATACCGGAAACTACCGGGAACTGATATCATCCAGTCGGCGATAACGACCTGAAACTCCTGCGACAGCTTTTAGGCCGTTATTCGTGAAACGGCCATTTCAAACGATAGAAATTAACTAAAGTAGTGTTATTCCCTTAGTTTATACCTTCAAATAGCCCCATTGCCGACCGTGTTCGTTAATGACGTCAATCCGACGTTATCATTAACCTAGTAAGACAGGGAAGACTAGAGGAGATTCAGATTCAAATTATTGACGACTTTCAGAGGGCCGTTTGAGTTCGAATAATTATTATCGGAAATGTTTAATGACTCGGACTCTGAGAATTTCCTTCTAAAATCGACTTTTCTTACGCTAATTAATCTTCTCGAAGTACCTACTTCTCGACTCCGCTAATCGCTTTTTACCTAGCGCTTCTTGTGTAATAATCATTGAACCGGATTTTCTTTACCCTTGTTCCTTGAGGGTGATTTATGTTCGGGGCTAACGACCTTGGCTTTATTGTTTGTCCAATGACGGGAAAAAATCCGTCAGGCGGGAAAAGTTGAAGGTTCAAGTTGGAAGGGAAAAAACCCATTGAGTTCTTAATTAATTATCGCACCCTCGCTCCAAGTGGCTGGCGGATTCTCCGAGTTTTACGTAGGTACCTTTTAATTAGGCGGTAATGAATTTTTCGAGAAAGGAAAAAGTCGCCGGAACTTACGAAGGGAAAAAGCGAGCTGGGGGCCGAGATAGTACTGGTAGGATATAAGGATTATATCTGAGAAAATGTAGAAGGGGAAGGCTATGCTCAGAGCTCACTTGAAGGCCTTTCTAGCGAAGATTATTTATTGGCCACTTCAAAAAAGTTTTTCCTTTTGAGGAAACTGTAAGGAGGGTGAACTCTGGGTCTGGGTGAGAGATCGCGGTGGGGTTAAACTCCGCTTGGGAGCATCAGGAAAATTAAAGATTAATTGCATTGAACATTCGAAGGGGGCGAATTCGAGGGGTCGAAGGCCTCTTTTTCCAAAGCTAATAAATTTCAATTTATCCCATTTCCTTTTATGATGAAGAAAGCGTGAACTCCCGTATTGTGACGAAGGAGCAAACATAACACGAATATCCATTTGTTATATTGCTGTTTACATTCCATTAAGAAAAGGCCACTTAACAACAATAATGGAAATTGAATGTTTTGGATCGAATATTTACTATCAAAACGGAGAGATAGAAGAGTAAATGTTGAATAGGTGTTCACAGGTGATGCAAGAGAGGCTTTCGTGAGAGCCCGACGTAGTTATTTATACGGTTTTATGAGGACCTTCCAGCTCCACTCACTTCAAACTATTTCAAAATATCCGGTGTTTTGTGTGAATATAGTACGAATTGGTAAACAGGTCCATTTTCCACGCACGCTCGAGAAGGGCAGTGTGAACACGAATACTCTGGTCGGTCGCAGTTGAACGCTTCGGAGAGCCAGTGGAAAACGGACCGTAACGAAAAATAATGGGCGACACCGTACAATATACTTCTCGAACCCTTTTCGTCTTGGGGGTTCTCCGCTTTTCTTTTTCGCCATAAATCCATTTCCGTGGAAAAGAAGCCTATGTAGGGCCCCACGTAGTCTTGACAATGGCAAATATATATATTGTTGATGATCTTCGTGCGAGGAAAACCATGAGAAGGGAAGGACGGATGTGAGGGACTGGGAGATGAATGGAAGCTGGTGAGGAGGAGGAGTCAGCGAAGCATATCCGGCAGGTTAACACCCTATCGCGCTTCTGCTGACCACAGCACAATAGAAAACACAACAAAAGACCTCCATACTCCACGGTGGACTTATTACATACGTTACAGGACTATACGAGCTTCGTGGTCTGACCGAGGCGACTCAGTTTGGTTTAGAAGAACTTTCGTAATTGAATGTTGACAACCCATTCGGACCACATCTAGCTGTCTCGAGCGCATCACTATTCAACATTTCCGATTCAACTTAATCGATTTCACTTGAGCAGATAAGACTGTCACCAGGAGCAGTTCACCGCTTTGGCATTTTCACCGCTCAAAGTGGTTTGATTAGGTGCTTCACGGCTTATGTTAAGACAGCCAACTTACTAATAACATATTTTCATAGTAAAATATCAAGCTATTACAAGGAGTTCTGAGTTTTTCTTCTTCTCTCATTATGTTTTGGAGCTACAGCTACTGAAATGGGTAAAAGATATGCAGTAAGCTGAGCAATTACGGAAGCACAAAATTGGGCAAGTTCAGCAGTTCAATCGAACAACCTATAATATATTGAACCAGATTTTGCTACCTTTCTCATTGTTCATGACGCTGAAATCGAATGTCCTGTATCTCACATCCCCTCCGCTGCTTCTCAGTCATGGTTCTGTTGGCTGTGGTCATCATCTAAATTCTGCCTCCAATTTTCTTAAGCTACCTTCATAACCAAGAACTCATATTCTGCTTGGAATTGCTCTATTTTCTTTATCGGCTCGAGCATATTTATGTTTTGTAATTTCGGCCAAGGGCTCAAAGTAAAATTTGGGTTTTTTTAATGGTTTTATTTAGACTATTTCGCTTTACCATTACTGAAAACCTCTTGTTTCATGATCCCGTAAATGGTTTCTGATTTAATTAGAACAGTGGAGCGGAAAGAGAGGGAAGCTGAACTGCTGAACTGATTTCCTGACTCTTCTCGGCTCTCGATTGATTTAGCACCCGAAACCCCATCAAGAACGTGCTCGGAGAATGGCGAAACGAACATGTCAGAAATAGCCGCTACGAGTAGTCATCAAAAATGGATCAGTTTTTCTGCAGTGACTACACGACATGTATGGAATAATTCAGTTGGATTACTGCACACATATCCGAGACAGGATGAGGATTTCATTTGGACTGGAGTATATTTTGTGTTGTGCATATCGGTAGAGGAAGGATCAGACAATGCGGAACAAGCTCTCACTTCCCGTCGGATTAGATCTGAACGTTCAAGTTCTATTTGTCGCTAATCCTCAACTCAAGCTTTACCTCGTCCCTTTTCCATCTGACTTAACCGCAGACCTCAGCTCTACTCTAGGGCTCCTAATAAGATAAACACACGTCATTAGTCTGACTCCGAAGCCAACCTGCTCTCGACGACCTGCGCCTCCCCTCGTAATCCCCTAATATACATATTACACGGCCCTCTAGTGTATACGAGGGATATACAAGCGAGGTTGCAGAACTCGAAGACGGAAATAATATTAGGGAACAGACCGCGAGCAAACATGACGCTGAGAGGATCAACTTGATCGTCGAAATTACCTGTGTTATTACCTCGAGTCTACGTTAACAAAATTGTGTACACTTTGAGACGCAAACTCAAACAAACCTCACTTTTGAACAAGACTTTATCATCAAGAAGACTTCACGTCTTGTTGTTATCCTGCTCCAATTTTCTCACATTTACCTCAGACATGGGCCATAATTATCATCTCAAAGTAGACTATCTAAGCTATGCTAGCCTGAACTCGAGAACAGCCAAACTCTTGACGGAGATTAAAAAACGATTCCGTTGATTTTTCTCTCTACAAATTTCTACAATTCCTAAAACTAATGAATGCCTTCAAGGTTAAGGCCAGCAGACAAAATGGCGTGTGAATAAGGTCAATTGATGCTAAATCATGTCTCTCATTAGTTTATTCTAGTTTCAGGTTACGCCTCGATTAGTTCAGCCTGCGAGACATTAAAAATGAATATCCTGGAGGTATATATTTGCCAACCTCGTTATTAGGGCAAAGGGGGAATGGGACATGTACATTCAACATATAGTTGGTCCACTGGAGATCATCTGGAAGGGATTGACATCGGATTGCTCATGATGGTATTCGGAATGATAGTGACGGAAGAAAAGAGTGCACCGCGTCGTGCAGGACACTGAAGAGGAAGGTGATATCACTCAGTATGATGAAGATGGAAGTTGGAAGATCAAGAGAGCCTCTAAAATCCTCTAAAATGGATGACGTAATCCTCCGAAGAGAACAAAGAGTCAGGGCCATATCTAAACTACAACATTCGCGGACATTTTCTCTGAACCCTCTCGATGGTGTCATAAAAGACAACTAGAGAGGTATACTACATCCATGCCACCCGAACGTCGTCAAAGTAACGAGATACCATCCACACAAACCGAAGGATCGTATGGGCTCTAATGGAGATCGATTCAATATGATGCCCAAATGAGAGAGTGTGATCTAATTGAACGCCAATATCTCGTACAACAAACACTCTCTCCCATGTCCTAATAACGGATAACCAAGTACGTACGGATGGGTCATGCTGTTGAACGAAATAACAGAGCATTTGTTGACATTGAGGGCCATGCTAATGGGACACCACTGAGAGAGTGTGTCGAAGGCTGAAGCTCATTGTAATCACCCAAACATCGAGCGATCCAGAAAATCATGAAGTTATCCGCAAAGAAAAGCCTCAAAGTACAGCCTGAGGTTCGTCCAGAACAGAACTGGCCCGACGTCTGAAGAAACCCTTTGGACAATGATGAACTCACTGAGGCAAACTTACGTCGTTCCTGCAAATAGCTTCTAAGGAAAACAAGTTGAGGGTGGGGATTTACAGGCTGAACCCGGGGCCGGATTTCCATGAAATCCACCGAAAAATTCACTCGTTGATGGGCAAGATGCGGCATCCGTGGCCTGTCAGGAAAACTTCTCGGGTGTGGCCAGCTAATGCAGACCATTAATAACAATGTTTGAACCGACGCTCTGTCTCTCTCCACATCGAGGTTAGTCAGCCATGAAGGGGATGTCTCACAGTTGCACGCGGCAGCAACCGCCATGAGAGTTCCAGCCATGTGCTGCAATCTGAAACGTTTGCCAGCCCGACCCAATAATTTGGAACCAATATCGACGAAACAACTATCCATTTTTGATCACGGTTAGGAGGGAAAAAGTTTCAATTTGGGAGTCAAGTCCATTAGATCCTTTTAGACGACATTCGATACCTTATTCTTCCCTCCGTCCTCCTAAAAGCCGAATTTGATGGGAAAAGTTGCACCCAAAGTCCGCAGGGCCGAAATCGTCGAAGAGAAAGCTTTCCAAAGAAAAAAGTAACCGTTCGAGAGTGGTCCTAAGCAAGTTCAAATATTAAAAGTGAGAAAGAAGGCCTCAGTAAACCTTCCGCGTTTCGCCGAAGAAGCTCAATCGACCTTCCAAAGGATAAAGCCTCCCTTTCAGGAGGATCACACCGGAAAGAAGGGATTTGCCCTTAAATTGGCTTTCGTCCTTCTAGGTTGGGCCTTGAACCAGCCCTTCCACTGCATGTTCTTTCCAAACCGACTTGTCTGCCGCCGCTGTTAACTCCGCTACTTTTTTTCTTACTCCCTCCTTTTTCCTTCTGTTCTTTTGAACCTCCTTTTATACCTTCGAAAAATACCTCAAGGTATTTTCTTCCTCAAGTGAAGAAGGTTATTGTTTATTGGCTGAAATTCCATACTGGGAATATCGCTCTGATCCAATAAACGAGGAGCGACTTGGTCTTTTGAACTCTTTTATGACGTGGAACGAGTTGGTTACTTCTTAACCGAATAGACCTTCTCATTCAGGGGTAATTCAGTAGTGAAGGCCCATGTTGTGCGTGGGTAGAAGGCGGAAGGGTAAAAAATCACTTCTCACTCTCTCCTCTCTCTCTATTATACAACCGTTCACGTATCTTTCAGGACTTGAATAGGAAACTTCATTCAAACGCTACAATAAGATTTATAGTGCGCTTTCAACTTGATTAACCTTCAACATTAACATATGAGAGACTAAACATACTCAAAATTGTAGATTAGAGGATGCTCCGAATAGCGGTGATGGTCTTCAAGGTACTTAAATTCAACAGGGCCCTATTTAATTCTTGTTCTTTGAAGTAAAATGCAATTTCTTCCACTTTAGTGGTCAAACTTTAGGGTTAGAGAGCGAGCAGTGTTGTCGGAGGTGAAGGCATCTCATCTTAAAAGAGACGTGAACCATCAGTCAACCTCTTCAACTGATCAAGATGAGCCTCGCCCTTGACTCGGTGGGTAAACACGGGCGATTAATTACGGGCCATGGCTCAGCTAGGGAGCCGCGTCGAAAAGGAAGATTTCGAGATGAAACCCCTCGCCTGCGATGCTTTGGCCAGGTCTTCCACGTCAGGTGTCTCGGCGGTCGTCTCGCCTCCCTCGAGGTGAAATATGGACCTTTTCCACCGCCACACGTCAACGGTGGAGTCCTTATCTTCCTTGTATAATATCCTTCCCTCAACCTGACGACCATCATCTTGTCATCACCTAAACCGGTTCCCTTCCTAGCGTATTCTAAACACCAGATCGTGTGTCTAAACAGCTCCCATCGCTCGATGCATATGGTCTCTAACAAAATGCCGATCCCGCTTCACTTTTCTTTCATTTTTTCAATTTAACTTGGTTGGTCGAAATAAACTGAAGAAGAAGAAAGAAGAAATGTTTATTTGTCGTTTTGAGGCAACTATGGCCTATACAACAAGGAAGGTTCGCGAGGGTACAGACTATATCATGGAATAAATCTAAATAAAAAATAAAAATATACATAGTACTTCTCCTGTGGCTGACATAAAGGGGGGGGGGGGGGTATAATAAGTTCTATGCACAATAAACTGGTTGAGAGTTGGTGGGTGCCTTCAGTTGGACACATCATCCATCAATCCCTTCACAAAGGCTCTAAATTTCAAAAATGACATTGTAAAATTAAGTAGCATGAACACACTTTCCCTAGTCACCGCCGCAAATAGAACTTTGTTAACAAACTCAGAACTGACTCGAGGCATGCCAAAATATTTTTCCCTCATTTCCCTTAGTTGAGGGCAACTACAAAAAATGTGCTCGATGTTTTCTGGCGACTTGGTGTTACACAGAAAGCATTCGATTGAATGGTCGATGGTGTACAAGGAACCCTTATAAAATAAGGGCTTTTTTATAAGGGTTCCTGGTCGAAATAAACTGGGGCTAAACCATGATCACCTCATCAGTCTATCATTCCTCGTCCGATTATATATTTGGCACAATGCCCACCGAATGAATCGAACGAGTAAGCCTATCATTCAGGGGAGCTATCTTACTGTCCTGGAACAAAATCTTCAAAAAATGTCCCCTATCAAAAACATAATTAAATACCACACCGAACACAAACTGCTGAGGTTTAAGTGTACCTGACATTATTTTGTGGCGAATTATCATTTCAAACACGAACAAAAGTGTCCCAGAAAGTGAAAAAATGGGTTTAATAGTGACATTTGTTGTTGTTGTTTGTTGTAGAGGCTTCAAAATTTGCTACATAATAGTTCGAAATGTATTCGTAAAATCAGTAGTATATTAGGCACCAGAGGTTCTTAGGACGTTTTGTGAATGAATTTACGAACAATTGTTTTAAAAAATCTTATATTTTTTACTTGATTTTTCATCAGGTGGCCATATAATACAACTTCTTGAATATTAACAACCTATAATAGCCGTATCCTTACACCTTGTAGAATCCATTAAAACATCAGATACGTAAAATCCACGCGTTTCTCTTGTAGTAATATCACTTTCCTCGCTTACGGATGGTTCGACGAGTTTCTAGTTGGAAGATTTTCACGAAATATTCTCGTCCACGTCGTATTCGAAGTTGCCCAAAGAACCTGCAGATCCATCCTTATGCCTCCCCTCGCAATCTGACTTCGAGGAAACCATCCGTGCGTTGTCAAACCTACTTCCTCATTTCGATTTCAAACATCGTCAGATCCATTGTTGAGGTTCGACCGAGTCTAACTTGAATATAAATTAGAGTTCTCCATGAGAACTCGTCTCGTAATGTCGTTAGTCACCCGAGACTCGCACCGCAAATCGAGAGGTCGTCGAGCGGGTGGGAAAGGGATGACCGAGTTATAACCTTAAAGTTTGTCGTTCGCTCCCATTAGAGCTGAAATGCCGGAAGGCGGGTTGATGATGAATTGGCAGCGTTTGGAAAGGAACGCGGGTTTCCATCCAGTATCGCCATGTTCGAAATCTACGGTATTTTGAACGCGCGTAACAATTTGAGAGAATGACAACCTATTCGTGAGAACGGAATGAAAGTGAACGAATAGAATTGTACGAGGGCAAAAATGAGCTCTGGCGTAGAACGGGTGCGAGAAAGACGGCGTTGCGTTGCCAGAGGGGAGAACAACCGAGACCAATAAGTTTCGGTTAGGCCACCTTGAAGAGCTGAGGAGGAGCGGTGCCCAATTAATCCCTGGAGCGATCCTCGTTGCCTTGGAAACAGCGTGCCATAGACTCCCTGAAAAGCTCTTTGATTGTGAAGCCCCCCCCCCCCCCCCAGAACTGCCACCCTTACTTCATTGTCCCCCCTCCCGACACGATGTCCCTTCGCAGTGATCAATCACGCGATAAATCATCTGCTGGCCATACAAGTTAAATACCGTCGCGATCATTTCCCATACGAAAACCTTCTCACTCCAGGAAACTCTGGAGAGAATAGGGAATAAATTGCTGATGCTGCTCACCAATATTGCGCATAGAGAGCAACAAACTAAAATTCTCGTCCACAAAAAAAAAAAAAAAAAAAAAAAAATTACAAACGCTACTTCCGCATTAGTTATTTGTTCAATATTTAAAATAATAATCTTATCATAATATATGTATGTATTGAGTGCGTATTGAGTACTCAAGTACTAATAATTTATTTTTTTCTTCCAGGTAAGTGCGTCTTATCAGCCCCGTTATCATCAACACCACCAGGTATATTTTAATTAAATTATTTAACTCATACAAGCTCTTGGGAAGATGATTTCGCTGACTATATCTTGTTAAGGAGGGGGGGGGGGCAGAAATTTACAACAACAATAACTAGGGGGTTCTACAAAATTCAATTTTGTGTGTTGTTAACAAAGATTTGCAAAAAAAAATGTTTTGCTCAAAATTCCGCCAAAACGTATGGAGAAAAACTATACCTTTGACTCACATGTGACAACTCTCAAGGAAACTGTGAGTTCTTCACATATAACTTCTCCCTCCAGACAAACCTAGACATGCTTCCTTACTGGAAAAAATTAGCCAACTATCAAATAAAATCTGATTCAACTCTAGAAACGTTAAAAAACTGCTGCCTATGGCTGGGTTTTAGGTGCTTTGCATGCGGCAAAACTAATTTTCCAAATAAATCAAGTCAGTTTCAGCCCAATTTTCTCACGCCAAGGCAGCTAATGGGTGAAAATATGTTATATTAAAATAGGCTTTTGACATTTTAGAGGGCCCTGGGCATTCGGAACATGATTTCATACTAAATTTTGGACGCTGATCTGAGATGCGCATTCAAGATCAATTGCCGCGCATTGAATGACGATTCTAATGTGTTTAATTCATATTTCCGAATAGTTGAACAAATTTATTGTCTACCATCAAGTCTGGAATATTTTGTAACATTTTTCAAATAGCGATTTGGGAGAAGGAATTAAATTATTTTGGAAAGAAAGGAAATTGATTTGACAAATGTTTCAATTTATGCGTTGGAGTCTCAATTAAACGGGCAAATCCATTATTTTTGCCGACCAGGAAAGCGTAGTGCTCAAATGATGGTACCATCATTCGAAACATGAAACTCAGACGGTGAGAGTCGTAGTTATCCATAAGTCAGCTTCAGTTACCCTATATAAATTCGGAATGTAATCCTTCTTCCATCCATTCGATCTTCACTCGAACCCGAATATTCAAAGATGTGCACGAGATGGCTCGGGGGTTCTATTAGGATGAGAAACATAAGTCTGGCGGAGCGCGAGGAGAATCGCCAATTTCCCAACACCCCGCCCGAAACCCTTTCGCCGCAGCCCCTGCATACTAATTTTGATGACGATCAATTATTATAGCAGATTACCACGAAGGCCCTCGCGCCTAGATAACACCGTTAAATCCCGAGCATATTCCAGCGAACGCGGTCCGTCCTTCCTTGAGGCTAACTTTACTCTGGACGACGATAAATTAGATTTGAATTGCGCTTTCTCTCGAAATTCCACCGGCGGCCGTCTATCTCCATTTACACGAATAATAGCGCGATGAGTCTCTGTGATTCATTCCTTTTGATGGATGTTCGAATAATGTGCCAATAACTCAAGTTAAGCTAAGGTTTTTTGCACAAAGAATTATTCTAGTCATGTAGCTACGCTCTTCTTACTCGCCGTAAGAATACAAAGATTTGCTTTGAGATTAACATTAGGTACATTTTAGAAATGAGCATTCCCCATCAATTCGTCAATTTTTTTCCCCCTTAATGAAAATACGCTAGACGGATCTTTTGGCAAACAGCAATGCGAAATGTATTCGCAGTAGTAAAAACTGAGCTGTATTTATTTAAGGAAAAAATGTGAGTACTAGGTACTACATTATATTCGTAATGGAGGTGAAAAGAGGATAGAATAAAAGATTATTAGACGAGAAGTAATATATAATAATTTTAAAACACTGCAAATTATCCGTAATAGGTTATTACTCCGCTTAAAGTGTAGGTATCTTAGGTTCCCTAGGGAGATCAGAAACCAAGAAATGTTTTCAAAATGTATTCAAGTACATTCGATACGCAAAGGTTTACCTACACCCTTGTTGTAGCAATCGATTCGAAATCCGTCTCGCAAAATTAATTCAGCTCCCAGAATTCAGTGCATAATGATATCTCTCACGTCTAGGTCCCCAAAAAGTCTATGAACCAATTTTAAAATAACCCCCTCCCACTCTTCATACCCATATCAGCCTTCATCGGTGGAAATTTTTGGAAAGTAACCATGCTCGAATTCAGTCACTTTAGTTACTGAACAAAGTTCTAGATTTTTAAAAAAATTCCTATTTATATCCAAAAAATGATGGGAGTGAAACATTGAATGTCAAATTATTGGGCAAACTGGAGCCATCAACGGGGAAAGATAGAATTATTATTCAGAAAATAATAAACTAAAACAGCTGGATCAGTTGTTTGAATAACTGCCATTTACCGGAGAGCCTATTTTAATATTCTATCATCATCTAAAGAGCGAATTTCCTGGAAAATTCCTTCCTAAGGAGTAGTTTCGCAGCCATCATGCGAATCAAAATTTTGAAGAGTTATTTCCTAAAAGGGTTTTCAGAGCTGACCGTAAGGATCTTTGCAGTCGTAATATTATTCGCTTGGGTAATTTTGGTAATGAACGTGCCTCTGAATCCTGGAAACAGTAATAAATTGCTTCACCGGAAGCTTTGTGAAAGGAACTAACTGTTGTTAAAACTCGTTTTCCAATCAAGAAATGTCTCTGTAATAAACATTTTCACTTTCTCCCACATCTTCATGAAAACGATTTATTTACAACCCGCTCCTGCGTACTTTCCTTCCATCAGTCTCGGATTCGATAAATTCATTCTCTGGCTTTCGGGCAGCATTACGAAAATGAAAATGGGCCCGTGATTAATCTTGACTGAGACAACGGTGTCGTAAAAATAATGAAACTGAGAAGAGTCGCTCAGGTTGATTAAAACCCGACGAATATACCCGGTGGGCGTGAACACCCTTCTTCGTTGTCATTTACATTTGGTATTTGTACAGGCGTTCTCTCAGCGAGAAATTCTTTTACTCGGAAATACGTCATTTCAATTAGGTATGATCGTTGTCAAGAAATCCACGATCACTCCAATTTGTCTCCTCCTCCGGCTTATCCCTCATAAAAGTTAGACGTCTGGGAAGAAGTACAGCGGAGTATTAAAGAGCAAAGCAGGAAAATGTCTTGGGGAGCGGTGTTTCGCTCAATTAGGTTTCATCCCTGGTTTTCCGGACCGTTAATTGCAATTCAACGATTAGCTTTTTCAATTACAACTAATTGGGGTCCTTGGACTGCTTTTATTGGTCGTCGTTTTTCCTATTTCTCGTGAAGGACTTGGAAAGAGAAATTTCCTTTCCCCTGTTTTCCCTCTCGTTTCTTTTCCACAATCTCACAGTTGTGTGTATTCTCCACCCCCTCAATTTCCCCACAATTTGATACAGGAGACTTCTAGAGGTGTTGTATCACTCAACATTAATTCGGTTTCGAGTTTCTCTCCAAGAAACGTTTACGACATGACCTCGTAATCAGATGAGGAAGAGCAAAGAGCGTTTGTTCAACCACCTTCACTTTGTCTTAGATCGTGATCCCTGGTATCATGTGACGTACTCTCTAAGGTTAAAATTATGCCAGGATGCCACCAATTTTCTACGGCATTCTAGTTCCGTTTTACATTGTTTCAACCACCGCCACAATTGCGCAGCGTACAGAGAAATGCGTTGAGAGACACCGTCACATTACGCGGTAATCCTGTACTTGAGTTCACGCAAAAGGTCCATCAATGAGAATGCCCAACGTTGGAGTAACGCTGGACTCAAAATTATGGTGGACTTAATGCACCAACTGCATCTTTTCACCTCAATCTGTTTCCCAAACATGATTTCCTTTTCATTAAAGATAAAAATTATGAAATATCACATTTTGCCACTAAAACCTGAAAACACCCTACCTACCATTTTTGAACGCATCGTGTGGTTTTCATCCAACTTGGTGATTATTGAGGCCTGCTGGGAGATTGGGTGGACTTCCCTTCAGTTGTTCAACTTCTCTCAGCTCAGTGCATACTACTCTAATATGCGCTCGATCTCCTAATGCCTCTTCTTATTTGACCTCTTATCTGATCTCCTGCAAAAACTCAACTTGAGATAAAAGATCAAAGATAAAATACACAAATTATCTAGTTCACGAATCGTGTAATAATGTCCTACAATGTAACCAAAGTGATTGATCTTGGCCAATTAGACCGCCTCGGGAAACTACCTATACTTTTAGCGCACATTCTCATCAATTAATGAACCTTCAAGGAATATTTTAGTTAAAATATTCAGAAAAAATGCTAGGTTAACTTCTAACATTTAACGTTATTACCCGCATTTCCACAAACTGTCTTGGAAGCCGGGGAATTTCCCGAGAACATGTAAAATACTACATTTGATTAGATTTTTTTTTTATATAATGCAAGATGGATGTTGAAATGTGATCAATGACTTTGACGAACCAAAAAGAACAAAATAGAGATTCAATTGAATGCAAAACTGGGGAGAGTCTCTGATTGTTGGTTGTTGCTGCAACTTGGAGACGAAGCGCTCTCGGAAATTCTTTGCATATTAAAATCGCGTCGACGTCTTTATGCCTCCTAATGGGAAACAGAAGAGTCAGGAAAAACTACGTGGAGGAGGGAAGTTGATAATTAGAAAAGCAGAGGATACGGAGAACACAAGAGCCATTCCTGAGGGCCTCCCGACTAGGCAACTCGAGGAATTTACTTCATGTAGTGCGGTCACGGATTGAGGATTAGCTTCTACATTCTGAATCTCTTCTTAAGACTCCACTCTCTTTCCACACTCTTCCTAATCTTCTTCTTCTTCTTGGTCTCCTGAGGATAGCAGGAGAAGCTGAGAAAAAAGGATTACTCTTAGTTCTTCAACTTCTTCTGGTGACTAAGTCTTGTTCAAGACGGAGATTTCGTTCCGTTGAGCGACTTCCAAATGTCGTTTTATTTTCATGATTCTTCGTACAATTCCATAGTTTGAGGGAAAACCTCGGAAAGAACATTCAGGATTTCTTTCAAGTAACTACCTAGTATTTTGAGAAATGCCTTTTTGAAATATGAAACGATATTGCTCAAAAAACTGTGTCCCTTGCGTCAAAAAGTTTTTTTTTTTTTTTTTTTTTTTTTTTCAAGAAGATCAATATCTGTTTTACGAAACTCCTCTCAAACTGGATTTAGTGGAGGGGGAGGGAGGAAGTTGAGATGGGGGTTGTTGTCTGGATCAGCCCATAACACATGCGGGCGTTCTTATAATTTCTGTTGATCTCAATAAGGTATAATAGGACGTCGTCTTCTCCATTATTTTCAGATGAGAAATGAAATGTTTTGATCTTTTCATTGGAATCCGAAACACTACTTGAAGTTCTTTATTTCAACATCATAACGGCGTTACCCCCATACTGGAAGATTCGGAACTTCTATTATCGATAGGTACTGATCGGCTTTGCTAATGATTTACGCTAATATTTTTTTCTCCTCTTTTGAAGATCAAAATATCGTAATATTCGAACGGCTCAACAAGAACCGAGGAAGGATTTTGACGGAGAAATTCAACAGGCTCGTTCTCAAAAGACGTTCCTCCCAACATAGGAATGTTTGTTGTTCAGCTTAGGTGAGAATATTAACACGGTTTGTTCTGCTCCTTTGAGGTTTGAACTCGCTATTACCCTCAGTCGGTTTCTCGCTGCTTCACGCGGGAGACCCTCCCGTTTGTGTATTTTAACCGCAACCATCAACACAGTTATCACATTCCTAAGGAAAATCTCTTTGAGCTCGCTTAATGCTTTAATTTGTTGGCGTGGAAGTTGTTTGGTGTCTTAATAAAGGAAAGGAGGCGTGTGTGAGTTTACGGTGTAATGCTGACGAACGAGTGTCGAGTTTGTTCAAGTCGAAATGGATTCACAGGCTTCATACGGAACAAACTAATTCATTACATGATTTAGGTAATAATGAGTTCAGACAAGAAGCATTCACTATTTTATCCAAAGTTGATGAAATGGGGTCCTATAATCAACTATATGTATGGTTGGTACTAGTACATATTATGTAAACCTATAGTGTGTTATTTTTTTCTCAACACTTGACCTAGCACCCCCTCTCAACTAGCCAAGCCTCCACCCCAACCTCCCAGTTGCACACAGCAGCCCCCCACCCCACCTACTTTCCTGTCCTCGCCTCTTGCTTATCCCCTCCTTTGGCCTTCCAGTACTTTCCTTCTGCCGAAACCTCCCACCCCCCTATTACGCATTTCCCCCCATTCCCTCTCTCACCGTCTTTTAACCCTCGCACTTGTAGAACCGTGAAGGTCTGATTTCACCTTCAGTAGGTGGCTTGACAATAACGTCCTTAGGTCAAAAGTTTTTCCCATTGTAATGAATATGTTAGGTAAGACTTTATCTAATATAGTCACACTTTGACTCTTAATAAAGTTGATGCGTGAAGCAACATAGAACGTACATTCACTGGCATATGGAGATCGCCAAACTTCATCATTTTGAACAAATAAACTTGAGAAGCGGGATCCGTTGTTGTATTGTTTCATACGTTTTGAGATCATTAGTTATATGTCAAGAGGCAGCAGCTAAATCATGCCAAGTCTTGACACTTAAAGAGCGTTTCTTTCCACGATGTTTTGGACGCGCTTGATGAGCGTTCGGCAAAAGCTTTCAAAGCTCATCTGAAGTGTACGGAGTGAAAAAGGAGTAAACAGAACCATTTAGTTCCGATCGAGGAAGAAATAGCGCTCCCGCTAATATACAGTCTATTGTTACAGTGAATAGGGGCTTCCAGGCTTCACCGCCTTCTACCCGGATAAGGGAAGAAAGTGTTAATAATGTACGGGCTCGTTAGTTTCAATAAAGCTAGAGGAAAGTCGATCCCTAGCCTGAAAAGCGCGGAAAATAATCAAATTGGCGCCTGGCCAAGTTTCTCCGCCTTTACAGAGTTTCCCTTTACTCGGGGACTCCTTTTCCCTCCTTATAAGCCATAAGGCGCTCAGGTTTTTAGTGATACGTGTTACATGGAAGTCGAGACCCATCATCCGATTGGCTTCATATTTTGTTGTTGGATGTAATCAAGTGTATTGGACCGGTGCCATGGTATTCCAGTTGTTTTGTACCCAATTCAGAGGAAACGATTGAGCCGATGCGGGATTTCCCATCAAGCTTATTAGGACGAACGTACGTGGAGTTCTCTCTGATTAGGTTTATCTGGCTTCTGCCCGGACGTTGCTGACGGTCCATTCTCGTTAATTTAGGCTCAGATCCTGAAAAATGAAGCGAAACGGGGCCCACTGAGGGTGCTTTCTGCTTGATTACCCCGACTTCTTCGCACGGAGCCTGTGAAGTCAACTACACCTAGGGTTTCAACCAACAAAATGCGGGGTAAAACACTTTGTTTAGATCAATTCTATACTCTTAACCGAACAACAAATAATTCATTACAAATTCCGCGATAATGAAAACATGAGTTTTGAGGTTGTACTAATATATACTATTTATATTAATAAATTAATTGAAATAATTCTAATACTTGCTAATAACTAATTTGAAGAAATCAATCTGTATTATTGCTTTATGGGGTGAGGGAATAACGGAAAGAAAAAATGGTTTTAAAATCTAAAGCTGACTCGGCTTAGTTGGCTCGTCGTCTTGTCATTCACCAGTCCCTCGTCAACGTCAACGTCAACAGTTCAGCAACGAACTTCATCACATTCGTGTGGAGAGGGTCTGGATACCGGAGGAAGGGATATTCTTATCGTGAATTATACAAAAGTTATTACTTTTCTCTCTTTTCTGATTCATTTAACCCTGGAATGCAAACTTAACCCCCTTTCGGTGTAGAATCACCAACTATGGATCGTTGCAGGGCAACAATTCATTTTGTTCTCCTTGCTGCAAGAAATGAAAAAAAAAAAAAAAAAGAAATGATTTGATAGCGAGTATTAATGAATTTCCACTTTTATTGAGTTTTCGAGAAGTTGCGTGGATCGGAATAAAGACTGGGGCGCCAAAAATTGTCGATATTACCAAATTAAACGAAATATTTGTGTTTACGACATTCAATTCCATCTCAACTATAACTGCATGTTAAAAGAGAACCTGTTTTTTTCCATTGTGGAATTTTATCAGTTTTTTTCTTAGATTTGGTAAATATTTTGCTGTACGAGCTAACAGCGATGACGATACAAATTATATGTTGGGCGGAACTTGCTTATGATGGAAGTTAAAGGCGTTTTTTGAGGTTGTCAAAGTTTTGCTCCAAAACCGGCCTCCGTTATTTGGCAATCGGTCGAAAACTAAGAAGTTCTTATTGAATGGAAATGATACTTCACACTGTTACGTTTTCAAGTCTTTCGCATTATTTTCAAACTACGTAGACATTTTTGTACAAAACACTACATTTTCGACAATTGAGTAGATAAGTTTCGGGGTCGAATTTGAGCTGGATGCGAGTCACAGAGCGCAATTACAGATTTTCAGTAAAATTTCTACCGCTAATGTCGTTGTTAACGGCATACGTTGGCGGACATTGTATCTTGCATCTTCAAACAGAAAATTCAAATTTGTTAGCAGGTTTAAGATAAACCTCAAGCATGAAATGAACAATGTGTATTGTGGGAATTTAATAGTTCTTTGCCATTTTTCTATGTGACAGCCGTTAATTCAGCAATTCTATATCATAAAACCTTTGCCGGATTTTTCATTTTGAACCCTCTTGTAAACGTGCTTCACGTCACCGAATGGCTGAACTGTCTACTAAATTGGTATCGTTATATATATGTTTCAATACCTGGTGATACCAGTCTCGTTGCACCAACCCCCCTCTCCACGGTCCTCCTTAAAGATTATCTGGCCATGACGAAGTGAGACTAGGCGGAATGTGATGTACGAGACCCTATCGTGCTCCGTCCAACTAAATCATTGTAGAGAGGAAGAGTCGCGTGGTCTCTATCACTTTGCAACCCCCTCCCCCCCCCAACCCATCACTATACCCTCGTATCACCGCTAAAACCCGCAATTCCGCGGTGTACTTTTCGTGTCCTGGATCCTAGTTTCTGTCTAAGGATGACTTTCTTCCAAAAGCCCCTCCAAACCCTTCCGTCGCTACCGTTTTCGCGAATGGGATTTCAATAGGAATCCTTACATCCTCGTGCGTTCGCCGTTTATTCCCGCCGTATCTCGTATATCGCTGTTGGCAGTTCCTCGTGTATTCAATCACTCTACATCTACCCTTGTTATCCTCAACTCGAGAGAATGGATAAACCAACCGAGTTTGATCACGCGTTAACTCGCACTCTCCTAAAGGGATCCCCTTGATATTTAAGCTCAAGGGCGAAAACCGAATCGGTACATTAATAAAATTTGAAGAAAATCTGAAATCCCGCACAACCCTTATCATCAGGCGTTGGAGGAGGTTAATGAGGGAAATAGGAAATGCCGCATTCAACGAATTCGCCGGATTCCTTCAGTGAATTTCTCAAAACATTATGCATCAGAGGGTCATTTTTTGACCTCTACATGTTTCGCTATGTTAATTACGTCTTGGCGCAGATTTGCCGTATACGCTTCACTGACCAACCCTTAGCATAGCTGCAAATAACTAATAAATTTATCTCTCAATCGTGCCCTTTATGTGATTTTGACGTTTAGTATTTTCAATAAATTTCCTCTGACCCTCTGACACCTTTGAATATTTAGATAGATTCGACCGCAATTCTTCTGAGAACTTTCTCATCTCATTGATGATGATCAACATGATGAATATTTTTCGAGTACCAATCTTGCAGTAACTTCTCTTTGTGGGAACAACTCCATCTAACTAATAAGTTCCAGCTGATGGGTAATCGAATGTACGGTTCGTTTTAGACTAAATTCAAATAAGCAATCCTAGACACCGCCCATCAGTAATCCTTATTTCTATGCCATATTTGAATAATATTCAAAGAGATACAGTTTTATCGTATGAATATGTTAATAATAGTGAGTATTGCTTCTGCGCATACTTGCACATTGATAACAAAAGCCTAGGAGAAATCACTGGTCAGATCAGGATTGCCAACGCTCCGGTTGCATTTATGTGATAACGACAGGAGGATGTCAATCTTTATTTTATTCTCGTATTTTGATTTTGATGCTTTTGACGACCTCAGGTTCCACTACTCACAGTGGTAGAGATGACCCAACTCAATTTGTTGAACATTGATCGGTTGGGATACAAAATAAACATCAATTTGTACTGTAGTCGCACCTAGCTGTAACCAGTAGTCTACATTTTGAAAGCGACGCATATTAATTTTGTCAGATTGATTTCCTCACATTTTCCATTATTTTAATTCACTCCTCAAAAAAAGAAGACAAAAAACCGTTGGATAAACAAGTTTGGTTATTCTCCCATTAAATTCCCATTTTCCTGCAACTCCCTTAATCCGTTTTCGATCGTTTCCACGCTTTCTAGATAAATCCTTCTCGTTACGAGGGGGGAAAAAAATCCAATTTTTATTCAGTTAACTTCCGTGTTGCGTGGCCAAAAAGGAAGGGAAACTTCCCGAGGCAGGAAGATGCTCCGAGTCGATCGACGAAAAAGCTTATAATTTTGGAAGCGCATGTTTGTTTTACGTTGAGCGTAAGTCGGAGGTTATTTACTTTCATGAGAAAAAAACTCTAGCTAATCCTCCGAATGGGAAATGAACCCAAAACAGTAAAGAGGGAAAAGAGTCAGGGAGAGGGAAGCGCTTCGAAGAAGGAATGAAGGTTGATAAATGTGTTGAAAAGGAAACTGCTGTTTGAGACACCTGAAGACGAGGTAATGAAGATGATTCAAACTGAAACGTCACGAAATCGATTCTACTGATGAAACGTCACAACAGTAGGATAACTTCCGTATTTTCATGATAATTCGTTTATTTCCAAAACCGTCGGGCTTATTGTAAATAATTTATTGACCCATACATTTGGTGTATTATGGGCCAAAATCAGTAAGAAAACTTGTTATGACTAGGATACCGCCGGTTAGGATTGCCTCCACAACGCATTTATGACGAATGGTTTCTAGAATGTGTTGTATTTTTTTGTTGTTGTAGAATGTATTTAAAAAACATTGTTTAATTTATTTTCGAAATAAATGTTCTTATTTTAGCGTTGAACCATTTTCAATTGTCGGCTAATCTCAACGAGCTCTACCGAAAGAAATACACAACATTCATGGCGCCGTGGGTGGGCTCTCCCTTTAGGTGGAGAAGAAGAAAAAGAAGAAAAAAGAGTTGAAGTTATTAATTTTTAAATGTCCTTTAATTCCTAGAGCGGGATTGGTTTAAAACTTATTTGTATCGCTTCAGCGTCCAATATCTAATGAAAAATGATACCCTACAACCACAAGAAGCTCAAAATTAATTTTTATAATACAAATGCTCACTCATACGCGACCTCCTCTATGGTAATGTTACCGGACAATTAAAGAATTTGTTGTCTATTTTAATAGGGTAAATATACCTGTCTCTTACAAAAAAAAAGTGAGGAATGATACCCCACATGCCTATGGTCTCAAAAAAGACAAAATTGGTTTCTATATGCAAAATGTCATCAAAGAATCGCCTCAGTTTTGAGCGATTGGGTTGACAAGTATAAGGAATAAAATTTTAATTTAAAAAAATGTAGTAGAAGGATTTGTAGATTTTAAAAATGTAGAAGAATTCCTATCGTTGAAATCGGCGTAGACGGTGGAAGGACATTTTGGTTATTGAATTCAGGCATTTTGATCGGTCTGTGGTTCGGAATGGTTATTATTCTGAGAATATTGATAATTTTTGACCAACTGGTTGCCCTGTTTCAGAGGAGAGGACTGAATTGATGACATATCCGTTTGGAGGGTGGGTGTGATAAAAATTAAAAGTATAATGTTTGTCAGTACAAACACTATGACGCACAAGTTCAGCAAGAATTTTAGTATCCCTTTTTAAACTCGGTTCAATTGATCGAAATTGGTCTAGGGGATTTTCACTGAACAAAGGAGGCTCATTTTCCATTGAAAATTCAATTAATGTTGTCTACTGGAATAGCATGGATGGGCGGACTATGTGTATCCTGCCTTGCTCGCGATGCAGTCGTGAATTTTTGAAATCTCGTTAGAAAGATTGGCAGTAAGGGAGGTAGAGCATGAGTCGAATTGAGTTAAGTCGACGGAAGACGCAGATTGCAACTGACGCGAAGGCGATCAGTGGGCGTCTGAACGGCGAGCACTTGCAACATTTAGAGATCAGTTGGTGCGGGAAGTCATTAAGGAAAACACCCTAATCAGTCTTCTTCTACGATTGTTACCGGTACACCGCGAATTTTCGATTGTTTTCTCACCGATGCCCAACAAGCGAGGGAAAAGGCGTGAGTTTCTAGAGAATTGGTAATGACGCTACGAGTTGTGCAAAGGGAAATCGGTCTGAGAGCCCGACAGTGGGTTTGATGCCTTTAATATATTAGTGCCCACCGTTCTTCCGGACTTTCAAAGCTGTGTTGCCGAATCACTCTAATCATCAACCTCGCTGCAGTCTTTCTCCATTCTTCACCCATCCACTTCCTCAGTGATCTGTGTCCTCCTGGCATTGAGATCACTTTTTTTTTGCGTGTGAAGTATCGTCACTGAATATCGACACTGAATCGACCGGAATGAGTCCTGGACACCCACTGTTTCCCTCATCCTCTAAGGAACAATAAAGAATTGTGAATTAATTCGTCGCGTCTTGGTTGGTTCCTTGATAAATCGACCTATGTTTTCATGCACAAAGTCAATCTCTCCGATCCGGTCCAAAATTAGCGTGTCTTGATCGAAATAAGCAAATGCCCGACCGCCGTACGCCTCCCGCCGTCCGGTATTAGAAAATTTTCTAAGAATCTGAAAGTTTTGGACAGGGACTTCGTTTTTGGCTCTAGTTGGTCCTCAAAACTTTTCAGCCCGATCGAACCGAATTTGAGCAGAAGGGGGGGAGGGATAAAATGTGCATTTCGAGGAATGGATTCACAATATTTTCGGTGATCTAGGCGTGGGGGTATGATTTTCGACTAAATTTTTGACGCTGAATCTAATGAAACGGGTCCCGGACCAATTGGCGCCCACCTGAAGAGGTCATGGGTCAAAATTGGTACCTATCTACCTATTTCGAATGTGTTTTCGAGATTTCTGCTACCTACGCGAGTGTGGTATCATTTTCACAAAATGTTTGACGCTGAATCGATTAGAATGGGTCTCCGTGCTCCTGGTCTGTGGAATAATCAACTCTTGTGATAGAATTTTCAGCGATTTTAAAAATTGTGACAAGTTGTGTTTTAATTAATACTTTTTTCAAATTTGAAAGATTGGGCTTTAGGCATAGAAACGTTATTGATGAATGAAATTTGCAGTAATTGAATCAGTTTCTTCATCTTTCTTTCGTAATTCAGGGGGGGGGGGGGGGAACTCCCGGTTTGGCAACACTGCCGCGATCCTCTTCAGGGCCGCGAAAACCCTTGTCTAGCCCCCAAAACGCGGAGCCCCTCACCGACTCACACCCCTTCGCCAAACCACCCGCCACCATCCCTCGACGGGTTACAGAATCGAGAGATGATCCTCCCGGGGAAAACCGTCGGCCCACCCCACCCCCTCATTATCCCTCTCAACTTGTTGGGCCCAACTCCCTTTTCCCTTCCGATCTCCGCCACCCTCACTTCTCCGATTGAACCGCCTCGTACATCCTCTGATTCATCTATCAGCCACCCCTCCGCCGCAATCTGATTTACGTTCGAGCCATCGCTTCAGCTATCAAACCACCGCAACCAAACTGCCAACGCGTCAAATCCGTCCAACACGGGAAGGGAACTGAACCAATTTATTTGCATCACTCGCAAACTTCAAACGCCGCGAATTTCCCGTAATCAGAACCCTCCTCGCTCAACTTTCGTCTTGGGAAACTGTCAAAATCACTCGTCGTTCGCATGTAAATAATTTGTTCGGAGGCCAAAAACAATGTGGTCCGGGAATAAATCGGGTCTTCATACCCTTAACGTGTTCAGTTCATTGCCTAGATGTGAGTACCTCGATCTCCACGTTTACTATCAATTAACAATCATTATCATTTCACATTTATCACATGTTTTCCGCCAACTTAACCCGAATTGGCCCTTGTTTGATACGCGATTCTGTCTTTTCATAGAGGAACGCTACTAAAATCTCTTGAATGATTTATAAAATGCTTGAATTTCTTAAATGCGGTAAATTAAAAAAAATTGAGAAATTTTGCGCATTGACTTTTTTAGGGTGTCTACTATTTCCGGACACCTGGGCGTCAGTGGTATCCGTTTTCCTCTTATTGTTGGACGCTGAAATGATAGCGATTGCAACCTTAGGCCTGTAGCATCGAAAAATTTTACTTCATGAGTGAAACATGGTATTTTTGATGGTTACTCAAGTCCCTGATAATGTAGATGGAGTCCTCGAAAAAACGCTTTCTCACACGAACTAGGTTCTCCTAGAAGAGTATAAAATGGCGGTAAAAATTTAGCAATTGTTTTCTATTAAAATTCTTCTAATTTCATAAGGGGGGAAGGAGTTTATGCACACATTTTCAAACATTTCAGAGATTTCTTCACCGAATAAGGGTGGTGGTTCAAAATTCATACATCTTGAAAACATCTCAAAATAAGTGATTTCTTGGTTCAACATAATTACGAACTTATCACATTGAATTTCGAAAATTTTATCAGAAAACAAATATGAATGATGGTGTAATTGGTTAGCTAATTAATCAAGGTTTTAGGAAAATTCCGATGGAAGCCCAATTATTATTTATATTTGTATTTATTCTTATCAATGTGTTCTAATTAATTGATGAAGACAAACCCATTCATTGGTATCTTTTCATGGTGGGAGATCATTTGTGAGTTTATTCAATAAATTATTTGAGGTGTTGAAGATGGGAGTCGTCACGCAATAACTCTTCACTCCCTACTGAGCTCTTGGGGGAAATGAGGGAGGAAAATCTCCCCTCGCGGTACACCGTGTGAAGGTGATGACGTATTAAAAAACATTCCTCGCGCCGATTATATTGGCGGCGTCGGCGTTAACTCTCCCCATCGACTCCGAAGAGGCCGTCAGATAAGGAAAACATAACATGAAGCTTAGGGAAAAAACCTTCCTCTCGTTATTATTGATTAATGTTCCCCGAGCAGGAGCCTCCATTGGTTTGCTCACTTCCTTCTAACTTATGGTTCTGGCCTCTCCCGGGTTACTCCACTGTTTCCCGCTCTTACACACTCGCCGGATAAAGCAGGTCTATAAATTTCACGAGGAAGAAACCCACCCTGCGGATTACAACCACCGATACACCACCTACCAGACAATAGTAAATAATTGCGGCTATTATTTCAATTTTCTTTTTCCTCTCTTTTTTTAAACCATTCCTATCTCGTTTGCCGCCATTTTTTTCTCTTTCTTGAGCATTTGTCTTCGTACGAAGCCTCCGTGTTTCTCATATAAAACGTGTGGTATGTTCATAACGCGGCTCTGAAGATATACAACGGCCGCGTCCGCATGTACGGTTTAATGTCACCTCTAAAATAGGTAGATTACTTTACATATACGAGTATATCGACTCCCTCGTGTACTTTTATCGAGGAAAGAAAACCAACTACACGGAAAAATACTGTGATTGCGTTTCCTTGGCACGATAAAAGAGCGGTTAGCGTAAGTAAATTTATTTCCTCGTCGTTCTTTTTCAACAGCTTCCAAGTTGTGGATCGTTTTATAGACTCGACGCTAGACGGTATATGGAAACTATTTTCCTCCGTTGTCCCTAAACACTTTTCAACGATACTGCGCCATTATGCAAACTCCGTTCTCCGGTCTCATAAGAGCAAAATGGAAGAGATTATGTCCGTGAATTTACCGACAGTCGTTTGCATTGATAATGAGTCATCTCATCGACTCTTCTTCCACATCTGGGGGGAATAAAATGTACGAACTAAGGCGGTGTCCATCCTAAGAGAAGCACAGCGTGGCAGAATATACTCAAACCTCAATCTCCCAACCACATAGGTATGAATTTCAGCCTATAGTGTACATACTCAACATATCAATAAGAAATTGAAGAGAATGAACCTATCTATCCTATCCTATCCTATGGAGGATACATGCTATGGAAACGATTTACCACAAGAACGAGATTTACGAATAATGATAAAGGATTGTGGAAAATTTCACCTTTTACTCTTAACAACCACGCGGACAAGATGGATTCCACTAAGGACGAAATGGTTGATGGCGGTCCGTCATCTCCCCCATTTGCGATCTCAGCATCGCAATATTTCTACATTATAAATATATGCTTCTTGAGTTAAGCGTGATGAGGGAATGCGTGACACCTACGTCCTCTAGCCTCATGTTCATAGTGTATCATCACCAGTTTCCGCTGCATTAAATGTCCTTGTTCCCATAGCAGAATGGGAAGAGTCCTGAGCTGTCCGAGGCGGAGGACAGCGTGAAGGTTACTCATCAATTTCTTGGAACTTCATAACTGAAGCGGAGGTGAGCCACGGCGTGCCAGTTATACCTCTCCGTCAGCTTCCACGAGTCTTACGTACTTAGTATCAAGCCAGCATATAATAATTATTAGCCCTGGTATTGAATCTCCTTGCTCCCTGAGCAGGATGAGGAGAAACCCTCAGCAAGCTTCGTAGCAGGTGCCCCCTTCGTCAAATTGTTGACAGCACCCTTAATTCGGGAACAGTGCAATACTTGAAAGACGGGAGATTGTTACACTCCACCAACACCCAACAACTTAGTATCACAGTTTTATCATGTTTACCCCTCCACATTGGAACGTAATTCTTCTTCAATTTAATACCTTTTCAATATTGCTGAGTAGTAGCAATAGGCTCAAGATGGCCAGTATGAAGAACAGCGAGGATGTCATGCCTATTCGTCAAATGCCCATTTCATTGAGTCTTGGTATCATACTTGATTTTTTCTATCATACAACGTCCTCATGCAATAATGTGCAATAATGCAATAACCATTTTTTCTTGTCGAGGATCAAAATAGTTGACTGAATAATACAAACAAGCATCATGCAATTGAACAAATGGCCGGGTGGAATGTGGACAAGAATTAAATTATCCTTAGAATTTATGTGTCCCGTGCTACCGGTTCTTATCTTCAACCTGAATCCTTGGGGCCTGTCATTGGCGTACTTCTAATTAAGAGACTTGTTCATCCTTGATAATGCGCTTTTCCCATCTGCCAAAGGCGAAACCCTCATTATTTGCCTCCGGGGAGTCTTTGCGCTCTCCAAGTCTTCTTCCTTGAAGTTAACCCCCACCCCTCCTCGAGCGCTCTCTCTCTTCCCGCAAGTTAAGTCTACAAAACAATCACAACATCTCACCCGCACACGACTTCTTGTTACACCTTCACCTTCACCCTCGGCTCACGGTTTTTAAGCCCCTCGTAATCCTGGAGTTGAAAGTCCAATTTTCGAAACAAAACTCCCCCTCCAGCGACGAGAAAGCCCTCAACTGAAACTCCTCTCAACTCACAGACGTTGGTAAAAGTGAAAAGTTAATTTTCGAGATATCAGTTGTTTTTCCCCATAATCTCGGCGGCTCAGCTTTCGAATTAATTTCCGCCTTCTCGATCTTCACGTCAAGGAAAACCCCCCTGATATCCAAATCTCGGCGTTAGAGTTGAAATGAAGACTTTTCCACCCGAAGAGTGTTTCCTTCTATAATATGTTTTCCTTGACTGGAATTCAAAACTTTTCTTTTTCATCAAAACTCGAAGGGAAGATAATTTATGAACACATTTAATTTACGTAACCTCCTACGGGGAAACAATCTTGGAAAAAAATCCCATCAAACTAAGAACGATACCTACTTATTGAAACAATAACGCGTTAGGGTCGATAGGAAATATAAAATAATATGAACTCTATAATTTTCTTATTTCACGCAATTCGCTCGGCGATTTGTTAAATTTTTTATTACCGCTGAAACTATGGCTTAAGTTTTTCTACATATTTCTCATTAATGTAGAACATGATCAGAACAATAGAAGGAACATTTACCATTTGAATTACCATTGAGAAATGACCCTATTTCATCTATAAAACATTGTGTTTACTCGGCGATAATGAGATTCCGCACAAAAATGAAACGTATGTGTACACTAATTGCAATACCTGAAATCGTATTAGCTTTCAATACTATATCACGCGGTTGTTTTCAATCCCAATTCGACGTTAGGGAGACACAAACAGAAGAAAAGAACAATTCACTGGTTAACGTGCTCAAAATGAATTGCGAGTATTAATTGCAAAGGTTGTTTCATTTAACTTCTTGCAGTTTTCAATTGTTTATGAATTTTAATTTATTTTGTCTTTTTGGAGGCTTTTTATGGCTTTATGCTACGATCGATACGAAGAGAATAAAATGTATTTTTAATGCCGACGTAGTTACCGTTACCTGCTCTCCCTTTCATTACTCACAAGCAAGGATGACTTCTATGTTATGCGAAGAGACTCGTGACTGGGCGTGCTAGTTATGACGTTCATTCCTCAACTTCGATATAACTTCTCTCTGTAGGAAGATGTCTTTCGAAATAGATTCCCACTGATATGCCCTCTGGAAAGTCATTTCCACCCCGGAACAAATGTTGATGAAACGGCACGTCACTGACGACAAATGAAATCAAAACGCGAAAACCTCCTCCCCATCGGTATCACCGCACCGGAGAAAGTATTGATTTAATTACGGCTCAATCCGCTAAAGGGTGGAACTCGAGGAGGGAAGCGAAATTTCGGTTTATACCAATTATTCATATCTGTTCCTCCAAACCTGAAAAGGGGGTCGGGGGAGATAATTATTTTGAAATCTGAGACCTCAACGTGTTGGTTTGAGCGCGTTTTGAGGGTGGAAATGAATGGAGGGAGAGCGAACTTTGAGTTTCTCCATTGAAATCCCCCCCCCCCCTCCTTCCACCATCAGTAAACCAAACCTCACTCGGCAATGACGACTAGCACCACCAATCGGATCCTTTTGAATACTCTCGTGAGCCGTTTTTAGTGAGGTCGTTCGTTCTCCTTACATAATGATCGTCACTTGTTCAAATACCAGCTTAACCTGATGATGTTGAGATATTTAGTAGGCACTTTGTGACGTTAGGCATAAATATATCATTATGCCCGTATTGATATTCTTTATTTCAATGTTATTGACGTGTTTATTTTGTTCAAAGTTAGATTTTCCAATCAACAAAATAATGTTTTTTAATGACTTGCTTAAAATATTTAGTTTATGTTAAATTTGAACGCCTATTTTCTTTTATTGTTCAAAAGTGTATTAATTTGAATTGTCCATTCATCGTCCTTACCCGCTGTCCGAACCAAAAACCAAAAACCCTTTAAACTTCTCCAAGAGTGCTCAAATTCAGCGCGCAGTACCCTTATGGGTCAATGTTGTGCCTACCTCATTTTGAGCCCGATTGCCCCAATCGGAGGCAGGTCGTGGACGAAAATGGTTTTTCGAGGTGATTTGGGGATTGACGAGTGTCAGGATTTAGATGCTGGATCAAATGAGATGAGTTTTGGATCGATTTCAATACAAAGTATTGGTAAAAATGAGTTTTTTGAAAATAATTTGTCACGTTTGTTGGATTACTCGTGTTTGGTGTCATTTTCGACAGCATTTCGGTCGCTGAATCGAATGAGATGAACCAGGCGAAATGTTTATTTTGAAATGAAATGTGTGAAGTTTGAATCACTGAAAATTTATTATATTTTTGTGTACTAGGTACAGCTTTAAGTTTTGCGCAATGTTGTCGAAGTCAAAAAATGTATTGGGCTTAAAATTGAAAATGATAAGGCTTCTGCTGCTCAAAGGAAGCAAATGAAGGAACAATTTTAAGCGAATTTCCATTCTCATAATTTTTTATTGAGCATGAATGTTGAGTCTTCATTTCCTTCGACTGAGTGAGCGCACGATCTGATATTCTTCGAGTTTACTGGAGAAGAAGCATGTTCTGCAGTGAGAAACTTGCGATTCACGTCACCTTTTACTGCGGGCCGAGGTAAAGCAACCAAGAGGCCCTTAAGTGGAAATATTCCGGTTCAACTTGTACCGGCCAAGCTCTGCGTGCTCAGGGCGACGGAACTTGAGCTAAACTTGTAAAACAGAACTGGCCTTTAACTGGATTAAACTCGAAGGGTAAGTTCGGTCTCGGAGAAGGGCAGTTCCAAGTGGAAGTCCGCCGCCCTCGAGGCGAACGCTGACGCTCCAGAGGCGCTCTCGAGAGCCTTTCCCGCCTTAGGTTGCCATAGACGACCGTTGAAACTCGACAAAAGCGCCTGATGATTGCGCTTTTCGAGACAGGAGTGGAAACTGTCTAATGAATCAACGAGAGAGATCCGAGTTGAAGTTGCGCTCAACGGACCGGGTTTGAGTTAACTAGCTCGAACTTAAACTTTGAATCGCTCCGCTCCGCGAAAACAATAAATTCCGCCATAATTGCGAAGGGTATCTCTCTAAACTGCTCGAAGGCTCCAACAGAACACACTTCTCCCCAAACGATAACAATGGGCTCGAGTTAATTGATTCACCTTCAGCCAAATGGCTACGTGAAAATTAGAGCCACGTTGAAACTTTATCACATTCCTCTGTGCGAGTAGAACAATTTGAGTTTTCGCTTGCCATTAGGTGACCTCACAAACTCTTCATAAAGAATTGCCTCAAAACTCCGAAGCCTTCAATGTACGTTAGCCTGCCTATTTAATAAAAGTGGACCAACACCTTTTTGCCAAAAAACCTCTTTTTTCAAATGTAATTTTTTTAATCGGTTCAGTGTGGAAAATGACACCCCTCATTTTTCTGACCATGAAATACTAAAAAAAAAAAAAAAACCATTTTCAGGAAAAAAAGAAGCAATTATTCATCCATAACCGGCCTTTTTTAGTGGCAAATTTGGACCACTTCAATCGATATCTGTAAAAAATTTAGCTGAAAATCAAACTTAACCCGCACCTATAACCTACAAAATCTTAAAAAACTATCTTCAATATACACATTTTCACCCGAACCCGTCTTCTATTTGAGAGGGAGCAAAATACATCGTTTGGCCTGAAATTAGTCGTTTTTATAACTAATACCCTTAGTTGAGTCAAAGTAATTTATATTTTTAATAAAAATGTAAGAAATGTTAGTATTTAGGGTTAATCATCTGCTGCGAATTGATCCTACGGCCTTCATCTGATCAACTGACCACTATCTGATCAACTTTTACCCATCTGATCGCTTCTTTTGGGCCATTTAAAACTTAATAATTCAACTCCCGGTATTTCGGACCCAATGACACCCTCTTATCCCCGAGGCACTTACGTTAATTTGCATTTCGAAAGCTTGTTAGTACACACTTGCGTTTTGGAAGGATTACAACTGCGAGCGGGGGGAGGGGGTGGTAAATGTTCAACGTAGAAACACGGATTAGCACGTCAGGGAGGTGATGGATAGGCAAATCGACCTGAACTGCTCAGTTGGAACTAATCTCCGAGCTAGTACGAACACGGTGGGCGGATCAGTCGCGTAACTACTCGCTAACCGTATTTGTGCTCGATCTAAGAAGTCGAAATTTTAATTGCTATCAATTATCGTGATGAGAGGGGGGGGGGGGGGCTCTTTCGGCTGAAATAGAGGGGCTGTGTGCTTATACTCCATTGTGCGTCTGATTATCAATTTATTTCAATTCATCAAAAAAAAGAAACTCTGAATGAAAGTAATAGAGTACTGATTTTGAGTGACTTTTTCATGCTCGTAAAATGTGTTTGAAATTCAACTTTTATCATATTATCAGAGCAATTTCGACTAAGATGAAGTTATTATTACAGAATTATAATTTTCGTATTGGGACGACCGGGCATTTTTTCTTGTTATTGCAAAGTTAAAAGAGTTGTACCTATTTTACAGCAAATCAACTCGATTGGTGCCGGAAAAATGCATATTTCGAGGATTAGGGTTTGTCTTTTTTCAGTGATTTCCTGAAGTGGACTTTTTTACGATTTGGTAGCAAAAGGTCTTCTATTTTATCTACGGGTTTACCTTGGATTTATTTCTTAAAAGAATGTCCAAATGGAAAAGAATAACAAAATTGTTTGTAAACTTTGAATATTGATGCACGCGAGAGATTTTTACTTTAATATATCTCTTGCTACCTTCATTGTATTTGTAATAGGTCAACGAGAGGTGGAGGTGGCAAGAGGCAGGTAAGTGGTTGTTTGGTGAATAGACTCTCTAGCTTCATATTTTGGTGATAATGGTTTTGGCAGCCACCTATCTAAGAGGAACAATGGCCCGCGACGAAGAAGTTGTCAAGGAGGCCCGTCAGGTACCAGCAACACGCGAATATCCTCCGATAGGACAATACACAGTGACAGGACTGTCATAACCAGCGAGTTGCTATGGGCAATTGTATTGTGTACCTACGTGCGTCCTCCGTCTGCCGGATCGAATAGTTGACGAGGACGTACGGCGCGAGGGAAGGGGTCGGCCGGGTCAAGGGGTTGCCTCTAACGGCCCTCGTCACTAAAACTTGTTTGTGTGCCTTCGGCAAATAGGAGGGAAGACCGTAAATAATTTTACTGCCGAGGAGCCCGCGCTTCTAACGGCCGCCCCCTTTGCGCCTTTTGCGGCCTCTCGCACCCTTGAGGGTTGGAAAAGCGGGTTGGAACGAGGTGATGAAGCTTCCGCAAGCACCCGGTGACCTTCGCATTCCGCTTTATGACTCCAAACCTCCTTGAAACGCAAACAATAAAACATGACGCGAGTGGAGAATGTCCAGAGCACGACCCATTCAACGAATCCGGAACTGAAATGATTCTCCGATGGATTAAGAATAATTGTGTTGCGAGCTCCCCGTCAAATGGGCTGCCAGCGTCGCAAGATCAAAGACCTGTGGAGGGCTAAGGGAGTCATTTCGAGGAATTGTGCGTCGTATCGAATTGGCTGGAACCTTCCAGAACCAGGGAAGGTTCCAGAACGTTCTCGGCCAGGTAGCTGGTATAAAACGGGCCCAGAAACGCCGCGAAGTTCAGTTCAATTCGGAGTCCGGATATAGACCCTTCGGGTTATAAATTGTGCGACAACCGCGTTACAACCGTGTATTGTGATTCTGTCATTGTGTAAGTGCGCGAATGTGAACAGTGTATGTACTCAAGTGAACGATTGTTAATAAATTATTTACTAAGAACATAAATCGTTACAATTGTAACCTCTTACTATCGTTCATTTGACAAGGATGAAGCCCCAGAACTGAGGTCCCTGGGGATTGATGATTGACCATGATGAACATTACGATGATGATCTGATATCCCTTTGGTTATAAGAGAATAAAGTTAGATTAGCGTAGATCAGCGCCATAGCCCCCTATGTATTACACCCTCTGTACGGTTTGGGGGAGCTGCTTAAATACTTGAATTTAATGCTTTGCTGTGCATACTTTGCTTGCATAATGTTTTCATGTCCAGGGTAAATCTCTGTGATTTGCCAGAAAATTTTCAAGAAGTTTTAAGAAGATAACAAATCAATACCAAAATGACCGTCCAAGCCATTTCCAGCAAAAGGAATTTGTCTGAAAATTTTAAGTATTGTTCACCTTTCGGCCTTAGTTGGTCCTCAAAACTATTAATAGAGTAGAAGAAGGCCCTGAATGAACTGCCACACACCGAACCGGGGGTCAAGAAGGAAATTTTGAAAATGGGTAGGCCTAGGTAAGTTGACCTGAAGACCTCAAAGATATACACGTTTTGTCTTATCTACCGAAAATCGAGGGGGGTACATTATTACAGTGGAACAATGAAGTTGTTTGAGCCATGGTAGTTCAGGTAGGCCACTGTTTTGGCCGTTGGAGAGAAAACAATCGATTTTTTGCAAGGCTTTTCGTCCTGGACGGCCTTGATGGCGGTTGGCGAGGTCTTGCGTCAATCACATCCAAGTGGTGGCAGAAACTACGTACTGTTTTCAAGCGGTCTTTTCGTCTCTTCCACTCCCACCCTTCCGTGGTTGTAATGCCACTCTGCGCCTTCTCTTTTCAACCACGCCGAACTCGTTTCATCGGATTTTCCAACTTCACTTTTCCCTGTATTTACTTGAGCGTGCGGCGAAACGTTTTGTGTCTTGCTTCTTTTGTTGGCGAGAAAACGTCACAATTCATGAACCGCGCCTTTACAATCTCTCGGCCTCGAGACACCCAGTTTCTTTTCTCGTCGCGGAAGAAGGGTGTGAACAATGCCGAAACCTTTCTCCTTCGTCGTTATTCCTCTTCCAATTTGTATTGCGAACCTGAACATGCTCTTGTAGGCTTCGCCTAGTCGGACGGCGGTTCAATTCAACGAAACATCGTTGGACCGACGACATATTTGCGGGGATCCACCGTTTGATCACTTCAGCGCATAAAAATTAAATGAAGCAAAATTAATTCCCGTGCAAATATCCCGTCTTAAGAGAAAAAAGTGAGACAGTGAAGAAAATGGTGAAAATTAACCAATGAAATATTCATAAAACCACTTCTCAAAAAAACCATTTCACTCGAACTGTTCATACATTCTTCAGTAAAAACAATTTTATTGAGGGCTATTGCCCGGAAGTTATCAACCCCTCAACAACACATCCTTCTTTTAGTTTGCAAAACCAACCATTTCAAGATAACCAAATTGAAAAATGGAAACCAAATGGGAAATCGGGAAATTCCGGTAGATTCTGCGGTTCCGGTTTTTCTTCAGTCCGTTTGATCGTGATGCCTCGCTCTCAGAGGGTGTTCAGATGGCAGAAAGGAGGAATCCATAGCATATCGAATGATTTATTTAGAGACATAATACAAAGTTTCATAGATTGGCGTTTTCGACGTACCATCGTCAATGATTTAATCCGTGCATAAGTTCTACGCCCGTTTTTGAGGTGACGCCTATGAGTTTTATTTATAAGTAATAACTATATCAACATGTTCAAAACACTATTTAATTTTATCTAGGAACTAAAACAGAATATTGAAAATTTTTACATCAACTTACGGTTATCTTCAATTTCGGGTCACAATCATAAAATTCATTCTTTCAGTTTTCACGTTATCCTATAGAAATTTTGAAACAGAGAAAGCGGTATTGTTATGTCAATATCAATGTATCATCAAGAATTATTCGAGTGCTTTTTTCACAATCTCCAGCCTACTTCTACCTCGACGGGGTAAAAATTAATAATAGTAATAATAATACATAACCGAGTTACTGTGGTTGTATTGTAGAAAAATGCTCATCGAGAAAAGAATTCCGTATTAAAAATTTCCGTATCAGTTCATTTCGACAAAGCTCAACTCTCTCGCTGTCATCAGTAAAAATGAACCCTATGAAAATTCTTTGCATGCTCTTTTTGTTCGTCGAGAAGGGCGGCTTAATGCCGTGGGGGGTCAAACCCCTCGAGACGTTGGATATGAGGGGGAAGGGAGGAGGGGAGATGAGAGAAGAATTTTTTTTTCGCTCTTTTTATCTGGGTAAATTCAGAGGAGTGGATAATCCTTAATACGGGATTCCACGGGAATATGCGGGATGGAAAGGGGGTTGCGATCCTCGGGTTTATCGTTGCAAGGTTTTTGCCACCCTCTGTATGTATTTTCTGCTTCGTGCATACGCTTTTTTTCGCTCAGTCTCGAGCTTCTTTTCCCTTCCAACCCGAAAGTTTTCTAGTCGTTAAGGTCATGGAGTGAAAAAAAAACCACCCCTCAAGAGTCGGAACCAGAGAGTACAGGAATTTCCTCTCTCGCCCCACCGTTGGAAAAGGGACAGCCAACCCCTTCCACACCTTCTTAAAGGAGAGGAGTTTAGCTATCGTGGAGGTGGTAACGAAGCGGGGGTCCCCCCATTAAATTTGAATTAGGTCTAATTGGGAAAACCCTCCGAACCCTTTTCCAACCCCCTCGGCGTTTTCCCGAGGCTTTG
The DNA here is from genome assembly GCA_019603395.1 of Cyrtorhinus lividipennis. Lineage (NCBI taxonomy): Eukaryota > Metazoa > Arthropoda > Insecta > Hemiptera > Miridae > Cyrtorhinus > Cyrtorhinus lividipennis. The sequence continues at coordinate 9,034,939 of CM034004.1, read as the reverse complement.
CCATCTCCGCACTTTATGAGAGCTCATTAGAACTCGGCGTGTCACACACTGGTAGTTTTTAATTAGTGCGGTGGAATTCTTACTCGTGACAACTCGAAGGGTGGGGAGGAGGCACACGTGGTCCACCGGAGGCGAATTAAAGTTATGCTCGAGAACAATCAAACTTAAATCGAGTTAAGTTTACTGAGTTTGTATTTAAACATCATGGTGTTGCTTCATCTTCATCCCAACCTGCTTTGTTTAATGTTGAACGAGGAAACATTCCTCGGTCCTACACGAGCGCTGTTGGATCTATTGTTCTTGAGACCCTTTCTCCTCGCTAAAAGCCAGGAATGTTCTCGATCGTCGGATAGGAATTTTGAGTTATTACCTTGATTCCTGTTTATTGCCGGATTAAACAGTCTACGTGATTCAACAGAACTCCTACTCACGTTAAATTGACCGGTTTCGTTGCGAATATTACAACAAAGGCGTATTTATCACTCCGTTCGAGATCCTGCCATAACAAAATTGGATTCCCGATTCAAACTTACCTGAAGTTGATAAATTGTTTTGACGTCAAATTAATTCATGGTCGAACGATCTACGATTTAATTAATGAAATATTCTGAGAAGAGAAATTTTGAACCGGAGAACTCCCCTCCCTCTCCACTCGTACAATCGGCAACCCACACGATTAATTTGACCAATGATGGCGTCAAACAAGTGATGAGATGAAAATTTAATTTGATGCTCTCCGCCGTATTGGACCAATTTTTAAATTTCTCGACGAAAAATCATTCCTCGTGTGTGATTGATTTTCTACTCTGTTTGCTTGTCGACGAACGTAACACAGATCAATTTGATTCGTTAGTTAATTATATCGTTGAAACTAACATTTGAGCGTAAGAACGAACAAACACAAACGAGTTAAAAGTGTACACTTTACATTCGAATTTCTTAGACGAAATAGTGCCTTGTAATTTTTGGCTACAATGCGGTTGGAATGCAACCAGTGTACCTTGTATGGTGTATAATACCCATGTTAAAATCAAGTGCCATTTGAAATTAAGTTACTATACCGTTGGTACAGTGTACCCCTGAGATTCAAAAATCTTTACTTTTCTATTTTATTGTCCCCATTAAATGAAGGAAAACACCCATATTGATTATTGGGAACAACGGACTATATGGGAACTTCGGAACAAACACTGACAAATAACAAAACTGAGTCCAAACTATCCTGTAGTTGGACGTGTATTAATATTTTGTTTCAAATGTTGCGAAGCTTCTATTCCTCCTTCTCCTTCTTCTATGTCGAATAACATCTGAGGACTCGAAATGCGTCGTATCAGTGCTTGTGAGTGACAAACACGTTTTCAGTCAGCAACAACACTTTTGATTTTAGTAACTAAAATTCTTCATTTTACTTCATTTGACTCAATGAGGACTCCCTCCAATTCGCGTTTTAGGTGAACGATCGAACGGAATGTCAAACAATTTTTATGTGACTGTCTGAACCTCAACGGTGATTAAAAACAAAATTTTTCTACAAAGCAGCATTTATACATTTGAGAATCTCAAAGAATATGAAGTATTACAGTTTTTTATGCGAGAAGCTGAAAACAAATTTACGAGTACCCTTAAGCTCAGTCCTACAGAACAAATAATATTTACTACTTTATCAATAATTAAATTTTGTGAAGCAGAAATTGGTGTTTTAATTGGTTATTCCTTGAATAATGAACCTATGCTTTCATGCAAAAAGTCAATCTCTCCGATTCGGCCAAAAAAAAGTTTCTGGACGTTTCAAGGTGTCTAGATCAAAATTGGTAAATGTCCGTCCATTGGTAGTTGACAAATTTCTAAAAAATTCTGACATTTTAGTCAGGGACCCATTTCCGGCTCTAGCTGGTCCTCGAAACTTTTCAACCCGATCGGACCAAATTTGGGTGGGGTAGGGGTCAAAACGTGTATTTTGAAAAATGGATTTTTGAGATTTATTGCAATCTAGGCGTGTGGGGTATGATTTTCCACTAACTTTTGGTCGCTAAATCCAACAAGCCTGGTCCGAGGAATTTTTTTTTTTTTTTTTTTTTTTTCACGAGGAATTTTAGCTGGGGTCAGTTGGTGGATTCTGCGATAAGTTGACTTTTGACTTCGCATAATCCACTTTGTATAAGAAAACCAAGGCGTCGCGGATGACCGACTGGGAAGAAGAAAGGAAAAGGGGACGAAATGGAGTGTGAGAGGATCTCGCGAAAGAGAAAGTGGGATATGTGAGATGGAGTAACCTCCAACTCCCAACTCCTCCGGAGCACTTCATCAAAACTCCGCCTCGCACTGACTGCCCCTCATCCCTCCAAAAACAACCCCATTTCTTGGCCCCCGAAGCCTGCACCTCTGCACCTAAGGCAGACTTTCCCTCCGGAGGGTAGCTAGTTCTTCTAAGCCCTTGAAACTCCCTCTGCCGAGTCTTCCCTGCAAGCCTACTCCCCGCAGGGGTGGCGGGTGTTGTCTGAGGGGGATCTGCTTGAGTCAGCGGCCTCTGATTGATCCTGAACTTAGATTAATCGTCCGCCATCCACTTCTAGCCCCTTTTAAGAACTTGAACACTTGAATCATAACTTGTTAAGGCTCTCACTCATTTCACCCTCCATCAACTCAATTACTGTTGTTATTCTCTCGTGAGATCACATAACTCATATTGTGTTCGGAACATTCTCGAACGAGACGTGTGAGGTAACACGAACTGATCTTACTGTCCAAGGAAGGGTTCTGCTTCTTGTTAAAACAGCCACATTTTAGGTCTTAAAACGTGTTGTTTTTTATATTTATATTTGTTATTTTCTATCCGCTGAATGTTTTATTTTGAATTATTAAGGTTTTATAGGCCTCAAGTTATAACAAGAAATTAAAGTTTAGAATTCTCAAAAACGGATTTTTCCGGTTTTTTTTCCTTTTATATGAACGAAATTAGAACCGCCGCGCTTATAAATTAAAGTGAGACCTGAAAAATCTTTGTTGCTCTAAATGTAGAGAACTGATATAATTTTTGTGTGAAATTGGTGACTCTCGGCCATGGTATTTCAGACGCTTTACACGCGTCCTACGCTATGATTGACCAAACGACTTAGTTGGGTTTTGCCGGACTCAGCGTGGGAAATCAAATCAAATAAAATATTCATTTATTGGCAACAACATAAAATTTACTACAAACCAAAAGGGAACAAAAAAGATAAAATTATATAAATTTGAAAATTTAACATAACTTAAATAAATACCGTTGCCCACCGAAGAATAAGTTTAAAAAAAAAGTGTGCTCTTCAGCGGAGTTCAGAAAATCAGAAAAAATGCAAAGCACGAAATGGTGAACTGTGTGCCAATATGGAAGAATAAACATAACTATCTAATGAACCAAAAAATTATAAAATAGGGAATATAAAAAGAAAGAGAAAGGAAAAATCATCCTGAAAGCCAGTGAGCTATAAGTTAGAGCTTATTTTTCAGGTTTTTTTCAAGGAAAATTTCCCGTTCAGAAATTTTGGTGGGAATTACGGACGGCAGAGGGCAGGAGAGGCAATAACTGGCCAACTGGCCTTATTCCTTCGCCTGGCAATTCATTATTCATATCTGGGGAGTAATCAGTTTCGTACAAAGCTTTCACGCTACTCAGTTTTCACCTCCGCAACGGCCCTCTTCCTTCTCATTCTCATTCGAATCTGTTTCCTTCTCCTTTTTGGGCCAAACGGTATTATCCCTGTCTCTTTTCATCCCCTTCACAGGGCCCTCGGGTACTCCAAGATGACCTACCAAGTTTCGCGCATAAATTTGAGGAGCGGTTGACCCCGAAATTATATTTCTGGGAATCACGACCTCTCTCCCTATTGACCCATTCATTGCTGCTCTCAAAGCGACGTGGTTTTGCATGAGTTCTCTTCCATTTCAACAAACAATAACAAATTTTGCTGAATTTTACGACGCTCTAATATCCGTAACGTTTCTGTGTGAGACCTACTCCCTAATGGCAGAGAGTTTGTAAATTATTAGATTGATTCAAATTGTATCGTTGTAGGGATAAATTTTCTCAATTTGATAATATAATATACTCCGGTTAGTTTGGTGATTTGCTTTTTTTTTTTTTTTTTTTTTTTTTTTTTTTTTTTTTTTTTTAATGTTGTTTTGCAGATTGCAGTTGTAAAGCAGGACGTGCAAGTGAAATTCTATTCCCGTCTCCAAATGAACGTGCTCGATCCACTTCATTTCAGCAGCATTCCGCGTTGTCGTCCTGCTCTGGGAGTCGGATTACTCACCTTCTATCTAATTATTTGAAAATTCATCCTTCGTTAGCATAACTGGACGACTCGCTACACCAAAAACTAGGACGAAGTCGTGCAAAAGACACTCGAGCGGTGAAGCTACGAAAGATAATGGCGGAGACGCGACAAAGTACCGAAGCGGATTCAAATTTCCGCGAGTAAAATCCTCGTGTTGATTATTCTCGTCACGGCGTCCCGTCCTCAATGCTCTTCTCTTAGTTTCACTGGGATAGCTGAAGTAGATATCATCCTCCGGTCGGCCCATCAGCGTTGGAGCTTTGCTTTTTCACTCGACATCATTGATATCACAGCACTACGCTTTCTCCATACGACGATTCAGCCTTGAACGTCATCATTTGTTCTCTATGTAAAACTCAAATGGAGGTAGGTACTTTAGATGATAGTAGGAAAGTAGATGCACTCAGCGCAAACAATACGCTCAACAGAAACACTGATAAGTACACGGATTATACACCTGCGGATACATAGAGGGTCGCTCTTCTCGGCAAATGTAAGCCCATAAATATGTGTATGGCGGAAAATCCATCCACAAAATGTATACAACTCGTCCGTGGGAGAAATTGTAGTGTTAAAGCCACTCAGGAGCTACTGCAAAATACTATGCAGATGACCTAATTACGCATAGTTCCATTTCGAATCGGTTCCCTTAATTTATATTTTGACCCATAAGCTCCTATAATAAGTTCATCAAGACGAAAAATTATTAATCTATGAATTCGTTTTGAAAAGAAAAAGAAATTCTCTTCGAAGTCATTATTGTGAGGGATGATTAATATCCCATTCTAAAAACACCTACAATGAATTGTTTCAGTTTTCATCCTACTTGCTGAATTGGGGAAGGTGCATAATGAAGGCGTGTTAATTTCAATGTTCCAACAAGTATGAATTCTCATACGAGCTCATCATGCAGGGTGACGTCACTGGGAGACAGCTGTAGTCCCCTCCTATCAAACATCATTGCTCTGTTCCCACCCCATTACCACCCAGCCCCAAATCCCTTTTACCTATGTCGATCAATGATCCATTTCCAGCTGATCATGCCGAATGACTCATCTAGCTCTAAATCCCTATGTCCGCATCCGTTCTCACCCTCCTCCAGCTCATGGATAGAGCTGGGATACCTGATTGGTAACCTAAAAGTAAATTCCTTCTTCGTGTAACTACACCCGAAGTACAAATTCTGTAATCATGGAGATTCAAATATCTCGCGTTACCTCGTAAAAGAGCCAAAAAGCAATTTGATATTCTGAACAATACGAAGGGGAGAAAATCCTCTCGGAGTTTCGGTGGTGGTTATGGGTGTGAAAGTAACAGAGGGAGGAGGCTTCCAAGTCATCAATCACTTTCCCCACTTTTCCCTTCATGGCGACATCCACTGTCGTATTGTCGCGGTAATAAAAGTCCGCGTCTCTTTTTTTTCACGTAGGAAGCGCATAGGGAAAACAAGATGAAAATTCGTCACGCGAAAAAACTGTTTAAAAAAATTCATGAGACATCAAAATATTATGTTCATGGAACACAGCGAGCATGCATCATGGGCGCCTTTTCATATTTTCGTCACCTTTTTTTCTGTTTGAGTAAACATACTTAATTATTAATTTTTTTTTTTCCAAAAAGGCTTGGAAAGGAAAATGTACGACCCCGCGTCGCTCACAACTCCCCTTTTTGCGTGAGTGTTTTAAAAACTCCTTTTAAAGCAAAAATCGCTTTAGAGTTCTTTTAAAGTCAAAGCCGGGAGGGGTTGAAACGGCGGGAGAAAATCGTAATCAGTGTAGATGTGTCGCAAGTTCTTGACGAGAAAATAAAGAAATAACTTGAGGAAACTTTTTTTTTTTTCAAGCCGTTTTAACTCACAACTACTTTAACTCAAAACGGCGGCACGACGTCGTTTAAAGTGATTTAGTCATGTCAGTATACGCTGTGGAAGAGTTTATTTTTTAGTCGTCTGTAGATGATGGAGTTAATCTAAAAATTCGTCGCAAACCAACTACAAACGAGGAGAAATTCACTTTTAACAAAATATAATTTTCCTGACTTTATTCCTCCTCACTTCTTTGGTAACAAAACAGCAAGGCACACCTCTTTGGGTACGAGTGTTCAGATATCCTCGCCATCAGATTATTGCCTTCATGAGCCCTCCTTGCGCAAGGGTAGTTGCCCTGAAACGAGTGAACCGCAGTCGAGCCACATATTTTTGGTCACGTTATAGTACAAACAGAAGCCGCCAGGCTGTGACGACTATGAAATCTTTTGATGAGTGTATTGAAACTTGTACTCTGTGAGATTGAAGTTGTTTGGTGAGTCTGTAGAAACTGACTCCTTCATCGCCTTAAGCCACAGCCCACCTGCCTTCAATTCCTAGGAGTTTCATGGTCGTAGCCTCCATTTCTTCCAATTGCAGCGTATCATTCTCTAATCCCTTCCATCTCGGCATACGTGCCTTCAGTCCCTTCTAACTGCAACCCAGCAGCATCCTATTCATTCCAGCTGAGCCTCATTAGCCTACAATCACACCCAGTCGCACCCAACCAGCTTCAACCCCTCGAATTCGCATGCTTCCAGCCTTCGTTTCCTTCCGACAGTAGTCCACCATCCTAATATCCTCCAACTTCAGCATACCTGCTTCCTTGTAACTGTGCTGATAACAACTTCCAATTCAATGCTGCCTGTAACGTGCACCATGCTGTTTCACCACTTGGTAGTTCAAGGTTGTGTGGGGTCTCCCAAGTTACTCGAACGCAGGATCTTCACATTTCACAACTGTGCCTCAGCGTCTCCCCTGCAGCTATTTCGTGTGCAGCGATTAGATCCCAACAACAATTGTCGACTCACCGTGAGGTTTAATTCATGGGGAAGTCGCTTGTAAAATGAGGTCACGCGAAAGATGTTGAAAAGGAGAGGCGACGGTAGCGAAACATAGTGGAATGCAATAAACGAGCGAGAGGAGGATCCCGCGCGAGTTTTCATCCGGTAAAGCAGGTGAGAGGAAAAGGTGTCTAATCTGGGGCCGCTTCAACGCTCGAGAGCCACTGTGAGGAAAATTGAATTAAATTTTCAGTGACTGGGTGTAAAATGGAATGGTGGGAGTGGGGTGGGCGAGTGGGTGTGGGAATAAAGGGCAGAAAAGCCCAGTCGTCCTCTTCAAGAACATTCCTCCGTACTGTGTATCGTGTTTTATTGTTGATACAACGTCAACGCTTTTACGCTTCCCCAACTCGATATACAAACGTTTACTCGCAAAAATTGTAAAATAACCGCGGACACAGGTGGTGAGAAGGAACAATTTCACTGGCTCCTCTGTCGACCTTTATCTCATTTTCCCTTTTATACGTATCTAAAAATCACGGATGTTATTTTTGCTTAGGATTACAGGTTAACCATCCTATTGATTTTATCAATTATTTGTGAAAGGCATGGTCAACGTTGCTTTGTGCTCATTTTCGTTGTTGCATTTTGTTCAAGAGACACCTGAATTTTCCAATCTTTTTAGTAATTGTGGAGTTGAATTTGATGTTACTTTTGTATTGAACTGGTTACCACGGCAGTACCTCGTTAATTTTTTAAACAACTCAATTCATATTTTGCTCTACCAGGGTTGTACATGTCAGGTATATGTTCAATTCAGTCTGTACGTAGTTTCGTGTTTTCACGTCGTAAAATGTCGATTTCAGATGGAAAATGTTCAGTCTCAACTTGATGAGTTGGCTGTCAAAACCAATCCGGCGGAAGAGAGAGCCAAATAGATCGGAAAAATGATGAGATAATGCCAAGGTAAAAGGCTCCGCGAGAGGATTATGGCGAGGAAGAGCAGGATTACGGCGTAGGGCCGGAGGATCAAATGGCGCATGTGGCGCGAGGGAGGGGGCCCCAACTAACGTATTTATTCCGCGCAAAGCCGGCAGAGACCTGGTTGAGCGGAAAATAACCCCGGCAATACTGCGGAAGGAGGGATCCGTATAATTGAGCTGAGTTATTGCGAGACGTCCGAATGGGGAGGAACCGGGGGATGAGAGGGGAATCGAATGAACTATTTCATTTGGTGATCGGATTCAATCAGAGCATCACCATCCGATCCGTTGCCGCTCAATCGGTTCCCTCGTTTTCTATCATATTACACTGTCGACCTACCTTTTGCTCTATAATTCATAACCCCCACCCTCAGGCCGCGACCCGTCCTCCCGCCGCACGCCCGCGAATAAACTCGAAACAAAATAATCCGGGAAACTCGCTTGATCGTAAATATCCTCTCGTAAACTCAATCGGCCTCGAATTTTCCAGTAAATCGAACTGGAAAATTTATTGCGCCTCAGTTGCGGTCTTTTCTCTTTTATAAAATATCGCCAAATATGTGGAACTTCAACCTCCCCTTTCCAGGAGTCAACGAAGTGAGCGTGATCTCACCTATCTGATTGCGCTTCTATATAAATTTGACGATTTCATTTTTTTTTTTTTTTTTTTTTTTGCAGAGGGATGAACACGAGCGGGGTACCGGGATGTCCAATGGGGCAACAACAGCAAGACCAACCGGACCCGGACTTTATCAAAATGTTCGTCGGTCAAATACCGCGGAGCATGGACGAAGCGGAATTGACCAAAATGTTCTCGGAGTTCGGTCGCGTCCACCAAATCAACGTTCTCAGGGATAAAGTGACCGGACAAAGCAAAGGTATAACTTTTAATTTATTATCGATTCAAAGTTCAGTTTGTTCTTCATTCAGAAGGCAAAAACTACAGATTCGCATATTGTTATCAAATTTGAGTTGGAAAATTTATTTTTCTCAAGATTTGATTAATTTTGCAGTTTAATGTATTCTTCTGCCTATTGAGCTTTCTGAGTAAAAAGAGAATTTATTAGGTGGGACAGGGATGCCTCAAATAGTTCTAGAGACGGATAGAGGAGTGGACCTCATGGCCGATTGATGTCAGTACCAACATTTCGGTGTCAAAAGCCCCAAAAATGAACGAATTTTGGCAGAATATTGGGACCAAAATGTAACGAAATCTTCCTATAGTCAAAAATGTCCCTTTTCCTGCTCATCATTTTCTCAAATTCGGACCCTTTCGAAATGGCGAGGGCGAGCAAAAAAAGCTCGAAGTAGCCGAGGGGGAGGAAAAACGTCCGGGTTTTATTTTGATTCCATTTGGACCACCCTCTCTTCAAGCTTTCAGGGTGGAACATGGCGGGAGGGGGCTTTTAAGGTTCGAACACCCCTGAAACGGAGGGCGTCAAGTGAAAAATGCAAGCGCGAGGTCTTTTCAAGAGCACGATGGGTGTCTGGTTCCGGTTTCACTCTCTTCATTTCTGTCGTAGCTTTATTCTCAAGACCCGTTCGTCCTTAAGAGTCGCAAGCGGAACAGGAAAAGCTATCAAAAAGTTCTTCCTTCACTCGTTTCGTCTTTTCTTTTTTCTCTTTTTTTTCACTCCCCTGTGGAAGTTTTCTAAGAAACCTAGAAGAAAAGGACAAAAAAAAACCTCTTCACGGTATAAGGGAGATTAATTCTAAATGAAACAGTTTTCCAAAAGGAGTCGGTTCGGACGGAATGGAACCTGGTGGAGTTCGGGGAGTCCGGGTCTTTTGTCGGCCGAGGATTAAAAGAACACAATGAACCTTCGAAAAGACAATGGAGCCAAGTGGACGTAGAACATTATTGCAGCCTCCATTCATTTTTTAGTTCTATTAAAGGGGTTTGAAAAGAAGACAAAAAAAACTCGAAAATGAAAAGGATAAGTAGGTATTGGGAAGCAGAAACTGCTCATTGTACCTAATGAATTCGTAAAACTTCTCTTTTGACGTTTTGCTCACACAAAAAAAGACATCCAATCATTTTTAATTAGAGTTCGTTATTAAAATGTCACGCATCTAATTATTTATATAACTTTGATACATCAATTCGAATTTCATCATAAAAAGGTACCTCAAAATTGTATTCAAATAATATTGTTGTCGAATAAATTGCAGTTGGCCCAATTGCAGGAATTCGATTTCATAAAAGTATATTCTATAGAAAACCCCTTTAAAATATGTTAATACTCCGATTTGTAGTCGGCATTATAGTATTCTGTTCCTAGCATTTAGTGGCTCTCATTCAGCAGAATGCATTGCCATACGGAAACTGATCATTCTGAGCCCAATTACTCTAGTAGAACTCTCGCAGATAACTATTTGATTCTCAGAAAACATATTTCTAGTTCATTCGTTTCGTTGAAGGCTAAATGGCACGGTGTTAGCTTATATTTTTCTACACTAATGTCTATATTGTACTAAAGTTTGAGATTGGGGTTGCAGTTGCTCTTTTCCTCGACTACGAGGACCTGTAAGACTCCGCATTTTGGAGAAACTGTTTTACAACTTTTTAGAATGCCACCCCAACCTCTTGGAGAAAGGAATGACAAATTTTTACAGTACAAAATGGCAAATCCAGATGATGATTATCTAATTTACCAAATTACTGAATACTTTTTGGACAAATAGAGAAAGCGAAAATGCACTATTTTGAATACCTACCATTATACTGATAGTATAAATTGAAAAAAAAAAAAGATTATCAGCAGTAGAAGGGAGAGGAAAATTCTCTGAACAATATGGGTGATATATGACATTCAACTTTGAGAGTGGTTGAGCCCATCTCACCT
>CM034004.1:8770392-9023649 GCA_019603395.1 Cyrtorhinus lividipennis | reverse complement strand
GAACCGTTAACCCGTATGAATCATTTAACCGGACGACAAACAATTCATCCATTGCTTACGGAATGTTCTCATTCAATCAATTAAGCACAGATATTTTCTTGGTTTTTCGTTACCAAAACGCTTCTTACTCAACTGCCCTTAACTCAACTGCAAAAAAAAGGGGAGGTGTAGGGGGGGGGGGGGGTCTGTTTTGATGCTTGAGGTAGAGAGTAACTGCTCTCAATGTCGCTAATTGATAAAATTGATGAGGTAAGAGGGGAGAAAAAGGTAACCTTTATACTATTTTCTTCGCGCAAAAATAATTTAATCAACTCTCTCTTGAGTTCCCCAGCCCGAATCATCGCGAGACTATAGTACGAACCCCGAAGGAATCCCTCCATCTTGAAAAATCCTCCCGGGTTCGGCTATCCATCACAGCTCGTTCCAAAGCAGTTCATGTAAAGTTTCACTCCGCCCTTTCGGAAGCTAGTGATTAACCCATTAGCCCTCCTCTTCCCATCCCGTACAGTTCTCGCCAGAACTTCTGCGGTGAAATTTTCGGTCTTTCCTCAGCTCTTTGACGGCGAAATCCGTTAATGGAAGATGATGGATCATTCAAAGGGGCGCTCCCTTGAAGGAGCAGAACAAGTTGAGCCGGTCTGAATATTGTAGGTGCCTACGTGCGTTGAAATGAGCTTAGCCGTCTTTGAAGGCGAAATAACGTTGAATCATTTATGAACATACGAAATCCTTCCTCTTACTCAGGCTAAGACGTAGCCCTGGATGAAAATCACGAACAATAAAATCATCGTAAATTCTAAATACTCCTGAAAATCACCTCGATCACTCTTTCCAATCTTCGTTTGATTAATGATCGATTTAGAAATAATTAAACTTCGTGACTTTATTGTAGTTATTAACTCATCCAAAGATCATTTCTATCGTGCCAGCGGCAGTAGTATTCCTCATACCATTCCTCTGTGAGCACCTACAAAACAATCATTTCAAACTTGTTGGTCTCTGTTGAAAACGGAATAATAATTGTTGACTAAGACTCCAAGAGAGAAAAGAGACGTGCCAGAAAATTGACAATTAAAACAATTAGCGAATTAATTGTCGTCTGGAGCCGTCTGGAAGGGGGACGATCGGGCTGGTGTTGAAAATAGAAGAGGACGTTGGGGCGAGATGGAGAAGGCTATACGGGCTGAAAGGCAGGGCGAGCCTCTTTTAATTGGACTCTGTTTACTTAGGGATTCTTTTCCTTCAATATAGGGACGGGAAAGTTGCCTCATCCCCTTCAATCCTTCCCTCGCTTGGCGCAGTCGGTTTTAAACTCCCCTCATCCACTTTCTCATCCCCTCCCCCCTCTTTTCTACTAACCGTTTAACGTTTAATTAAACTAATTGGTGGCCAAACAGGCGCAGGGTTGTAATTTGGTTGAAGAGCTTTAGAAACATTGTCTCGGGAGTGAAGAGCGTTTGTTGCATTAACTGAGAGCGGGGGATAACACAAGTGAGCTCAGTGGGACTGGAGGGTATTGACTCTTCTCCCATTTGAACGGTTGAGTCAATCGGAACACTCGCTAGAATTGCGGGTGGAATTTTGTTCACAATGGAAGTTGCTTGTTGAGAGTCGAATACATATCGTTTGTACGTATCGAAATATGTTAACCAATAGAAAAGGATATTCAGTAAAAAGACTCTTCAGTGAAAATGCCGATTTCGATACTACTGATCATCTCTCGTGGCACCCCTCTAGACACACATGGGAACAGTGATAACCTAACACATTCTTAGTACGACTCGGATGTTTTGGCATGTGGTTCATGTATTTTTTGCTCCTCATTGCGTGCCTTAGGTAGGCCTTGAAATTTCTCCTTTCAATATTTTTAATCTACGATCAAAAAGCCAATTTCATAGAAAATTTTTATTCTGTAATGTTTTATATAATTATGATGGGACGGGTTAGGAAGACAAAGGATTTGTGTTTCTCCACGTGACATTTTGCCTGAGAACGAGTGGATAAGAAATCAAATTAAGTAAGTAGTGAAAACATGAAAATGAAAAAGTGAATGAAAACTGTGCATTCAGATCCATTAGGAGGATGGTCTTTGGGAAAATAAAATTATCAGTAAGCAGCCAAGAAGGAGGAGTGATGGGGCAATCCCTTGGCAAGGTTACTGTATGAAATTTCGAACCTTTCTATTTGTCACTCATCGATCCGGGACCCGCCGAACGTTAAACACCTATTATTCTGAAATTAACCTCACTTCGTTGAAGGATCAAACGCTGCAAATTCATTCACAGGGGTTGCTTATTCCTCAAGTAGCATGGAGACAAATATCGAACATGGGGAATGTAGGGGAAATAGTGGGTGTGGTGGTTTCCTGACTCATTCCAATCGATTCAGAGTCCACAAAATAGAGGAAAATGATACCCCACACACTTACATACCAGAAATCTCGAAAACACACATTCGAAATAGGTAGATAGATACCCATTTTGAACCATAACCTCTTCCAGAGGGTGCCAACCGTTCCGGGACCCGTCTCATAGGATTCAGCGTCCACAATTTAGTCGAAAATAATACCCCACACGCCTGGATCGCCAAAAATCTTGAAAATTCATTTTTGGAAATACACATTTTGGGCCGAATCGGAATGATTGACTTTTTTTAATGAATACATAGGTTGATAATTCAAGGAATACAAACCCAAAATGTCGTAGACTTTCATGCTCCAAAGGAGGAAAATAGATCGTGATTTTGGCTACGCTTATATGTCAAGACGCTTATATGTGCTGTGTCAAGAAACGGGCCAAATCCCCCAAAGCAAGTGCGTGAGTGAGGGCCATCATTCGGGAATCATCTATGTGTATTTGGCGAGAAGGGGAAATAGTGGAATCGACGAGGAAGATATGATCTAGAACGAAGCAGCCCTCATGCTCGGAATGGAGGAAGATGATTGAAGAATCCTTTTTAGAAAAGATTTTCACGGTTTTTTTTGTCAGGAAATTCTGCCAATTCCATCACAAACTTACTCGAGCTTTGAAGTCAAGACCAAACTCATTTCGACGTATTTAATGATAATAGTAGAGAAAAAATGCGTTCGGCTGACTAATAACATAACACCTGATATCAACCCCTCTCGTGGCTAAAATATTAGAAGAGGGTAACCCTAATTTTGAAATCAGCCGGAGAAAATACCTTCCCACTTTGTGGGGAAATGGATTAACGAAACATGGACCCTTAATCCAAAAACAAGGAATCCAACTTACTCCTCATTTCGAGTCGTAAAATCACAAAAGTGTACTCGACATTGGATTTGTTTTGTTCTTTTTAATAGTTACGTTGTTAGAGGGAAAACGTCGACCAACTTACGAACCAGAATCACTTCAACATGGGCGCATTACGTTCAAGTTTTCCACTAATGAGCAGCCGACTAGCCTGTTTTTTGGCACAAACGTCGACGGAACTCCATTTGCGTCGCCCGCTTTTCATAAAGTCCTTCCACTTAGGGTCCACCGTGGCCTGAGAAGGGGTGGGAGTATTAAGAAAATTTTTGGACCGAGGACAATATGTGTGGAAAGGAGTGGGTCTGCCAAGTCGACGAAGGGTGAATTAAGGGTGAATTTCTAGGAAACTCCCTTCACTTACGAGGCACCCTTTACACCCGCCGTGTTCTTTTGGCCGTAGCCCAAATTAGTGCTTTCCCTCCCAACCTCTTTCCCTTCGGTTTGAGCCCTTCCAAAAAGTCTGGGAAAAGTCCTTCGCTAACCCCTTCCCTTCGCCGCCACTCTTGACACGCTATCTACCTTTTCCACCCTCTTTCCTCCTTGGACGGTTTTTACCAAAAACTTTTTGAGTGAAAAATCTCAATTTGATTGCCAACGGTGGAAGTAAAACTCAACTTATAAGCCATTTATTCTTAAGAGTCATCCACCCTGTTCTTTCTCACTTCTTTGTTGGCATCCTGCATCGTCGTCGCCTTCGAGAGGTGTTTCACCTCTTGGGAGCTGTACTTCTCGCTGAACTCGTGCTCAAACTCTGTTTTCCTTTGTACATTGTTACTTCTGATCTAGTGAGTCTGCTTCAAACGATTCTTCAGACTAAAGACCCATTACGCAGCTAACTAATAGTACTTACTGACGGCTACTTGAATGAATAAGCTCGGCGTAGTCCTACTAGCCAATTAGTCGTGGTAAACAGGAACGATTAGTCGATAGTCAGTCTCGTATCGATGTTTGTGTTTACTGGTTATCTCAAATTAGGCTTTTCGGGATTTTATTCTCTAAATTACAACCCCATATTCCCTAAAATGAATAAATATGAAAAATCTAAGATTTATGTTACTGACTCGCTTTCTGTTCTTTTTGTTCAAAGTCATGGATGACAACAGGTATTATAAAAATTGGTTTTGGAGCATATCGGGTTCATAGGCGCATGGGGTGTCTTTTGGTTGGTTATTCCTCGAATAATCAACCTATGTTTTCATGATAATGGTCAACCTCTCCGATTTGGCTCAAAATTTTTTTCTGGACGTTTCATGATGTCCTGATCAAAAAAGGTCAATGTCCGTCCGCCGTACGCCGTACGCCGTCCATGTTCCGCGCCGTTTTTGGTAGTAGAAAATTTTCTAAAAATCTGAAATTTGGGTCAGGGGTCTGTTCCCAGCCGAGATGGGTCCTCGAAACTTTTCAGCCCGATCGGACCAAATTTGGAGGGGGTAGGGGTCAAAATGTGTTTTTTGAAAAATGGATTTTCGAGATTTTGGGTGATTTAGGCGAGTGGGGTGTCATTTTCCACTAAATTTTGGACGCTGAATTCAATGAAACGGGTCCCAGAACGATTGGCACCCACTGGAGAAAGTTGATGGAATATCTTATACATTCCATGTAACATACGAACTACATATTGCTCTCCTTAGACTGTTAGTGGTCATGAGGGTTTGCAGCTCTGTTCATTTAAGTCTCAAGTCACTCCTTCTCTAGAGTTGTAAGAGATGTTCCGACGCCGGATCGTTTATTATTTTGTAAAATGTTTGAGTCCGTCGGCCGATTGTTAGTTACCGTCAGTATCGGTGACATGACCATACCAGTCGGGGCGCCGGGAGGGGGGAGGAATGCTTGCGGTGTCTTCACGTGGAATTGTTCGCCAGTTGGCGTTTTGTGCACCTCCATTGACGTCTGGACGAGTCGCCCTTTTTTCTCGACCTCTTCGTCGCCATCGTTGACCACGGACGTTTTCCGTTCCCGTCGCTCGGATTACAACGCTCAACTCCCCAATATCTTCCGAATCCGTAAGTTCTATGCTCGATCTTCTAAAACCGCCTCCCACACGTAACATCTTTATTTTTCCTTTTAAAATCAATCTCCCCGTTTTCTTCAGTTTCCTCGTTGGGATACCGTATCGTCGTATCGTCGTATCGCATCGTATCGACATCGCCATCACATCACGTCACGCCGCACCTCGTCGTTTCACAGGCCAATTGTGGCCATTGCCGTGTGAACCGTGTGGATAGTTCTGTAAACTGCGGTCGTCGCCCGAGTGATCCCCACCGATCGGAGTCGGAAAATATCTGGGTCATTTCCTTTTATTTTATCCTTTCCTTCCGACACATTTTGTTAGAAGTTTAGTTTTTTTTTACTCAGGTAAATATTTTATTTTTATTTATTAACATTCTGGAGCTCCGTAGGTAGGACCCACTTTGTTCACAACAACAATTACTTTTATCAAATTGTATTATTTTCTACACCGACATTAAAGTTATTTTTTTTAAGGAACTGGGTAGTTCTAATGTCGAAGTGCTCGACATCCCTACCTAGTCCGAACAAGAGAGTGAGTACAAAAATATATTGTTCAAATTGTGATCCGCGAGTTATAATTCCCATTTTCTCACCAAGAAAGTTGAAGAGAAGTAATGGGTCAAATTGGGTATTTGTTACCCATTTTGAATATGTTTTTTCGGGATTTCTGCTACCTAGGCGTGTGGGGTATATTTTTCCACTAAATTTTGGACGCTGAATTCAATGATGTGTGTCCCAGAACGATTGGCACCCACCGGAAGAAGTTATGGGTCAAAATGGGTATGTATCCACCCATTTTGTATGTGTCTGGATTTCTGGTGCCTAGGCGTGAGGGGTATCATATTCCACTAAATTTTGTACCCTGAATTGATTGGAATGGGTCTGGGACCCGCCACACCCATTGTTTCCCCCATTCGAGGAATAACCAACCCGTGTGTAAGAATTTGCAGATTTTTCCAGTATGTTTTGGACACTGAATCGATCCTGCTTTTTTAAATGTAGGTATATAAGACCTCAGGAAACCATAAGATACATTTTTTTCGCACGATCGAGTTCAAACGAGAATAATACACCACCGTGGAATAATTTGAAAGTTTCTTTCAAGTTCAGTTTTCGTGGCATTTTTTCCTTTTTCTGTTGATTAGAATGCAGATATTCACAAGACCATGTCATGTTCCCCCAAAAAAGAACCCCTTAACCTTAAACTGGAGGAAAGGCTGTGCATTCAACTGAAAGGACGTATTGAATATGAAAATTGAGATTCGGTTTTTGCTTCAATCTGAATTGTATTCAGTTGTTAAGCTGATTCTCGGAGTTTCAGCTAAAGTTAGCGGCCCTTGAGGGGTATTGATAAAAGGTATCTTTTCCCTACTAGCTGACTAAATACTAATACTACTTCATTTCATATCCTATACACTTGGGCACCAACTATTTCTTCAAGCTAGGAATGGTTTCATCGTCAAATTTTCACCTCTTTAACTCGTATCCGCGTCGTCATGAACCTGCTTAGTTGGTCGATTCAAGGGGAGAAACATCAAAAAGGCGCTCGAGATTCGAGATTTTATTATGTTTCGCTGGTGCTCTCCTGCTAATGAGGTTAGGGGTTTTTTCCCTTCTTTTCAAGCTGCCTTTCATATTGTTAGAGGTCTCCTAAGTAAGAGAAACCAAGGCAAGTAGATGAGGAAAAAAAAAATTCTCGCCCCTCCCATCTTCCTTCTCTCACCCACCAATTAGAATAAAAGAAGATAAAGGGATATAAAAAAAAAAATGAGAGCTAGGAAAGGCTCTAACACGTTTCCCTAATGAGGGAACCAACCAGGACTTGGGGGGATCGTTAAGGTGTTGCAAGAACAGCAAAGTGAAAGGTGAGCAAGTGGTGAGGTTTCTCAGCAATCTTGCCATCACCCTTCGTTCGACCTCAAACGAATCTATTAAAATCCTCAGTTTCCTATAACTACGATCTGCCACGTTCCTTTCATCTTACGGAAGAAAAAGGAGGATTTGAGGGCACTCATTCGTTTTGAAAATAAATTGTGGTCGACCATGTAGGTAAACAGCCCGCCGGAAGATCAAATTCTTTAGATGAAGAAACGACTGAAACGATCGCAGAAAAATACAAAATGTGACTAAGAACGACACAACAAGTACGATATCGGCCAAGTACGTCGATGTTCAAGGAGAAATATAATCACTTCGATGCTCTCCGTTTGAGGCTACGTAGCTGTTACTGTCTATTGTCATATATGATCTTAGGCCAAAAAAACAATATAATTAAGATTAAATAATGCTCTGCTTACATTTTTGAGCCAATCATCTCTTGAAGAAGGGACAAGCTGACAAAAATTGCTCAAACTTCAACACACACAACAAAATATCATAACAAAACTGATAAGAGGTCATAGAAGGCAGTGTTCAGACACTTCCAAAAAAGCTCCATTCTACAGTCTTCTCACACTGAAACGTCTGCGTCGTGGTAGGACTGACGGTACGAGTTTTCAAAACATTTCCCATGGGAAAGATACGAGGTTTTACCTTCAGCGAAGGGCGGAAAGGGTATCGAAAGGTGATGATGGCGGGGATAGGAGCCAAATTGAATTAAAATGCCGGCTTCGGCGGTGTGAGAAAGAAGAGCGCAAGGCGCGGAAAGTGATGCGAGAAAAAGAGCTTCGCGTTATGCGGGACCGCAGCGAGAAAAGTGAGCGAGGGAAAAAAAGCAGGTTATCCTGATAAGCCGTTCGTCCATTACTTGACGGAGGATTCGAGGAAACGATCTTTCGAAAGCGGGAATGATCTTTTTCGAAAGCGCCTCCCTTCTCCTCTGACTCCTCTCGTCTTTTGCCTCCTTTCGGTGCCTAATTACGTCTTTCTGGAGTCTTCTCAAGGTTTAATCTTATCAAAAGGAGAAAAGAGCTTTTGGCGTAATATGAGCTCATTCCCGTTCCCGCGGTCTCTGACTCTCTTTCCCACTTTTCCGACAGAAAATCATTGTTTCCCCCTCCCTTAACCCGAGGGCGTTTGCTGAGGGTTTTTACGACCTTTCT
Source organism: Cyrtorhinus lividipennis (assembly GCA_019603395.1). Classification (NCBI taxonomy): domain Eukaryota; kingdom Metazoa; phylum Arthropoda; class Insecta; order Hemiptera; family Miridae; genus Cyrtorhinus; species Cyrtorhinus lividipennis. The sequence continues at coordinate 9,015,326 of CM034004.1, read as the reverse complement.
CGGGGACGAAGGGCGACACTTGGCGCTCTCTTCGCACTCCCACCCGTTTTTAACGGCACTTTTATGAGCACTATCTATTACATTTTCCGCCCGTATACTTCACCGGACTCATCTCTCGGATTAGCTTTCTCTTGTTAGCTCGTCACCGTCGCAAAATATCAGGTAGAATACGACGGAGGAAGAGTTATCTTGATGTTGCATTACTTAAGAGTGGTTAGGAGAAGGTCGCTTACGACAAGCTTATCTTGATGACTTTTTTTATACCTGACAAATTTTGACGTGAACTTCATACCCGATTTTTGTTTACAGTGATCCACTAATACAAACAATTGTAAAATTGCTTGAGTCATGACTGATTAATAACTCCGGGATTAACTTCGGCAAATAAAGAAAGAAAAAACAAATTTAAATTTGTGGAGCCAATTCGAAGGCCTGATAGGCCAGGCGATGGTCTTATGAGATTACCCGAAAATTCGTAGATGAATTTCGAATTTTCCATTTTTTGCGATTTACGACATGCCTCTCTTGTCTTCGTCAATTTGCATGAGGTCGCTATTTCGCCGTATAGTTCGCCAAGGGTGTTGACGAAGAGGTGGTTCGACCCCAACCGCACAACTGTTCGGTCTTGCGGGTCAAGCATACCCCCGCCTGGCCGCCCCACAATCGCCGCAGAGAAGTCCCTAACCGGCACACAAAGCGCTTTTCCCTTCTTTTTCTCCGAAGGAACAATAATATTGTTAGAACACAACCTTTTCTCGTCCTTATACACTCCATGCTTACCTTCATAACACCCCGAGTGGCTTTTGTTATTCAAACTATAGTCGGGAGTAGCTTCGTTGTGGTAGGTGGCGTGCGGGTGGGGTAGAGGGCGGTATAATACGACGGAGCATTCTAAACCTCGGGTATATTCCACTCTCCACCGACCTATGTTTCATTACAAGCGTTTTCTTATTAATAGAGCTACTCCACCCCCATCCCCTTTTACCACCCCCCTCGCGAATGAATTCCCTCCGACTCCCTCCTTTTTACCAGCCATTCTGCCGTGGCAAACAGCTCGCTCCTTTACAACAATACGCCTTTTCTCGCTGCATCGTTCAAATCCCTCGATGTGGAAATACGGGCTAATTGCGGTATTTCCGTTGTTCAAGTATCGCCCTTGTAAGTATAGTGAACACCGCGAAAATGACATTCTTGAGTTGCCATGGTCGGTAGGCTGTACTGGACAGCAAGTAGATACGTCACCCCCCTCATGACCTAATCTATGAATAAGGACCACATCTTGGTTTAATATTCTCACAATCAACCGTCTACCAAAAATCTACAAGTTTAAGTCTGCTGACTCCAGAGTAAATATCCACGCAAAAGTTCATGGATCATTTATACAGTGTGTCTTTCACTTGGTGAAAAAAAAAATAAAATAAACAGAAAATAACTTTTGGAAAATACAAAGCTGACGGCAGAATTATTATTTATAACATGAAAGGATTGTAAATCGGGCGCGGGGAATCGTTTAAAATTATTTATCCTGAATATTTCTTCACTCTAACATTCAATAGGTTTTAGAAAACCGTTCTATTTTGCCCTCAAATCGAGAAAATTTTGGGCATTATTTGAACGATTTTTTTAACTAATGAAACATGTTTTTAGATGCGAATTTTCCTTAAAAAAAAGGCACTTTCATGAAAATTCGCCCTGCAGTCATTTTTATGGAATCACCACAAATCGAGTGGGTGGCCATGATGACGTTAGTTAGACGTATGTTTCCTCCCCTACACCCCTAATCTGTCGGCCTACCGAACATCGAGCTCCATTTCCGCAAAATCCTCCTCCCACCTCGCCGCTCAATTCAGCATTCCGCTAAATTTCACCCCCACCCTTTCGCGTCCTAACCTAAGAAGCTGAGAAGAGAACAACAGAATCGGAAGAGGGCGGTTGTTCCTTTCGAAAAGAACTCACGTGGAAAAACGCTGTGTTACTAGCCTTCCCCGAAAAAAAAAAGGAAAAGGAAGGCCGAGAGAGTAGGGAGGGTTAGAAGGCGGATAAGAGAACGATAAATCCGAGGCGATGGCTTGATATATTGTGTGCGGAGGAGATCGTGACATCAATTCGGGGTTATCTTCCAGCGCGCTCTCGAAAGGGAGGAAACTAGGTGCTTACCTAACATAATACCTCCAACCTCTTCCCACTTATTGCTCCGGGGAGGAAACTTGTTGTTTGTTGTCCAACTGTGGAAATCGCTGGAAGGGAAAAACAAGTATTATTTATAGAGCGTCGAATAGATGATTGGTTCGTGTTGCGAGAAACGTTAGCTTTATATCGCTCAGAATCAAAGTACCGCCCTTTTATCCGTCCTTTATGGGGTTCTCGTCCTTTCGACCAAACGCTACATACAAAATAAATATCCGCGCGAGGATTCACTGGTCGAGAACACCTGCAGAAGAGCATCTCGAAGGTATATTATATATGGCGACGTTGTACAGCATGCGATTGCATCTTTGTGTGAACTTATCACGTAGTATAATACGGTAAACGGGTCCCAACGTAATATGTGAATGTAAGAAAATAATCAGTTGGTACTTCATGAGCTGAGCCAGTCATATTGGTTTTATCAGTCATGGACATACAGATAAATAAAAATGTAGTTAAGGTGTGAAACCGGCCATTTGGTTTATTATTCTCTGTATTTTGAATATTGGTTTCAACGGTTTTTGGAGTTTAACCTGAATCAAGCTGATGAGAAGCAGAAAGAAAATTGAGTTCAAAATGATATCTAAATGAAAAATATTAATAAAATAAATAAAATCTTCCTGAAAACCTATAAAAGTTTAGGTTTGATTTGATAAAAGTGAAAAATCTATATTAATTTGAAGATCCACACTACAAGTACATATTGAGGACCAGTCAAATGTCAATTTCTTTATATACTCGTAAACGAGCTGAAATTGTCTGAATCAGCAAAGAACCACTCCACAAAACACTATCTACCTGACCGAATGATATTGTGGGATAATTAATAGGACGTTGAAGAAGGACTCGACTTGAGCAGGGACAACAAAAAACGCTGCGAGTTATTCCATAGTGGTTTATCATTCGAGGTGGTTCACATTCGTCCTAAAAACCATTTCTTTAAGGTCTCCAGAGAAACTTACATTTTCACTCCGGGATGGGCGATTTGGCTGAAGTTTCAAAGACCATTGGCGGAAAGGAGACACTGTCAACACTTTCATATTTTTATTTAAAAAATTCCTGCCGTCAATGTCGGCGGACATTTTGGTGTTGGAATTGTTACTAATTTTGAACACTAAATATTCGAAGTTAGGAGAAATCTTGAGAGACCGACGCTAGGCCTGAATTCAATGGTTCATTATTAATATATATACCCATTTTGAACCATAACCTGTTCCGGTGGGCGCCAATCGTTCCGAGACCCGTCTCGTTGGATGTATAAATTCGTCCCAAAACCTTTTTTGTACGAGCAACCTTGATGATAAGGCAAACGAGAAACTTCTTTCATGTCATATTGTTCAATTTTTAATCTCATCAGAATGCGGGCATCGTCTTATCGCAGTCCTACCAATTTGTCCTCATTTATTTCCAGGTGGGTCTCCGAAGTAGGTCGGTGTAGAGAAAAAATATACGAAGCAATTTATATGAGGATCGCCGCAGAAGAGTTAGAGACGGATTATGCAGATTCGCGGAGATTTTCCTTGCTTTAAAATTCGCACTGACCTGATAAAACGTGTGTCCGAGCTGTTCGTTATTAAATTCAACGACGGTAACTAAATTACTCCCCTGGCGAGAAGAGGAAAGGGGCTTGGGAAACCGGGTAGCAAAACTCGGGCACCAATGAGAAAGCTTGAAACCCCCGCTCGGTTGTAATTCACCTGTATCTCCTAACGGAACCAAACTCCTAAGAGAACAAAGCGTTTACAATTGAGTTAACTCTCTAGAGGTTTGAAAGGGAGAATCAGCCCTTCGCGTTGGGCCCTTTGCGAAATCCTCAGTTTCCTTCGGCCTCTTCCCACCGATTGGGCCCAGTAGTGTATTACCTTCATCTGTTCGGAGAACAACTATGAGCTAATCGTGGTGCCCCTCAAGGCCCTTTGCAGAAACCTGACTGTTATGCCTCGCCAATATCGGCCTAACGGTTCTGTTATTTGTATTGGTTGATACATCGCCTATAGGAGATCTGAGCTGCTTCTTGGTCAGTCTCCGGTTTGCCCAGTAGCCTGCAACTCCTACCTCATGAGAGTTAAACAGCAGTTGCAGTTCCAACTGTTGCTTATAGGCAGCTGTGATTTACCTAAACCCTCATACCATATCAGCCACTGTAGCTGTTGGCTTCCACATGACCAATGTCCAAGATTTTACCCTCAGATTCACCCTCCTTCTTGACTACATCTGGAACCCCACATGGGTCCTTTCCCAATAATGAAGTCAAATTTGTTCTTGAAGAGAGGATCAAATATTTTTTATTTGCAGATGACCTAAATGTTTTTGTTGAGACCTCTTATTCATGGATTGTCATTGTTTCCAGTTGGCCCTGGATGATCTTCAAAATTGGTGCTCTGAGTATTGGCTCCAGCTAAATATAATGTCAACTTTGCCGGACGATTCTGGATGAATTCCAATTCCAGTCTGGAAGGCTCTGTCCTGTTGGGCCAGATTTGTGATCTCAGCTTCATTTTGACCCAACTATGTCATCGCTTGTTGATGGAATTTGCAGTTGTACAATGATGTCGTGAGCCCTCACTCAGCTTTTCAACGCTCTTGTTCTGCCATTCTTGGAGTACGTCTCGAAGTTTAGGCTTTCAATATTTGCAGAGTTTCAATCTCGTGGATTTATAGATTGGGATCATGGTTATGAGATCCTCCTGAAGCTTGAGTTTTGAGATGTCTGGCTTTTAGGATTTTACAGAAATCTTATTCAGACAAATACATTGCTGGCAATATTCAATGTGCATCTGCCTCATAACCCTTCGAGTCGATACTCAAGACATTTTCCTCAACCCATTACAATTAAAACAATTTGGCAGGGCAGGGCAGAAAAAGAACTGAGGCAGCTTTGTTGCATTGATTTTGATTATGAGATTTCATTTTTTCATTTGATTACACATTTTTATTTTCATGAATTATGTAAATGGGCATTTTGCCCGTAAGTTTAAAAAAATTGATATGTAAAGTAGTTCTTTGTACTTTCGGTTTGAGTAAATAAATACGACACTCGATTTAGTGGGAAGGGTGTTTGTAGCAATGTGCGGTAAAGACCATAATTTCATTGTGGTTGCAATATTTTGGTATGATTTGATGGGATCTGGTCGCCTCCGCAATTTGACGTAACCAGCCGTTTATAAAACCTCATCTTTGATGAAGGGGCTGTGAGATTCGATTAAAATGGATATTGATCAAAAAGCCTTTGACCTGGTGGTTCGACAGTCCCTCCGCCCTTCTCTTCACTAGTCGAGTTAGCTCACCTTTACCCCCCGACCACCCTTTCGGTTAGCCCCCCCTCTGCCTCCGATTGCCGTCTGATCGGGAGCGAGCGAGAAGGGGCCCTTCCATGCATATAAATCAACACCCTTTCCACCCCTCACACCTCAACGCCCCTACCCCATCCCTGTGAAACTCTTGTGAAGTCACGTCCTTCAATCGCTAAATCGAACAACCCCCCCCCCCCCTCCTGGGTCTCATGAGTTCCCCTCCACCGCGCCACCCCTTCAATCACTCTCTTCAACGTTTATTGTATCACATCCTCCCCCTCCCCTGGGTGCAATGCACCCTCGCAAATCCCCCTCTCAAATCCTTCCCCGCCTTCGCGAGCCTCCGCTTCCCACCGCGGATTAAACCCTTTGTGTATCCATCGGCTCAGGTCTCGTAAATTACCTTACCTACGTTCCGGTAGAATATTATTGATTTTAACATAACGGCGGAGGAGTAGAGAAGGTGGCTCTGACTTATGATCCCCTCGCGTGCCCTTATATCAAACTTCAGCTGTACCTAACTTTAACTCGGCCTCGATCAACGTCATTGAAATTCTTCGTGTGAATCACTTCATTCTCTGCCTCTCTTGAGTGAAATTGTGGCAGAAAATCAAAAGTCAGAAGATGAGATCTCGAATGGGGTGGGATTGGCGTGTCAGTCAGAGCATGCAGAAACTTTTAACCATCATCTCAATATGATCATTCAGATAGTTTCTCTATTGCCAATAGAGTTTGCCAAGTTCAATTCGGCTTCCTTTCAACTTGGCCTCTTGGAATACCTGATCTTGGGTCGCTTTGACTTTCTGGATTACCTACATACTAGGTATCAACTTCTTTCACTGTTTCACGGATCATCTCCAGGTACATTTTGGTTGGTTATTGAATAATCAACCTATGTTTTCATGAAAAAGGCCAACCTCTCCGATTTGGCTCAAAAAATGTTTCCGGGCTTTCAAGGTGTCTATATCAAACACGGGTTGGTTATTCCTCGAACCATGGAGAAACCCTCAACCTTCCTTCAACATAGAGAAATGGGGTCCAAAGCGGGTCCGGACCCATTCCAATCGATTCAGGGTCCAAAATTTATTGGGAATGATACCCCACTCGCCTAAATCGCCCAAAATCTCAAAAATCCATTTTTCAAAAAACTCATTTTGACCCAAATTTGGTCCGATCGGGCTGAAAAGTTTCGAGGACCGTCCTAGACTGGGGACAGACCCCTGACCCAAATTTCAGACTTTAGAAAATTTTCTACTACCGAAAACGGCGCGGACAATGGACGGCGGACGGCGGACGGACATTGACCTTTTTTGATCTAGAAACCATGAAACGTCCAGACAAAAATTTTGAGCCGAATCGGAGAGGTTGACCTTTTGCATGAAAACATAGGTTGATTATTTAAGGAAGAACCAACCAAAAACTCAAATGTCCGTTCACCGTCCGCGCCGTTTTTGGTAGTATAAAATTGTCTAAAAATCTTGATCAGGGACCCGACATTTTTTTTGAAATAAATTTTTGAGATTCTCGGCAATCTAGGCGAGGGGGGTCTCATTATACACTAAATTTTGGACGCTGAATCTAATTTAATGGGTCCCAGAACGATTGGCACCCACTGGAAGAAGTTATGTGTAACAAAGGATATTTACTTACCTATTTTGAAAATGGCTTTTGGCATTTTGAATATGTGCTTTCGGGATTTCTGGTACCAAGGCGTGTGGGGTATCATTTTCCACCTTATTTTGGACGCTGAATCCAATGGGACGGGTCCCGGAACGATTATGCCCTCTGGATGAGTTTTTGGGTCAAGGTGAGTGCCAATCTACCCATTTCGAATGTGTTTTTTTCGAAACTCCTGGACCTTAGGCGAGTGGGGTATCATTTTCCACTAAATTTTGGACCCTGAATCGATTGGAATTGGTCCAGGACCCGCCACAACCGCTGTTTCCATTTTCTCCATGTTGATGAAATGAGTCTCCATGCGCCTGGTCCGAGGAATAACCAACCCGTGTGAAAGAATTTGCAGCGTTTTCCCACAAAATGTCCAGAATAACCCCCGTATGGACTCAACCCACTCTTCTTATTGCCCTTACCCTGTCCTTTTTCTATTTTCGACATTTCAAATGGGAATGAGTAATATGTTAAACATACGTCAGTTTAGCGGGGCTATTGAATGAAGGAAACCTAAGTTTCCCCTTGATTCAGTACACTTATTACAACATCTGTCAATTCGTGCAGAAGTATCGCCCATTCATTGTGGAAGTAGATGAGCCGTTATCGGAGTGCTTTTCCAAAGCACTAGCCACCAGTCTCGTCAATGGAGAGGAAACAAGAAAACGGCCCTCATAAGAGAAACACGTTCAGCGGAAGAGGGAGCAGGAAAATAAATCTTTCACGGAGAAAATTTCGGTTCTGCTGCGTATAACAGCGAGGGACCCACTTGACAAAGTTCGGTATGGTAATAGGAACCAATGTCGACTTTAGGGGCGATACTGGAAAGCAAGTGATTTACCAAAAAAAGCGCCCAAGAGCCGGAACTGAGGGGAAAAGGGCAAGTGATCGTGGCTGAGATTTGTTCACGTCTGCACGTGTGATTGTAACCGACAGGGAAGAATTGCTTCAAGGAGTCTACGCTTCCTCCTTCGAGGCTTGGGTACCACTCGTTTGTCAACTTATTGTTTTCCTGCAGCGGACAACCCTCGCTCTTGAACCCCTGCCTCGGCACCGTTTGCCGTCTTATTTCTTTTTAAGAAGACTCACTTCGAGAGAGAAACTCTCTACCCGACTCATCCATCACCTTCGTGGATGGATCGCTAAATATCAAACCCGGACCAGTAATTCGTTGGGAAATTTCCATAAATCACTGGCCACGTAGCTCTTTATAAATAACTTATATGTTATCCTGACATTTCCCTACGCTGTCAGATACATTTCGTATTCAAATGAATCCTTCGAGCTCGGAGAGTTTTCTGACTTCCCTACCATTACTAATCATCCTACTCGGCCTAACTGAGAGTAGGTTTGCGACAGTAAACTTTATACAGATTTCCCTGGCTTCATCAAAACACCAGTGGGGCACGCAAGCCAGATTATAATGACTAAATATTAAACGGCGATTATCTGAAATATATGTTTTGACATCCAACTCGTCATAGGGCATAAATGACCATTTGGCTGAGATTGAATTGAATTGAATTAAATTCATTTTTCAGAAATTATTTTCGAATTAATGATAACATTTTATCACGTTTGGTTGGTTATTTCTTGAATAATCAACCTAGGCTTTTGTGCAAAAATTCAATCACTCCGATTTGGCCCGAAAAAAATTGCTGGGCGTTTCAAGAAATCGAGATCAAAATAAGCATGTCCGTCCACCGTACGCCATAAGCCCAATTTGATAGTAGAAAATTTTCTAAAAATCTGAAATTCGGGATCTCTAGTTGGTCCTCGAAACTTTTCAGCCCGATGGGACCAGATTGTGGAGGTGATCGAAATGTATTTTTCGAAAAATGAATTTTTAAGATTTTTGGCGATATAGGCGTGTGGGGTATCATTTTCGACTAAATTTTCGACGCTGAATCGATTGAATTGGTCCGGAACACGCCACACTCACTATTTTCCCCGTATTCTCCATGTTTGATATTTTTGACGATTTAGGCGTGTGGGGTATTGTTTCCTACTAAATTTTGGACGCTGAATTGATTGGAATGAGTCCATGCTCCTGGTCCGAGGAATAACCAAGCCCTGTGGAAGAACTTGCAGCGTTTTTATTGCTATATAATTTTTTTTAATAGGCTAGATACCATGTACGGCTTGGGGTCTGAAAAATGTGGGTAATTATTTGTTAACTCTGGATTGAATGATATTTTCCTGTTTAATTGCCTTCAAATTTATAGATATACTCGTACATTTATTAACATAAATTTAAAGTTTCACATTTATTCAAAATTCGTCCTGCACCACGCAGTTGTTTAGGGCCGCAGAGCGCTGGAATTGGCTGCTAGTTGGGTTTCGTGCCGTGTACAATACGCCCTCTGGGAATATTCCCTCGCCGGGAGCGTAGTGATAAATTAGTAAGGAACTAACGCTTAAGTGGCCCAGGTGTCGGGATGAATGGTTTGGAGAACGTTGGTATTTATCGCCGTACACCGTACGTACGGTCGGCATTACGGCGGAGGTCAAGAGAAGCCTTGCACGGGGACCACCGGGCGTGAAGAGCCTGCGGTATCCATTGTTTCCAATTAATGTCCCCCAACTAACTCCCTTCCCGCCTCCAGTCGTCATTCAAAACCCTCTCGACGGCTTTTCTCCACCGACCGCTCTAGCCCGCCCGCCAATGAAAACATAGGACCAGTTTAACTGCGCAAACACCCGAGCCAATTTGATCAACATGCCAAATCCTCTGTGACAACATTATTTTATGATGGAATTTTCGTCTCAACGCGATTCGAGAGGGTAGGTGCTTAAAAGCTTTGAAGGGACAGGCGGTTGAACAGACTGGCGTTAGGCGCTGGGAAATGTGAAAAGACCTGCCAGAACTACCAGAAACCTTTTTGCCCATCCTCTAAACGTCAAAAATAACATGCGTTGGCCAGTGCCTTACGTCGAAATAACTCATTTCCTTAGACCCTAAAAATACATTTTAGACCTGGTACATTAGTGAAAATAATAGTCCATATTCCAGCGTCATCACAGAAAGGTCTAAAATTTCGTAAATGCAGAACCAATATTGACTAACTAACCAGCAATAAATGAATCTGGAAACTTGGTGCTCTTATTGGGTTACCGCCCGTCATTGCGTTAACCCCTCTTCAGGGGTGACCTTCCACAAGTGCAGTTGTGCGGTTTTATTGCAGTTTCAAACGACCTCTTTAACAATAAGCAAAGAATTATTTCACCTACTGATTTCAGCCTTAGCTTTTGCTAATAGAAAATTTGACCTGCAATCGTGACGATGAGAACGAAATGCTCGTGGCTATCAGTTAGAGGAGAACTTTTGGTGATGGGCTGTAAAACAGTCCACAACTGCGCTCTGGCGGTAGCTATCGAAGTGCAGCGGTTAGACTTCTCTCAAAACTGACCTCTAACTGAGTCAGGAAAACACGTATAAAAGTTGATGAGCCGATTGTTGGCTTATTATTAATTTTTTTTTTTTCAATGATCACATAATAGGCACAAATAAAACACTGCAAATCTTTCACAGAGGTTGGTTATTTCTTGGACCGACAGCATGGAGGCTCATCCTAATCGATTCAGCGACCAAAAATTAGTGGAAAACGATACTTTACACGCCTAAATTGTCGAAAATATCGAAAATGGGGAAAACCGTGGGTGTGGCGTGTACGGGATCCATTCCAGTCGATTCAGGGTCTAAAATTTAGTGAAAAATTATACCCCACACGCCCAGGTAACAGGAATCTCGTAAAAACAAGTTTGAAATAGGGTAGATAAGGACCTTTTTTGACCCATAACCTCTTCCAGTGGACGCTAATAGTTCCTAGGCCCGTCCTATTCGATTCAAAATTCGTGGGAAAATGATACCCTACAGTGCCTAGATCGCTGAAAATCTAGAAGATTCATTTTTATAACACCTTTTTGACCCCCCCCCCTCTCCACTCACACCCTACCCGGGGGGTCAGATCGGGCTAAAAAGTTCTGAGGACCAGCTAGAGCCGGAAATGAGTCCCTGACTCGATTTTAAGATTTTTAGAAAATTTTCTACATCCAAAAACGGCATGGACGGTGGACGGACATTTGCGTATTTTGATCTAGACACCTTTAAAAAACGACCAGAAGAACATTTCGAGCTGAATACAAATATAATTGAAAAAAAAATGTAGGACCGTTGTCATTAAACATCACGTTCAGCTAGGAACGTTTTATTCTGAAACCTATACTATTGCAATATTTAAAATTAAGATCTTTTTATTTTTTGCATTAGTTCTTAATTTAATATTTTATAGTCGGTATACTAATATATAATAAGCAGCTGTATTCTGGACTGAAATCCTTCCCTCCTCTTCGTCCTTCATCATAAATCCCCCCCCCCCCTTCCCCGCTGCCCAGGTGAAATCGTGTACGACCCTCCGTGTCGGTTCTTTCATCCGTCGCATTTCTGAATTCATAAACCTGAACGACAAGGGTTGTAATACAACGGAGACCCTTCGAATGTAGAGCAAGGAAATTCTCGTCGAAGAAGCTCGGCATAAACACGAATGTAAACACCTTCCTCCACTAAAAGTGACCCTTCCCAGAAAAGGGGGACTCTCCGGCCTTTTATGAAGAATATCATCCTCGAAATTGAAATCCCCCTCTTTTCCGTCTTTATAGCTTTATTGTGTGTATAATTCACGTTATTAAGGCCCCTTTTTGTGAGGCTTTTTATGAAAAAAGGGGAATATACGCTTGGTGTTGATTTCCGCTCATCACGAGATCTTATTTTTCATTAATTTACCAAGAAATAACGTATGAACACGATTGTATTTATTCATTCTTCAATATAACTGGAGATTTCTGAATTACAAAGTAATATAACGGCATGAAAAATCACCAGCAACGGTCACGAATCAAGTTTAATTTATGATTTGAAAAACTAATAAAAGCTGTAGTTTTCAAAGGTAGAACTTCTCCACGAGAAAGTTCTACAGGGTAATTAATAACCCGCCGTAGAAACTTGGTTACTTCTCGTTGGTAGGTATCGATAAGTCAACTCGATTATATCAGCCACGTGCGCCTGAGTTATAAAACGTCCGATTGATTCATCAATACCTGACCTTTGTGAGAAACTTAAAGAAACTGCTGAACTGGTCAAATTGGTTTAGATCGAATTTTATACGAAACGCCGGTGAATCGAGTGGTGTAAAAGTTTCATTTTGTGAATTGTTGAGCAACTTTGACCTTCAAACTTCTTTTCCCCACTTGACAAATGTTAGAAGGGACTTTCACGCTCTTTTCAGCAATCTCTATTTCCTACGACGGAATTTTTATATTTTTTCTTCTTCTTTTAAATTCTGACTTGTTTACGTTTACCCTGCCCTAAACAAAGTAATACAATTACACACACAACAGAACTAATAACATTTATACAAATAGTTATGATGTGCGCTTAGCTAACTCACAGTAAATGTTGCTGCGTTATTATTGCACTGTGGAATTGACGATATAATGAATAATTTTCTTAAAATTATCGATATTAGCAAAACTGTGGTATAACGTGCACCATTATTCGTGAAAAATTACTCACAAACAGATGAAAAAATGAATATTAATATAGAATTTTACAGGAGGAAGAGCATGAGAGCTTTTTAGGAGTGTAAAAACTCACATGGAGCATACTATAGTCTACTATGGTTTCACTATAGTCACACTAAGCGTGATAGGATGTGAAGGAATGGGTTGAGACTATAGACGGACTAAAAAGGTCTTTCACTCAGAACCTGTTCCGAAATACTAGAGACCAAGCAGTCAGAACAGTTCATCAGGCACCGTTCCTGTAACCGGAGCCTGCCCTCTTTGTTCTGTTGCGAGTAAAAGTGACACAATTATGAACTAATGACCACTAATTAGAATCGTATTACTATTCAGTCACAATTGTAATCTTCTTGTATATAAAAATATATTTTAAGAACCGTTTATAGCCATGAAAGTTATCTGGCGTATTTTAGAGAGAAGTGCACTGATGATGAAAATGAGGTCGGATGACTAAAAACTGGTATCATCGCTCGAATCAGCGTACGTAAATCAAATCAGCAATAGACAGACTCTCGAAACGTGCAGTACAGTGAAGGGACTTAACAAAAGGATGTGATATCACACAATACCACTAAACGTTACTAGAAAGCAGCACGAAGGTCACTGAGAGTAGCCTTGTCATGTGAATATTGAGTATTAAGGAATATCTTTGCCTTGCCCCTTCTTTACAATCCGTAAGGGCTTGAAAGTAAAAATACGAGTACATGACCAACATTTAGAGGTTCCGCGCGTTTCGTTACTCAAGAGAGATTTCTAAACCGTCACAGAATTATTTAAATTTTCTTCGAGTAGGGTTCACGAACTGATAATGACTTCAAGTCAGCGACTTCAAGTCTCTGACGTATCGCTGATGTGTCGCCACTCTATATGAAATTCTGAGGTCTATCGATATACTTCTTGGGCCCATCACTTTTGTACAAAGGAAAGAAAAATGAAAAACCCTTGCTACCTTAGTTGAAAAGAATTTATGACGGCAATACCGACTGCCGATGAATGGCCGTCATACCGTCCTGATTTTGTCGATTTCATTGGATTTCGCTATCGCAACGCTGATGAGAACATTCGACTCTTGACTTTATTAAATGGTGGAAATACTTCAACGGAAGATAAATGCCGTCTATAAGAAGGCGTGGAACGGGATACAAAAGGAAAAAAGAACGAGAAGCTTCTTCAATTTACTGATTACAGATACCTGTTACTTTGGAGCTGGGAGCTTTTTCCCCCGCAGCTCGGGTTGTTTTTTGCTCACTGCAAAAGAGCGATAGGATGGCAAGTGAGAGGGGTGGCGCTTTGTAAATAGATTTTTTCTCTTTTTTTTCAGCGCACTTGTCTTAAGGGGTTGGGGGTGGCAGTGGGTTGGGTTGGAGCGCATTGTGAGAAAATCAAGGGCTCCCTCCTCTTTTACAGAGACCTTTGATTAACTGTAGTGCGAAAAAAGCGCGGGAGACGGAGAGGGCAACAACGCACAAAGGAAGAGCAACCCTGTGGAGAAAAAAAAAAGTAGAAGTAGGACTAATTGAAAAGGGAACTCGCACAAAAAAGAAGTAAGCCTTGAACCCGAAAAAAGGCATTTTTCCTCCTTCGTCTTCCTCTGGTAAAGGCAAAAGGCGATGCTTTAAGAAAATCGGGGTGTACGGTTGAACTTGTAAGACTTGGTAGACTGAACAAGCGAGGCGGTTCTGTGTGAAGTGACGGATAAGGAGGCTCTGAGGAGGACTGGAGGAAGTCTGAGGTTGCATCGCTATTAAAGGAGAAACGTTAATGAGGACTGAGAAAGTGCGTGGTTGAACGCAGTGTTTGATCCAAGACAACGCGTTTATTATTAAAGGCCCGTGGATGAATTGCAAATGTCACTACCGGTTTCTTGATGGCGATTTAATAAATTTATAATAATTTTCCCACAAAAATTAAACTTTTAGACAAATAATTTTGGGCACATTTTGGGCAAGTAATATTTTTGGAAAATTTGCTTCAAATCCACAATGGTTCTCGTGTACTATGGAAAAGTGTGTCATTTTTGACTTAGGAGTAAGCATCTACCTTTTTTGGGAAAAAACGCTGCAAATTCTTTCACAGGGATTGGTTATTCTTCGGACCAGGAATATGAAGACTCATTATAATCGATTCAGCGTCCAAAATTTAGTGGAAAACGATACCCCACACGCTTTGGACTCCAATAATCTCAAAAACCAGTGGTCTTGGCACTCATTTTTCCCCATACTCTGCGCCTGTTTGCATTGGTCAAAAACCCCGTCTAAATGTTATCCAACCGCTCGTGAGAATTCCTTTGTTGGAAAAGTGTTAGGCACAAGTAGACGCCCAAATGGAGTCTTTCCACCCAATTTTAGATGATGATGGTTTCAGCATTTTAATGCCGGGACGGTGGACGGACATTATAGACTCGTAACCTGCCTACTTAGAAACATAAAAGGTAAACGTTTTGGGAAAGATTTTCAGTCGGGTCGATGCGAGTACATTATTTGTTTTGATCGACATTCTACACTCTACTTACTTTCAAGGACGAATCTTCATTTCAATTCTCTTTTAATTTTAGATGAATTTCAACTTAACATGTCCATTTTTGTTTCAGGATGCTGTTTTGTTACGTTCTTCACCAGGAAAGCTGCCTTAGATGCTCAAAACGCGTTACACAACATCAAGACATTACCCGGGGTAAGTTATTCTATTTTGATACATTCACGGGTTCATAGTATGATAAAGAAAATATTTCGGTAAATAGTGGCTCTTACTCCCGTCTGAAATTTGAGTCGTGGTTTTAGGTGAGATCTGTACGTGTTTTTTAGCGCACGGGTAAGGCTTCTTTACCATGGAGTTCAATTTCTGGAAATTTGGGAACTCCAGCTAATTTAAACACTCAACAGCTGCATCGATAACTCATAGTGATCCACCGGCACTTTTAACCTCTCAAAAAACTTGAGAAGATTTCACTTAGTAAAGTCGAACTCTTCATTTTGAACGATAATGTATCTCGGAAGCGAAATTCATCTCCACGACAGGGTGGAGGTATATTTGGAGCATCTCCAAAATATCCATTGTGCCTAAATGGATCTTTTAGCGCCTCTCTGCTTCTCTTTAGACGACTTCAATTGGTAAAACAACAAGTCGTCGCTATTATTGTTATGAGGAGATTGCGACTTTGTCGTTGCTTCAGTAATAAACATTGCTCTCTACTTGCTTTACAATTATAATCATCAATAGAAAAACTATGAAGCATAGCAAAAAACGAAACGGCGACAAAAGTTTGCTACTTGAGGAAAAAGATCGCCCGTTCTGAAACACGGGTTTGATGAGCGCCAAGTTCCTTCTTTGGAAATTTTGGAAAACGTTTTTTTGAAGATGCAAAGGGTTGGCCTCTCACGAGCACAGCATTTAAATTTATATGAATATACTGTAATTTAAAGGATGGGTCACGCTCTGCAGGGAAGAAAGTAAACTATTCTGAAAAAACCAAGTCTTTATGTCGAGTAATTTTTATTATCTTTGGTCGACCGAAAGAGTAATGAGGTGAATGTCCATGTTGTGTCGTATATCTTTAGGTTGGAATTTTTTTTTCGAGTAATTTCTTTTATTCATAAGGAGTAGGGGGTACGGGCTCGAAAGAAAAGAAACCACGGAAACGAAGAAGAATAAGAGATGAAAAAAAGTAGAAGAAAAAAAGCGGTTTTCTTAAGACCAACTCGAAGCCGCAACCCCCCACCATACCCTCTGCTCCGGCGTTATTTTTCCCGTGTTGGAAGGAAAATGGAGTTATTGCTGTATGACAAAGGGTTGAGAAGAGGAGGGTCAACCCTAACACAAACAAGTCTCGTAAATTGATCACAGGCTCCTTTTTTCGGGTTGGTGCTGAAGTGGCCCTTTAAGAAACCGAGAAAGCGCAGAACCGTCCAATTTCTTCGCGGATCGAGTCAAAAAGGAGTTTCGACGATCTCAACTCGGGAGCTTTCACTAGCTAATTTGTTGTTTATCATTTACCGAATAAATTAAGGTGTCAAAGGGTGGAATATTGAATACATTTTAGTACAAACGGCGTGGCGAATAACCGCTCGTAAAATCGATTCTGTCGCTCTCGAGTCTGCCTTATTGTGTACTACAAACAATCCGCTTGTACGTTTTGTTGCGTTGTGATGCAAATCTTGCGTGGGGGATCCTCCCCTCTCAGTATCTTCTATTCGAATGGCTTTCCAACGAACCATCCGACGCTCGGTTGAAACCGCAACAAGACGGATAGGTCAATTACACCGCCTTTCATCCTTTCTTGTGCCACTATCCTCCAAGGGGCAGTAGATTTCGCGAGGAATGGCGTTGTTTGGATGTAGATTAAATGACGTGTTGTTCAGTGGAATTATTCCAATGGGTTTTGCGGGTGATGAGATGCAGTCTCTCCCAAGGGGGATTTGCCTCGATTGGGGACTTATTGAAACGATGTCTGAGACAACCGTAAAATTTGCTCCGAAATTTACCGTTATTTGATGTCTTTGCAGCCCTACAAGTGGGAGGAATAAAATGGCGACTCATGAGAAATAACGTCCTTCACGCGTCTGGATTCCCGAGAATCGGAAAAATTCGTTTTCCTTAATGTGCGGCGATATGTCTCAGAATTATTCGGCTACCATGATATAGAGTCTAGTGGAGAGTCCGATTTTTAAATTATTCTGAATTCACTTAATGGCTCGGAGACACATTTGGGTTTTTTATCATCTTGTCAAATTCCATAATAATGTTTTGAGTTGAAGCTTACAAGATGCGATTGAAAGTCTGTCATAAAAGTTATTAGTACGATTAACCACTAACACTAAGATCTTCAAGAAAACACGTTGATATTTTTGTATTATTATGTGTTATCATCTAGATCATTACACCGTTGGAAATGTCTCTAATCGGTACCTAATTTTATTACAGATACATATACAAGCATCCATTTTTCTGTACATGTATTTTCTTGTATTAGGGTTAATTCACCGGACTATAGAATATTAAGATTGTTGTAAAACACTTCGTAAAATTGACCTTCCACTGAAGTGTCCAGCGCGTCCACAAACAGTTCGTTGTATGGAAAATTCAAGAGAATGTTGTTTGGCTGGGCATGTTTGTGTTAAAGGCTAGAAAGAGGTGGTGGGAAGATGAGGAAAGAGAGCAGAAGGTTATCACGAAGGGTCTGACGGCGGCTGATTCCGTATGCAGGAGAGCCGCCACGACCTCTACCGCCCGAACCCTGAACATCCCCCAGTACTGAGCTTCTATCCGGATCTACGGAGGTTTTTTTTTATCGATGCACAAAACCCTTAAGGAATAAAGATCCCACGTTCTACACCATCTCTGTGAGGGGGTCTGCCTTTGTAGGAGCGTCGTTTTCGTCTGATCCTGAGCTCCTGGTCAAATTGTCTTATCACCGCCTAGTCACTCGCATTTCGCTCTTGAAGTGGTTTGATCCTGGTTCGGGAAGGAAACCCTTCTTTTGAAGAAATGAGAACTCATTCCTGTAAGGATTTTGCGCTGCGACTATAGTGTTGCTGCTGCTGCAGGAGGACAAGGACTATTGAATTATATCCAGGAGTGTGGAGTAGTGAGTCCTGAGATGAGAGACCAAAGAATGCCTGCAGTCTTGAAGCTTATTAAAGGACTTTCAGCTTCTGAAAAGATTTAAGGAGCATACATTTCATCCAGGGTGAATTGAATATGTTCCTCCATTTTTGTAGAAATAATTTTGGAACGCATTTATGATCATGTTGGCACTGCACAGCCTGAATACAGTTCATTCACGTCTGGAATATAAGACAATTATCAATTTCACAACTTCACTTTGAAACGACTCCTGAGATGAATATTATAAAATACTAAGGAACACACATTACTAAGGAATTCGGAAAATACAGGAAATACATAAAATGAATTGATAACAAATTTGGAGAAATAGGTGCTAGCAAAATTGAAAATGTCGCACAAAAATGACTGAAAATTGCACTGCTTAAGTAGAAGTAGTTTGTTACTCGGAATTGATTTAGTGTGACTATTTTTTGCGTCTATGAACACGTTTAATATTCGATTAGGGTAGAAATGTTGAAAAGGTATCAACTATTCGACTGCAGCAATGAAACAATAGGACGGTTCCATATCCAGTCCACCGTGAAACGTTAACACAGGTTTAGTGAGGGCCGAGGCTTATTGCCTTCAGCCACCTCAACCATTAGCCCAAGAGCCCGCAAGTCAGGTTGATTTAAGGAATGCCTGAGGGCTTCAATACCTTCCAGATGTCGGTTTCATTCCCTCGGACCCTAACCCAGAACGTTCCTCATTACTGAGAAGGTTCGACGGAGACCGGCTTTTCGCGTAATTGAAATTTACTTTGTCGAGACAATCAATATTTGGCCACGTCAGCTGCAACGGTTCATAGAGAACGTGAATGCGGGATGGATCCGTCTGGAGAAACAGATGTTGATGTTGAGACGATTGTTGTTAATTATTTTTACACGTATGTTTGATTATGTTCCGCACGAGTCTCACAGTGTCAAATAATAATGTTGAAGCACTTGATTGAAGCACTAGTCGTAGTCACTTTAATGAGTACATAATTTTGTGTGACAATACCAATCAAATCACCTTACAAATCAATCAATATCCCTTACACTATCCTGTCTCCTCAAAAAATGGTGCCAAACGGTCATGGTGAACCATCCTCACCGCCCCCATGTTGACTATCACCTTGCAGGGTTGCAGCTTCTCTGTAACTTGAAGAACAGCCTCTTCCACCTTTTGGGTTTGTAGAACCAATCCTTGTCTCCTGCTAGTAGTTGTTACCATTGTCCCGCAAATTGTACCGCTGTTGCATCGTTTCTGCTCACACTTGGAGGCGCTCTCGTGCTGTTTAGTGGACTTCCGTCAGCCTTCTTCGCAGTTCGTCTACGTATTCAGGCATTGACTGTTCTTGAGGACGGAAACCCACTAAGAGGTGTACATCAGGAGCAGTTCTCGCCCAAACATCATCCTTGCCTGAGAGAATCCAAGACTTGCATGCCCAGATGCTCGGTATACTAGCAGTGCAGTGGGCAGCATGTCATTCTAATGGTCACATTCCCCAGCTGATGGTTGACAGCATTCGCCACAACGTTCGGTTCAACCCTTCCGCAAGCCCATCACTTTATAATTGCGAATTGCTCGTGTTTCATGCACCCCTGAGAGTTGCCTCATTGTTCGGAACACATCTTCCTCAAAACGCCTCTTATGAGAGTGGATTTCTTGTGGTATGCCAACAGAGTGAAGACGTGATCTACCAGTGCACACGCTACTGTGGTAGCCTTAAAGCCTGGGAGTGGGATGGCTTTTGGTCACATAGTGGAGTATTCATGTAGGATCAAAATGTTCAAGTCCTTTGTTCAGTAGGAGTCGAGGGCCCATGAGATCCATCCAACTCTTTCTAAAGCTAACCCTTATACCCAGGTTTTCAGGGGTACTCGGCGCCGATCCTGGGGTTTATGATGGATTGTGGACTGTCTGCAGGCAAAGTATTAATGGAAGTGGGTTTTTATACTTTGGCACTGCTCTGTAGACCTCGAAGAATCATACGATGCGCTATTTAAATTATCCTTGTCGGTATGAATTGACCTGATTGAGCTAAGTCGGGCCAGCATTATCTGCAAAATGACGGGAGATTAATGTTTAGCGCTGAATAAGTGTTTCACCCTCCTCCGACCGTTTGTAGTTTTCTTTCTCCCCTGACGTGATGAATAGTTGCCGAGATAAACAAGTTAACTAAGAATATCAGGCCGGTCGTTTTTCTTCTATTCGCCAGCTCTAATTGGACAGTGAATCGTTGGGTTTTTAGATAAGAACCCGTCGGAAGGAGTTGCGTAGCGGGGCGGAGGAACTTTGTCGGTTTGTTGAACCGTGGCCAGGAAATTATTTCCTTGAGAGTAACTTGGAGTGGGGGAGCGTTGCCGTTAAATTCTAAAAAAAAAAAAATCCTTGAGAGTGAGAGAGAGTTGAGATTTATGTCGTACAAATTAGAAAGAAGAAAGAAAGTAAAACCGCCGAGGTTGGCTTCCCTGGAAAGATATTGCTTTGGAAATTGCACAGCTCTGGCGAGTGGAGGTACGTGGGACTGCTGAGAAAAACGAACACGGACAAGAAATCACTCAAGTACTAGCACTGGGTCGGGAGAAAGTGTGCTGATAGAAACGAAAGAATAGAGGAAATCGTACGAGGGTCCTAACGCAGGTCAACCAAAGCCGTAACTCGATTTGGGGAGAATTGTTTCTAGCTGTTACGATCATTATTCTACGACAGCTATTCCCAATAAAGTATTCCGATATTTAGGTACGGACTGTATAGTTGGGTACAGGACAGAAGAGGCCCAAGTCCAGGGTGTTGGGATTTTCCGTCAAAATGTCATTAAATTATCGACATCCTTTAAAAGTTTACGTTCTTTGCTTCTAATCCTAGTGCCGGAAAGGGCTCACCTCAGGAGAATAAAATTCTATTTTAGATCCTTTCGATTTATTTTCCCCATTTTATGTCAATCAAAAAGGGTGACTTTTCAGTCAGTAAGAGTAGTTATCTTTGGGCTTCAAGAGGTCTAGATTTCAAAACTGGAATGCTCGTCATCGTACGTGGTCCACATGGTTCTTGGCACTAACAACGGGTTTTTCATTTTAGGCTTCAAATATGAATCCAATTGGTCCTCGAAATTTTGCGGCCCAATCTCCCAAAACGGAGGCAAATTCGGGTAAAAATAGGAATTTTCAGGCGCGTTCGGTATCATTTTTGACTGAATTTGGGAGTGAATGGATGAAGGATGAAGGATGAAGCCCAAGGGAACATTCTGTTTTTTGTTGTGTTCAACACCCTATTGTCTAATCTTTCTCCCTCCAAGTTCTAATGTTGACATGGCTTCAATAGTGTAGGATCAAAAATGAAAGTCATGATTTCTGAATTCAATCTGAATCAAACTGCCAAGTTATTTCTATGGGTCAAGAGCAATAGCTCTCGATATTTGGAAATATACCTGCATATGATTATATAATAAAATTTTATATTTTGACCCAATGCCGAGGAGCTGAAAACTTCGTTTACAAGTTTCTAGAAAAGAAGGGATTGTGCGTGGACATCTTCATATCCCACCGATTAAGTTTATAGCCTTTTTCGTTTAGGGAAACAGCACAGTTGCCGATAAACCACGATAATGTGGAGTCCAAGATTCTTCGTAGTTGGGACGGTGATGAGTATTAACGGGAGAAAAATACCTCCAAAAACGAATATAACGGTGTGGATAGAATGATCTACAACAAGTTTTTATAGTCCGTAAACTTTTCGCATACCCCCGGGTACACAAGCCGTAAATTTAGAAGATGAGAACAAGTTTATTTTATGAGAGCTTGAAAAAATAAAGAGGCACTAAGACGTATTATGAGGAAAAAAGTGAGATTTATGTCTCGAAGCTCAAGGATGGCTCCTTACTGCATTATTGAATGTACCCGAGCTCGAAAAGGTGGGCCGCTATCTTGGAGGCGAATAAATTTTCTTCGAGGTTCCAATAAAAATAGTTGTTATCGGAAAGCGTGTGCGTAAAAAGGGAAAGAGGCCGTAGGTAATGTTTGTACGAGGGGGGGTTCTTGTAGGGGGTTCTGGTTGTGAAAGGGGGCGGTAAAACTCGAGAAGGGTATAGAGGCATGAATCACTAGGTAAAACCCCTCGCCCTTGCCCTACAACACTCGGATAGGAATTTGTCTGTAATACGTCCAAGGTTTTCCCATTGTATAAGGTGAATTATTGGGGCATTAAGGTTGCCGAGGATAGGACAGGAGATAGAGAAAAGTGCTAGCCCCCCACCACCACTCAACCAGGGGGTCACTGAAGCCGGACTTTCCCTAGCACAACTTTTACACTACATTGGCTAAACAGTACCTTTTCCCCTTCTTTCTGAAGGCAAACCCTTGGCCATCCTGAGCCGTTATTTTTCTCCGGCCTTTTTTTGTCCTACTGTATCGGTTTTTTATTCGTCCAATTCCAATTTATAGGAAATCTTTTTTTTTAAACGGGTCGCGTTCTTTTCTTTGCCCTGTTTCCCCACTCACAGTAGATTGTTTTTTCGGCCAACCTCTCGATTGGACGTTGTCTAAAGCTGATTTTTTGTACGCAACCTGGAGCACGTTCAGTTCTACTGCTATCAGTAAACGATGAAAAAGTTAAAAAAAATTTTTTATGTAAAACTAAGTTCTGCGTTACATATTAATAGGTACGTGACATGAATAAAATTTAACATGAAAGAAGTGAGTGAACATTTCCGAAGCGACTAACTAACTTCCATGGCTCGATCTCAAGTTCTTCCTCAAACAAATTTTAGGTTTTATCTCGCTCTTGTAAGAGACCATTCCTCAAGATCACCAAAATACAGAATAAGAAGTAGGGTTGAAGTAGGGCACTTCGTCAGCCGGTATCTTGTTCATTAAATTGTAATTCCTGTATCATAATTTCATGTCACTTGCATTAATTGTATTTTATGCTCCACATGTTGTCTAATTTACTTTGTCTTGTATCAATTCTAGCCCAGGTTGAGGCATATTTTCCATTGCAACGAGTCCTTGTTTTTCAATTATAATTCAGTTTGTATCAATGTATTTTATGTTCATCCTTGGTATCCCTAGTTGCTCAGTCGTAAGTCTTGGACTTACATCCCGTATCCTCTCGCTAGGTCCCTTCCAAATTCTCCGAAGAAAAATTAAATCATAGTGAATTCATAACAGATTTTAATTCGAGAGAGGCTTACACTTGTACTTTCGGTTGATACGTAATTCCATGCACCTGAATTTGTAGGTATGACTACCTACCTACCTCTGGTTTTGTCGCCCTATCGTCAATGTGAGCGCCTAGCCTAAAGACTGCACTCTTTGTGTATGTTGCCACTCTCAAACCAGAGGAATACATATGCCAAGCCCAAAGGGCAGCCCCTTAGCTTGTTGTAGTGAAAACTTTGCTGGCCTGGCAATGAAAGTGTGGAGTTTTGAGAATGCAACGATATAATAGTAATGATAGTAGGAGGCACCAGAGGAAAATATGTTTCATGTAGGGTGATGGGATTTTCACACTCTCTGGCCCCTCCAGGCATCCCCCTAACACGCCCTGTAGCCGGCGAAAAAGGGATTGAATCTGTAGTGCATCGTTTGGTTTTATCATTCACAACGGGAAGATTTTTGGAAAACGAGTTTTTGTTCAATACGAATGGTTGCATTGTTCTTATAAGAATGATAGTTCAGAGGAAACCTCGTATCTAGGCTCATTCCTGGCCTAAATTTGACAGTTTTTTTTTTTTTTTTTTTTTTTTTTTTTTTTTTTCCAAGTTAGGTTGTAATGAACGGGTCACACAATTGGGTCAGAGAAATCGCCAAAGACGAAATTCACTACCATTTGATAAGCAATCTGAAAGTCATTCCTCAGAAAACGTTTAATTCAGCTGTCTTATGGTCCGACTATCGGTTTATAGCATCCATGAGGGTCAAAAAACGTGTTATTTGTAGTTGTTGCCCACATAGTTTGGAATCGGAGGGCTTACGCGAAGCTTTTGTAAGCGGATTTTTAGTCTCTATAAATTGTACAATTTGGCTTACCTGATTAATCCCTCCTTGATGATACATTGGAATTATCCTCTCGTTCTCAGTACACGTTTCTTTGTTTGGTCAGTTCAATCTGTCTCACTTTACCGTGTGCGCTTTCTCATTTGTTCAACGTTCAACTTTCATTCTCTACCATCCCACGTCTCTTGAAAGGGGCGAGTTAGTTTAGCCAATTACTAGCGAAAACTTCCTTCCGTTGGCCAGACGTTCCTTCCTACGGCGAACAGTCATTTTCTCTTCTCTTTTTTTCCACTTCCTTTTTTTCCTCTCTACTCTAGCCCATTCTCGAAGGGTCAGGGATTAAAGTAATACAGATCCAGCAGAGCCGAAACTTTCTCATTCCAGTACGGAACCCTTTCAACTCGATAACAGTTTGTTCCGAAAGTAACAGACAAAAATGTTCATGAATTATTGAAGACGTTGGAAAAATCAGATGATGAGGGTAAAGATTAACTTGAAGCTGGATTAACATTGATTGCTAGGGGTGATATTTCTATTTTGTCCCGAGTCCCGATTGTACCTTAAAATAAGGATAAGAACGGTTGGTAAAAAAAAAAATGTACCTCAATACATTCTCCTTGTAATCAAAGCCTCCCCGCCCCCACCATTGCGTCACTTGGCAGTTTACTTCTTCAGTTTTTAGTTTTTCTTTACATGTAGAACAAGTTTTTATGTTCCTAGGTACAATTTTTCAACACTAAAATTCAATGTATTAGTTGTCTTCAACAACCACAGCAGTGCTCCGTTATCAGGTATTGCTTTTCTCGGTCTATTCCGTTCTCACTACATATCATTCATCAATCCCGATTTCTTCAAATTTTCATCATATTGGTAAAAGAGAATCTCGAGGCTGATAATTTGGATAACCCTCCTGACTAGCGAGAGGACTTTTAGCTACTAAAAAGTAAAGTTTTAGACTCATAAATATTCAATGGTCGGTCCGTAATGTATCAATATTTTGTACTCGAAGCAACCATATATTGTGTAACCTATACTACAAATATTTCAATTTTAGGCGCAGAAAACTATGCGACAATCGAATCTTTTCGCTCCAGAATAGATTAATCTCTTAGGACCTATCGAATTTCCATTCTGGAATAAAATTTCCCGTGGAGGAAATTTGCCTCTGTACCAAATTAGTAAAAATTATAATGATGATAATAATATTGATAATAAATAAATAATAATCACGCCGCGAAGATAATTCCTGCTCTGTGCAGTATGTTCGTTCAAAATTTTCTTTGTATGATATATAATCTTTAAACTTGTTTCTTGCGCTGATTCTTCATCGTGCTGAACCTCCTCCACCAGCCTTGATAACGATTAACGCCCATTCCTATTAAATAAACAATAGGAAAGAGCATATCATTTTTCAGATTACTCTGGACCGTGTGAACCAGAAGGATTTGATTGGATGAACCTTGAAGACTGGTGGTAACGTGTTTCCTCGGTACTCCTGAAGCTCAGTCTTACGCGTATAGTTGGGTCAAAATGCTACTCGTATTCTTCAGCTGGTGGAGTCCAAAAGTTAGCTAGAAGTCATTTCGTGATGGCAATGCGCGAACATGTTAGAGTGCCGAACTTTTTCGATTCTGTCGTTTTCCAGTAACCTCAGGTGTCCCACTCTCGTTGAGTACTTGTTCGCGGCTATTGTCCAGAGTTGATATTACCCTTTCCCGAGAAGCTGTTACCGTGTGAACGTTACGTCTCGTAGTGTTTTCCTGTTATCAACGTGGGAAATGGGGGCTCCCTCGAAACTCCTTTATGGGGTGCCAGAGAAAACGTTATGCTTCTCCGCGCTCTTGTCCAGCAGAAAGGACCGTTTGATAACTCCGAAGAGCTTTTAGTGAGCGGAGCGAGGAGAGAATTAAAATGGTCGTAACACCGGTGGAGAGGAGTGGGGATGAACGTGTAATGACCTGTGAAGGAAGGTTCCAGTTGTTATAGGTTGGTCCACCGGGAGTAGAAAAACTTGGTGGTGGCTAACCTAAGGTTGAACCTCGTATTCCTCCTTCATGGGTTTGTCGTTCACTGCAAAAATGTTCTCTGTCGTGTGTAGCAGTGACTGCCTTGTGTTCAGCTTCAACGTATACACCAGAACCATTTCTTAGTACTTACATGAATAACACTCATCTTGACTTCTGTAGAAGTTGATCTTATTAAACATTTTTCAAGCTTTTTCAATTTTCACCGGCTTTCAAAGTTAAAATTTGAGCATAATTAAATACGAATTCAAAAAAATTACAACAAAAATATGGTGTATTGTATTATTTTTTTATTACAGAATGTCCCAATTCCACCCCGTCCATCGCCATGTAGATGTCGGGTTTGTACGGTAATCAAGCAATGGCAATGGCGTTATACTTATGTAATTTTGGAATGTCTGCGGATGGGAAACGGAAATGATAGTTGAAAAAGGAAGGACCGCCGCGACTTGACAAATCCCCAGTTCCTCTTCTTTCACGCCGCCCTACACAACCCCCCATACCAAGTGTTCTTCGCTGTGCCTTCCTTTTACACAATCTGACACATTTATCGCCCAACCCCTCTCACACCGGGAGAAAAGGGGAACGAAAAAAAACGCGCCTTTTTGCCAATTTTGCGGGATATGAATGCAGAAAACCTGATATATCAATGCCTGGGTCTTTTCAACCTGACGTTTCCAGACAAAGTTCTCCCTCCACTTTTCCTGTTCCTTTGGAAGATGTTCTTCGCCCGTCTGACCCAATCTTACCTCTTCGCGAGAAGAACAAAGTTCTTTCTTTCCTGCCCTTCAACACAGGTGCCTTCAAAAGGACCCACTATATTTATATGCCTCGTTCGTACAAGTAGGTGCTTTACTTCGTAATATTACGTACGTCCGTGTCAATAAAGAAGAATCGCGCCCTTCGAAGCTGACTGGCAAAAAGTTTATTGTAGCTTTAACCTAAGAGTTTTTTTTCGATAAATTGATTTTTAGGGTCGGAAATATGGGATTATCATCATACAGTAGCCACTCAAATCCTTTCTTCCACATGTCTTATGTTTCTACCGAATCCCAATCAACTCATCTCAATATCATTTGAATTCAATGTTTTATCTCCCTGATGGTCACCATGGGAATGGTATTGGAAGAGGGGGTTATACCACCATGAAAGACGGAAGTACTGGGAATTAGTGCCCCCTAAAATGATGCTAGGTGGGGTTGTGAACTACTACTAGGTGTGGTAGTTGTGAGGTGTCGGGGTTACCTATACTGATACTAGATATAAAGATGCCAGTCAACCTTACCTCCAGACTGGCTCCTTACCTGGCTGCAAACTTCATCTACTTATGTACTTTGCTGCACCCTGTTTTTAGCTGGCTCTTCTCTGTCTCCTATGAAGAATTCCAGCAATCGCTAATTTGCCTTAAAATGTGTTGCTGAAAAAGTTATATTAGGGAATATAAAATTGGGTTTGCGCATAGAGAAATGAAGTTTTCATAGAGGATTCTTGATTTCAAAAATGTATACATTTATACACCTTCTAATTTACCCAAACACTGACTACTTTTGAATATTTAAAATTTTATTATGAGCCATTTCCACCCTCCTCCGACGCGAGACTACTCGCAGTGAGGAATTCTCAAGTATTGATTCGGTAATAAAAATTGGTGGACTGCCTTCGATTTGGCGAGACCCCGTAGCCCGAGGATAGGGTGACCGAAGCGTGAGTAGCCCTCTGGCGGAAACTCGCTGAGGCAGGCCGATGGTAACGTGGGCCATGTTCCGATATATAGCCGAACAGTTTAGCCGGCCGGCGATAGATCGCTACACTTTCCTCAACCCGTCCAACCAAAGTAGAGGAATAAAAATACATGGGCCTCATCGAAAAGACAGATTAGCAGGGTTGTATAACGTTCTGGTTTGAATAATGCCTAAATTGTGCCTATTCGTCCCAAAAATGTTAGTAAAAGGGTGTAAATCCATAATCCAAACTGTTCGTCTGCCGTCTGGGCCGGAAAAAGCATTTCAAATTCACCGAAAAATCAAAATTTCGTCTCTATTAGGGTCACTTTTTTGACGATAAATCGATTCGGATGGATCTCAATTGCCGCTTGCAGGAAAAGGGCACTTATTGGAAAATCAGGGCATTTTGAGAACGGCTAAGTATTTTCTTTAAAAAGGAGAGATTTACCAAATTGTTGCCTTAATTACTCACATACTTTGGAGCAGCGTTTTTAGTTCTGTTATAAGCAATAATATCATCAAGAAATCGAAAGTTTGCGTTTTACTGCCGGGGCCCAGATGAACTTGTTACAACAAAGGCACTCACTGACTCAGGTTCATTGAATTGAATTGAATTGAATTATTTTTATTTATTCCATCGTAAATCACATTACATGGGTGACCGAAAACTTCCCATACATTGGAATACACCCCAAGCCATAGAGCAAGTTCTGTGCGGCTTGGGGGAGTTGCGTACATAGTTTTCATTTCATTAATTTTAATTCTTAAAATTATATTTACATATATAACACACATATAGGTACGATAAACATAAGTAAGGTAGGGAGGAACGTTTTAATATATTTAGTTATAAATAGTTAGGAACAATTTGGTAATTTTTTTTTTTTTTTTTAATTGCTCGGATGATTAAAACTGTTCAAGTTTTCCACATCATATTAATTGAAAAAGTTGTTTATTTGAGCATTTGAAATAATATAAATTTATAATTATTCCTGTTAGCAATACAAGAGAGTATTTATTTTAAAAAAAATTATCATTAAATCTCGTAATAAATGTGAAGTTTGTTCGCCCATCGGGTTGTTTATTTGATTCAAAATCATTCTGGCGGACACTACACGAACGGTTCCTCTCTCTACATTGTGATTATTTCTACACTTTGATCTCACAAGTTCCGTTCAAACGCTTTACAATGATGTAGCAAACACTTTGCTCGACAGTTTGACTCGTATAACGTTAAGGATAACATCGAAGACCATGTTCGGCTCGTCCTCTCCTTCGATTTCGAAGACAAGCAAAATGATGGAGGAATTTTTCCAGGTACTCAAAACTGATTTATTGGATCAGATTGAATAATGTTCAATGCATGTTTCAAATCCGTGTGAAGACTAAAAATTGATTTGTTGAAGTTGTTTGCCCAAAGGTGAAATAAGTTGACTTTCTGAAAATGAGAAAACAAAAAATTAATGAAGACAAATTCATTATAAATTCTATTTTCTAAAAGTATACCTTCCTGTTTTATCTTCCAAATTACGTGTATGCACTCTAACATCGGTATGTTCCGATCATGTACCATATAGCGTAGGTATATATTGTGTTCATCAATTTCATGTAGTAGGAATGTTCACTTCATGGTGAAAAGTGTTCATTTGCACGGCGTCTTTCATATGTACGCTTCTAAATAGACTCAGGTGACTGGAACTTTTTCACCGCCCTTGTGAAAACGGAGTTTTATTTATTCCCCTGGATCGGAGGGGAGGTCCCCATTAATGAAATGAAAATAAACCGTTGGAATCTTTCCGTACATTCTGGCTCGTCCCTTTTGAAATATCCCGCGCTCTTGACCTTCCTGAGAGAATTCTTTTCCGAACTATTTCCGCTCCTCCCCAACGTCTCTTTCTCGGTCCCATGCTTCGGGGATTGAGAGGTTGATTTCGTTGTTGGACCTATAAATAAATACGCTTTTACACCCCACATGCCATTCCAGGCTGCATCGGCTTCCCGAGTGCGTGTCCATTGATCAGAATAGGTACGAAGCTCGTGGAGGCCATCTGTCGGTGGCTTGGTAGTTGGCTATCTGCTCTCCAAAGATAAAAGTACACAGCATATTTAGAGAAGAATTCCCTCAAACCCAAGTTGTTCAAATAGTAATAATGTGATGTTGTTCTTGTTTTTGTTGTCAGTCATCATATATACGACTCAATTCAATTAATTTTTTCCTTCTAGGTACAAGTTCCTCACAAGAACAACATTGACTGTTGTTAGTGTTTTTAATTTCCACCATTGATGGATCGAAAATTGCATTCTGGCAAAGGCAAACACTGCATGAACGTTTGAAAATAACAATACTATTGCGTTATACAGATTCAAAAAATTTGATTCAGTTATTAGGCGAGTCCATGAGTTGATTCACTCTACAAGAATAAGAAATCAATTTAATGTTTTGTTTATTTGTTTCAGATGCACCATCCGATTCAAATGAAGCCGGCGGATAGCGAAAATAGAAACGGTGAGTGCCAAAATGAACTTTTTTCTGCGAGCCAAAAGTACTTACGGCTCTGAAACGATCGGATGTAACGCCTTTCTTGATTGATGAGCCACATAAAGGTCTGTGCTCGTAGATTCTAGGCCAAAATACGGATGCTCGTCATAAAGTTTATTTTAGCGGTGTCCGGTGTATCGTGTACATTTTAAACTGGCGAATTTCACATTGCTTGTTTTTCCTTCCTATACTATCTCCAGTACATTGTATTTATTATTTGGCTGTAGACGAAGAAATATTTGGAATTTTTTCCTTTGGCTTTTAGCTAGGTACGTGTACAAAAACCGTCGGCTTGAAACCACTTGAAAAGGTTAAAATCTGATGAAATGATTTTAGGCTGCGATTGGTGTCAGTAACACGACCGTCGATCGCCATGAACCGTCAGTGAGTCAATGGTATTGCCTTTGCTCGCCCCCCCCCCCCCCCCTGCCCCCTTTGAACTCCAATTTTTCCACGTGATGCTTTCCATTTCTTGATTCAACTCAATTTTTGCGGAATAATAGCCAACATTTGTTTATTTCGGTTAAAATTAATTTTTTTAAGCCCGTGTTCACACATAAAATCTTATTGGTTTGTAGGGTTTTTTTTTTTTTCAATAGAGGGAAAGGATATGGAGAGTTATACAAAAATTCTACAAACCTATGATATTTTATGTCCAAACACACCCGCTAAAAAAGATGAGTTTTTTTCACGCAAAATGAACAAATTTTGGTCATTATTCCGAAAAAATTCGGTCGAGTCAAGAAACGGAAGGCATTAGCTAAAATTGGCGTTAAAATACACGCATCCGAGTGTGTGTCAGGAATTATAGTTCACCATCATCCACTATTTGTAAAATTGGCTAGAATCCAAATCTGCAATAAAAAATTGGGGTTCCCATTCAAAATGAGAAAGTTAGTGTCATTTGCGCATGGTTGCGCAGTGTGCAATTATGATATATAAAATCCTTGCAAAAGAATATGAAGATTCATAAAAGATTACTCCCATTTGGACGATTGTGGGGGGAGGGGGGGGGGGATTCGTGGGACAACCTGTATATGTGGTGATGAAGAAGTTTTTTCAATGGTGCTCCGGTAAAAACAGAAATGATATGCATACAGAACGAAGAACTTGGAATTAGAAAGTATTAAACTTGTACTGATCAGATTTTGCACAAGATGGCAGCTCTGGTCCCCCTTTTGCAATGGGTCCAACCTTTGGGCAGCACAACCTTGATATTTGATACTTTCCCTTCTCTTGCAATAACCAATGAAATGTAATGTGGGGAACCATCCTGCAGTACTTTCAAAGGAAAGTACTGACGTACGTGGAGAACATGAGATAATATTTTTATATAGTTGTGGACTATCGGTAGTATCGGTGTAATATTGATATGGCTACCGTATAAATCGTATTGAAATATTATTAGTATGGGAAATTCACTCTAGTAGAATCATTCTAACCTATTATTTAGTCCAAACACGTCTGCAAATATGAAATAATAACCATAGTTGTAGAATACCACTTCTCGTTCTGTTCTGGTTGATGAAAAGGCGTTTCAACTACACTCCAATAACTTGTTCGTAACTACGAGAATTACCCTGCTCATCGATTGGATTCGGGGTTTCCATTACAGAATTGTCAACTAATAGCTCCCCTCTCCACCACTGTTCCTCGGCCTCTTCGCTTATTCAACTCAGCCTTGCTTCGTAGCTCTCGGGAATGTATTTCATTTCCTCCGGGAGAAATTATTGTTTCCATCTAATAGTTCAGCGGCCGAAGGGGCATGGTGGGCTTAAGCCGGGCGAAAGGGTTCTAGATGGTGTTTCTAGCGAATTAAGCGAGAAGCATGAAAAACGATTACTTCATAATGGTCTCCCTAGTCTGAATATTTCCTTGTAACGAGATTGTTGGACAGATTTTCACATCAAATGTGGGCATGTAATTTATTACTTTTTCTTCAATTTATCAGTTCATTACTTTTCCTGCATTCGGGTAATTTTCTCTCACCTATTCTCGTTAAAATGTCCCTAAGACATCCCTTCTCACGTTCATTCTGGCAGTTCTATCTAAGTAAAATCGAATCAGCGAGCTATTTCCATAGTTCGTCGTAGCTCATAACCAAAACTAATTGATAATTCAGGGATGTTTACACTCTAGCGTCCAACGGACCAATTCACGTATCAAACGACGTAATCATTATGGATGCTGGCCGATTACGCATTACCCAATCTTCCCTTCCTATGGGATATTTAGCAACTGCAAATATCCCATTGCCCTAGCTAACCATTGCAACTGTTAAGTGTCTCAAATCTAGTTCGGAATATTTCAATGATCACACAAATTGACAAACCTTCAATGTCGATTATTACTAGACTCCTGAAACCCAACACCAATTTGGACAAATGAAGTCTCATTTTTCAGTAGAAGTCCCCATATTTTCTGAAAAATGGGTACCAACTTTGTCTGTTAATTTATTTTGATTCATCCTTTCGACACTCGACCTTGGAACCGG
Source organism: Cyrtorhinus lividipennis (assembly GCA_019603395.1). Classification (NCBI taxonomy): domain Eukaryota; kingdom Metazoa; phylum Arthropoda; class Insecta; order Hemiptera; family Miridae; genus Cyrtorhinus; species Cyrtorhinus lividipennis. The sequence continues at coordinate 8,982,232 of CM034004.1, read as the reverse complement.
CTGTGCTGGGTTTATCTCCAACGATGACTCTGAAATTCATCTAAACAACAATAACAACTAGTAAAACATGAAAGAGGACATGCAACGACATGTGTCTCATCGAAGAATGACGAGAACCAGCATGGTACCGATTCAGGGCCGCTCCAAGACAACGTGACGAGTCGTTGCACGTCCACACTTGTATGTCAGTTGTTATTGTTTTTTGATAAATTGAACGAACAAGGTCTTGACTAAACCCATCACAGCCGGTTCCAAGCACGAGTTTTGAAAGGGTGAGGGATAAATCCAATAAATCTACAGCCCAAATTAGTACCTATCTATTTTCCTGAAAAATTGACACTAACTTTCTTGGGCTTCAATCCTGGTTCCTTTGAGCGTATGAAATATTCGGCAATAATGGAGAAAATATAATTGAGTATGAATTAACGGAATTCCAGCAGAATTCGAATATACGGTTATATCGCGGATTTCAAAATGGGAGTTATTATTTTATTAAATTCAACTCATGTCAATTGCGTCCATTTTTGTAATGGTGGCTGGCTAAAACTTTTTCCTGTATTGCCTGCAAGAATGATGAACAATGGCATTACTTCATTTCTTCTTGTAGCTAAATAACGAAATGTGAAAAGGCGGTTCACCGCTTAGCGGAGACTCTATAAATAATAAATATTCGCCACAACACTCGATTTCTGCAACGACATTCCAACTTCTGATCTTCTCTGCCATTTCTGACGTCCCAACCCGATAAGTTGGGAGTTTCAGCTTCCCGTATTGATAAAGTGCTGTTATCGAGAACGGAGGAAGCAGGACTGCGGCGACTGTAGTTTTTTTGTTTTTGTTTAATGGCATTTGATAAGTCTCACTCCTCCCAACTGCCTCCACGTTCACCAGTAATCGTTCGACAGTGAGCATAGAAATTCAGTTTGTGTTGTGATTCATTCTTCGGCGAAGGATTGTGATCGGACTCAATGAAAATGAAAAGGACGTTTTCAACTATGAAGCGTTCCAAACCGAGTGAGTTTTGATTTTTTTGTCTGTTGTTTGAAAAGCGCTTTACCGACCACGTAGAACAGCGATTTCTCACTGCTGAATACCCGTTATTTTTATTCATCTCTTTCAAACAAATACAAATAATGCAGTCGGAGGCTAAGTGCGGCTGAATTTGACGACACATTGCTGGCTTTTACGTAGGATTGAAATGTACACTAATCCGAAATTATGCTAAACGCACGTTCTAACCGCTTCTTTATGAACGATTTACGCTGATGGCGGTTTTGATGACAAAATAGCACGCTGACAATGATAAAATGTATGCTGGGCTTCAAATATTTGGATCATCTGAGAGGAATGTTGGGCGTTGACGTGTAGAAAAATAATTTTTCTGAAACTTAATTTAATTTTTAAAGAATTTCGGAAAACTTCTTTTAGAGTTTTGTGGCAAACAATGGAATGGTGGAAGTCTAGCGTAAACGGGTATATATCTTAACCCAAATTTACCAATGCGTCTGTCACCAGAAATTATTTTCGTCACCGATAAGTATCATCGTAGTGGAGGCCTTCCGCTCGAGTCGGCCCCACGGTGCGGTCATCCGACGCGGGCGGAGGGGTCCCTCAAAGTGTCGCTGTCTGTCGGCCAATCCCCGCACTACAACCCCTCTTCGTGCCCCTCCTTCGCTCTTCCCGCTCGTGTCACTTTTCCACGCCGATTCCGCATCATTCGTCGGTGAGACGTCACGTCATTCAGGCGTCGTGGTCGTTCTTCTTAAAAATCCGCTCTTTCCTGTATTTCTAGTCCGCTGATCGTCAATAGTATAACACTCGCGGTTGTTTCAGTGCTGCATTTTTAGAGTTTGTTACTATCGCGAGTAATTTTCCGACGCGCTAGCAATTTTAACGACGGATCGTTATCGGGTGACGCAAGTCGTTAATTATCCGCTAGACGTTTTCTCCAACGGGTTATTCGATTAGATTTTTCTTTCACCTGAAAACCAGTGTTTCCTCCGAGTTGTAAAAACCGCAGTGGTGGCCCTGATGGTTGATTATGGTGTATGGAAAAGCCGGCGGCACAGCCCCTACCCGTTGCCGGCTCACAGTTTCGGATATTACAGCCTCTACGAGACGGCGTCCTCTTATCAACCAACAGGTAGGTTCTTTTTGTTTCTCAGTTACTATAACGATGAAGGGGTTTTCCTCGCGGAAAAATCAACAAGTTGCCACCTGCATCGTACGGATAGGACCGCCCCCGGTGGTGGTCGAACTGGTTTGGACTTTGAACGTTCCCGTCGTATAATTCTACACCCTCCACCCACGCAGTCGTGTATTGTCGCCATTTTGTTGAGTTCTGATCCAGTTCTCCATGTATATATTTTGTCATACCCCCCAACCCGTCTTAGTCAAAACGTGTTTTTCGAAAAATGGCCGAGTCCAATGAGACTGGTACCCAAAATGATTGACGCCCACCGGAGGAGGTTACGGGTCAAAATTGGTATCCACCCATTTCAAAAGTGGGTTTTCGAGATTTCTGGTACCTAGGCGTGTGGATTAACATTTTCCACCAAATTTTGGACGCTGAACCTATTGGAATGGGTCAAGGACTCTCCACCACTCACTGTTATCCCCATTTTCCCCATATTCCTGGTCTGAGGAATAACCAACCCCACTGAAAGAATTTGCAGCGTTAAAAAAATAATAATTTAAAAAAACTAAGATTTTGCTCTAAAAGTGAAACCCCGAAAATCTTGAAAAACTATATTCGCTACTTACTCAATTTTACGTTTACTGCATACCTACAGGCAATCTAACTCAGTTACTCCATACCGTGCCTCCGTTTTTCAAGTGATCGGGTAGAAATTCCGTAGGGCGCAATTTTAACCAAAGTCTACGTGCAACATTTCAAATTTTGTGTGAAGGGGTTCAAGACCTCTCTTGGCCGGTAGACGGAAATTTTACAAGAGGCAGTAAAGCGGACAATTCTCACTTTCAAATTTGAAAAAGAAAGCTTCGAAATCGAGATTTTCATCACTTGCGTTTTGAGTTTCAGAGCCTCTCGAACAAATTTGATTTTGCTTTAGCGATATTGTGATCAGATTGCATCCCAAATTTCAGGAATCATAAATGACTTAATTCTAAATATCCTCCATTCAGCTTCATTGGTTCCAATTTCAATCAAACCTTTGGAAATTCTGTATGTTCAAGACTCCTGTCAGTAACTCAAATAGCTAAGTTCCTGCGCATGCGCAACATTGTGTGGTTTTTTTTACTGTGCAGTTTGGCACTCTCACGAACGGTTCGAACCAGCAGTGCAGCATACAGAATCGGTTCCTATTTCAGTTTGCAGGGCTTTAAATAAAGAACGGCTCTGTAAATTCTGCGTCCTGCCATTCGCTAATTTGTAAATGTTGAAAGATAACGTGGGACATGAAACGAATACAAAACCTACATGTGTCAAGTCGACTTATAAAACAAATAACCAGAAACAATGGGGCAGCAATAAACTGAAACAATTGATATAACGAGATGAAGAACCATGAACTGCATAGGAGAAAACTAATGTTTTTATTGTTTATTGTCTCGGTATTGGCAGTGGTAGGTAACGCAACGTGGAATGGTGATGGTCATCTAAACATTGGACTGACGATTATCTGGTTCGTTACATGTTTTCTGTTGAATAACCACAAAATGATAAAATCCTCAGGAATGGCAGTTCGTTCTTGCTTATAATGTTATGAAATAACGGTTACTCTGTTATTTTGGAATGAGCTGTTATTTGTAACCGGTTTAAAGTACCCAATTGTAGGTACATGAGGATCGATCCTCTTGTTGCCAACTCAGAAGGATGTTCCTACTTAAACGCGGGGTGTCGTCACGTGAGAACAGGTATTTCCACCCCATGTTGCGAGGTGAAAGTGTCAACAAAGGCGGCCATTACCGAATGGCAAACAAAAGACCCCGTCGAGACCTGATGACTCGTTTTCTACTCGACACAATCTGCGGGCTCTCCAACATATACGGGCCGGGATTTTGAAACGACTGTGTTTTCATTCGTTTGTGGTTTCTCGAAAATACAAACTGCCAGATATTAGGTGTATGAGGTTGGAGAGAGACAAAAAGCGGTTCGTCGGTAACGTTAACGATACGCAAAGCGAATGGTTATTCAGGGTGTACCCAGTAACCATTTGAACGAGTATAGTATTTATTTTAAAAACATAGGGAAAATGAGGGAAACAGTGGGTGTGGCGGGTCCCGGACCCATTCCGATCGATTCCAAAATTTAGTAGAAAATGATACCCCTACACGCCTAGGTACCAGGAATCTTGAAAACACATACAAAATGGGTAGATACATACACATTTTGACCCACAACTTCTTCCGGTAGGTTCCAATCGTTCTGTCCAATTGTTATACCGGCTTGGATCTTGGACGTTTCAACCCATCGCTCCCCAACTGCAAGATTAACACGTCTCCAAAAGTGCCATATTGGAATGATGAAAGGAAACCATCGCTTGTGCGACAACTATTAGCAGTAAAAACGCCATAATTGTGGCATACCTACTAGCTCTCAAGTGGGCTCGTGTCACTCTTGTAGCTTAGGAACGATTAATACTGTTTACTCTTACGATTTGCTAGTTCGTGTTGTCGGCCACCATTGCTGTTTGGGGCATTCTTGCCGGATCGCCGGTCCGTCATTTCTCCAGTCGATATTCAACTGTTGTAAAATATTGTACTTAGTTGAATACCACTTGAACTTTTTGGTAAGCAAGCCAAATGCATTCTCGACAACTCTTCGAGCTCGGCTATGCCTGTAGTTGGGCTATGCCTGTAGTTGTACACTTTCTTTACCTCGTCATTTTCCAAATCAGCCTCAGGATATGGACGCATTAAATTATCTTTCAGCGGAAAAGCAGCGTCTCCTATGATTACATGAGGTACAACAGTACTAGTTCTTGGCAAAGCTTTGTTTAGGAGGTAAATCAAGTTGATTGGTTAGGAATCTCTTTCCAAGTGTTGAATTTTGGAAAATGCCACCATCACTGTTACGACCATAAGCTCCAACGTCTACCGCGATAAATCGGTAGTTGGCATCAACCAGCGCCAATAAAACAATACTATAGTCGTCAAACAAATGATGAAATTCACCATATTCGTTTCTTCTTCTGAAGATTCCGTGCACCCAGTACCTATGCTTCCTCCGTTTCTGTATCTCTTCTTCTTCAGCACATGCTGCGGCTATTACTAGCAACTCCTCGTCTGATGAACTCTCCATCGCAACTGATGCATTTCTTCTGGTTAGCTCCGGTTTTTGACGGAGCAAGCCGGGCAAGTGGGTTATCGCCGAAAAAATGACGGTGAAGGCGGTGACTGACGGTGACGGCATAGTGGGTTTCCTGCTTTAGTGATTATTCATTTATTTTCTCGGTCATTTACCGATGAATATAATTAATTCTGTGCCTAGACCAGGTTGGAGGGCATTTGGAAAGCAAAATATCTCATTTTAGTTTCATTTCTTTCAAGAACGTGGGAAGTTTTTAGTGATTTTCTAAAAATTGCAAAGGGTGGACTGGGAGTTTTGAACCTGACTCCCTCTTCAATAATGGCCAAACCAATGTTTCCTCGAACTGAAGCTACCCCAAGATATTCCATTAGGTTGTGGTATTATTTCTCTTCACGGAATTTCTACGTCTGTTCTATGAACTCGGAGGAGGTACGAGAAACGAAGGTTCTATCTTCTGCAATTTCTGAGAATACTCGTTTTCTACCAGGTACTGGTGTAGAGAGTGACCGTTTTCTGTAATGGGAGGGGTGGGGGTGGGCTGAACTCCCCTGAAATGTACTCTGGGATATTTTTCTCCGAAGAGACAATTTCTCACTTTCTTGGTAAATGCTCTTACTTATAACCAAGTCCAGGAAAGCGGATCTTGGTGACACGACGATCAGAAGATTATCGTTCAATCGAATCACTTACCAACAAGAAACTGTTCTAATGAACATCTTTTCAACGTACAACAGTGAATTGTCCAATACCAAACGCGTCTCCGTTCAAAAAATGTTAAAAGATTTTTTTTTTTTTTTTTTTCAAAAATTTTGTTGCGTTTGACATGTTACGTGAGACGCGTCACCCTTCAATGAGAAGGTTTATTCGACTCCGAAAGAGCTCGTTTAAAACCCCAATGCCACGTTGTCTCATACATAAAAGATGACTCCATTTCTGACGTGACGGATCAACTTCTCACAATGCGACTCCGAATGTTGTTTGGGCGTAACGAAAATCTAATGTCTGAAACCCGTTTGTCACCTCAAGGCGGTAAATAGTCTTAGCGTTCGTTTCTCAGAAAATAAAGAGAAAAAAGTTACAGATGCAACAATAGAATTTATGATAAGAACGAAGGAAGCCTGTCAAGCTCACCCGCCGCTCTTGAAATTCTCATATACTGTGGAATGTAAAGGTCCAAATTTTAAAATCATCCCGGTAAGCTTATTTTTTCCCCAAATATTTTTTGGGGCCCTACGCGAGAAGGATTATTATTGGCCTCCAAATTTTGACGTAAAATTGATTGAGATGGTTCTAGGATCGATTGTTCCAAATTGAAGCATGAAAATGGTTAAAGGTTAAAGCGTTCGAAATTATATTGGAAGAACCTGAACGTACGAGATCTCATTTTCACTTACATATTGAACCCTGAATAGATTCGGATGGGTTATTTACCGATTTCTGACAACGTAGGAGGGATTCAGCGTCCAAATTTAGTCGGAAGTGATACCCCCAACATGCCTAGTTCCCAAAAGCCCCAAAATTGAGTTTCAATTAACACATTTTACCAATGGCTTATTAATTTGAAACAACTAGAACCGGAAAGAGAGAAATTTCAGATTTAAAAAAAATTCTCTACTGTCAAAAACAACGTACGGACACTTGGGATTTTTGAAGTGGACATCATTGAATGTCTCGTATACTGTCAAATTGTGACACCAATTGCCGAGGTTGACCTACATGATTACATAGGTTGATTATTCAAGGAATTATCAACCATTATCAAAATGACTTAGTCTTGGAGACCTCGATGCACGTCCCACACGAGCTAGATACTCTTATATCTTGAGGTGATACGCGTATTCATTATCATGAAAAGTAATTTTGTAATTATCGTTACAATCATTGAACATTTTATCTGTGTTCGTATTTTTTGTCTTTTTTTTTTACAATTATCCCAAGATTTTATCGTAAATGAAGTTGTATTTCTCCTTCATTTTTTTTTCTACGTTTCAAATTGTGTATATAAACAATTCAAAATGTCCGTCTGGGCCAAAATGACCTTTAAAAACAATTTTAAAATTTTCAACATTTTTCCTCGTACTCGATATTGAGTCTTATCATTTAATGTCACGTACCATTTTTCTCTGGATATTGTACGTCAAATCGATTGAGATGCGATTTGGCCCTTTGTTAAATTGGTAGGCATTATTCCTTCAATAATCAACCTATGTAATCACGCCAAAGGTCAGCCTTCCCTATTGGCCCCAAAATTTGACTGTATAAATAAGTGATGTTTGGATCAGGAAACCATCAATATAATAATCATAATATGATTATTCCCAGTCATGTCGCTTGATTTATTATTTACAATTCGATGCTTATTCACGATTATGAACTCTGTCTCTGCCTGGATTAATAATTTTCTAGCGGCATCGTTTGCCGGGTTTTTCTAATATCAGCCGTTTCCTGAGTCCCACGTTTATTCTGTCTCTTGACTTGTTGCGCGCTGATAAGAAATATCGGTTCCAGCCGTTGAGCTTGTCGCAAAGACGGTTGCTTTTATACTGGTGGAGAAACACGGGCTTTCTGGGTTTTACGACGAAGAACTCAGCCTGATATCGCTTATCGCTCCGGGCTGTAAATCCATTGCGGTTTTTTTCTCAATTTGACTGTTTCTACTGGTTGAGCGCTGTTTACAAAGAGTTACTCAAACGTGACGTTCACGAATGAAAAGGTGTTGTAAAACTTCGAGTCTTCGGACAAATATTAGTTTTGAAGGTGTTGCTTCAATTTTTTCTTCTTCAAGCTCTCATAAAAGGCGGCTCAAAAGCTATTTGAACGCTTCAATTCCACCACCTGTTGGCGATAGAATCGCTGACGCGTCGCCTTACCGGTGCTTTCAATTTCGAACGTATTCAACCAAACAGGGCGTACGTCTAGGATGAAATTAACCCAATTCGATCAGCACCGCGGAGTAATTGGGTATCTCGGCTACTATTTGGATTGTACACACGCCAAGCTATTATCGCCTCTGATGGTCTATTCGGTCGCGATGGTCGGGTGTACAGTCGTAAATGACTGAATGCGATTCAGCTATAATCGGAATTTCACGTTTTGAGAGTCACTAGTCGAAGAAGTCACGTACCAAAGGTCTGAAAATTCCCATGTAGGAAGGTTATTTTTATTGCGCGGTCGTATAAATCCACTTTTAACACTTCATTTTAAATGATTGAGAAGATAATGGCTTTGGAAATGAGATGATTCCGCTTTTATTGAAGGAATCTGCTCACTCGGCAATTAAAATCGAGCTACGATTGTTGTGTTGTGTTGCTGCGATTGATAAAAAACTTCAGCCAGTAAATCCAACAAACCTGGTTGACCAGCGCTCTCTTTCTGTGACTTCTGAATGGTCTGCACATTTAGCACCCGATTGTCAAACATGCCTTTCATTCCCCATTTTTCTTATTCGGACAGTACATACTCGAATTTATATGAAGAAAACGGCGTTTTTTCTTCATTGTTAAGGTGAAGAAGAAGTGAAGGTTTAGGTGGATCTCAGTCAGATTTTCCACGTGGAAGGTTATAGATGGGAATGGGTATTTACCGTCGTTGGAAAGCTTAGCCAAATTAGATGAGTCCCGAATGGCGCATATTTTGAAAATGGTTTTCAAATAATTAAGCATTCCCAGAAATCTGATCATTTTCTTTAGTTACGGGTGGTCTTTAGACTCCTCGGCTTTTCTGACGAAGTAAACACGAATTTTAACGTTTTGCACTCAATTTAAAAATTTGTTTCGAGCACTTCCCTCTTACAAAGCGATTTCCCGGGAATGAGATTTCCAAGTATTGATAAAAATCTAGTAATTTTATTGTCAATAGTAAATGTAATTTCGATTTCATTCGGTCCAGGAACTGAGTCTAAATAAATTGAATTTGGTGAGACTACTTAATTAACTTATGGTTTTTTCTCGAAAGGCAGTTGTGTGCTGGCGAAAAACATACCTTTGTGCAAATTTGAGTCATTGCTGACGTAGGTATTGTGTGATTTTTTAAATTTAGAATTTTTTCCAAAAGGCTGCAGCTCCACCTCTGTTCGGACACCTCTCGGAGACTTCAGGTGAGAGCACAATGGTCAGCCCACAAATACTTGCCTGGACGAAACAGAGTGACGAGCTTTTCACTGTCACTGTTCTGTCGATGGCCAAAACAGTCCGAAATAGCCCCCTCCCTTCTCCGGCCGTCGGGGCCCGTATCGTCCGACGAGAGACGACACAAAAGTGAACCGGACTTCCACCCCTGCGTTCGTTGTCAGCGTTGTTCGTCCACTTTTGGTCGGTGGCGCATTGACAACCGTAACCACCCTCGGGGTGCCACCGTCGACTCGATAAGCGGTGACAATGAGGTTTTCTGAACGCCGCCGTCACCGAACAGGAAATGACAGGAAACCGGTGGCTTGCAAGTGGCGGCCGCATGCTAATGAGACGGCAAAGCGTCGTTGCAACCTCAACTTTTTTGTTTCATACGGTGAGGTTGCCGCATCAATACCTGTCCCCCTTATGACTCCCTACAATACGCATCCACGTGGGTGATCATGGATGAATAATGAAAACATGTACACATCGAAGCATTCATATTCCAGTAACCTTCTGGGTATCCTTAAAACTGTGTTTAAAACAGTGGAACCCACAGTGGACACATGTTTGTCCCTATCAAGTTCAGTACACACTACTTGTATGGAACGCCCGTATCGTATCGCCATTGCGCATCTGTATCAATCGGACGCAACGGTGAACAGATTGACGAAAGAACCGTTGTTAAGGGTAGTAATAATAAGCACTCTTCAATGGTGCTAACTGTGCAAGTTGCAGCTGCTACACTTCAATTGACTGCAGTCTCACCAAAGAGCTATATAAAACGTAACGATGTTGGTGGTTGAGTGATCTGCACCGTGATCCCTGCACTTGCAGAGAACAACAGGTCTTCAGGCAAATGAGGACGCAGACCGTCTTGCCAAGGAAGGAGATAGGAACATTTGGTGAGAACATAGGAAAAATCCCAATCAGCTCTGACTGACGCTACTAGGCCTCGAGCAATTAAAGCTGTTCATGGTGTTAAGCATCTGCTGTGTACCGCCAATGTCCTAAGGAGGTAGAGTCGGCCGAGCAACACATCTGCAAATGCCAAGCCTCATCAGCAGCAATGTACTGGCTCCTGATAATATCCTGCTCAATCATAGGGAGGCAGGGATCTGACAGGCGTTTTATTAGCCGTTTACTGCATTTGGCACAACAGAACCATGGAGGTCACGGTGCCGTGGGGCGACTGGCTTATCTTCCCTTTCTTCCTAGGAAAGAAAAATATTGTTCGTTGAGCTGGATGTGGATGTAGAAACACTTCTCCAGGATGCATTAGACAGATTCTTAGCACAAATGGTCTTACCAAAAATCTTGCAACCTCGATAAGCCATATTATACCTACTCTGCTGCTTTTGGCCAGTGGAGACTCTAACACAAGGCTGGTGCTCCATGAGGGGAGGGAAGTACGGAGCATTTGATACAAAAATGTGCCTGACTTTATTACTATCGAGCGCAGTTCAGAATAAAAACTACATCTGCGTTCAGATCACGAACATTCGTGAGAAAAAAATTCGTGCATATTAGTGAGATTCCGAATTGGTGGCGTATTTAGAGCAAACGAGAGGCGGTTTTATCTCTGAAGCAACACCTAAAACCTTAATGCCCTATCAGTTACGAAACAACGAAGAGAGAAAAGCGCCAACGACAAAAAAAAATTCAGTTTTCATTCAGTTTAAGGGAGCAGAAGAAAACCGCGACCCGCTTTTTTTTCCTGCGGCCGAAAACCCGTAAGCAGCTTTCGAAGTTTTAATGCTCTTGCTTGGTTTAATGCCTTTTTTTCCCGACCATCCGAGTTCAACGAACAACGAAAATGTGCAATATCACCGGTACTCCCATTCGAAAACAGCTGAACTCGCTCGTTTAACTGCCACGTTGCTACAACGCGGTTTTCCGCCTCAAATCCCGCCAAAGAGGGAGACGGACTCGCATTTTTTTGCGGATCAAAATGCATTTTTGTCGAACGACGTCCTTCGCGATAACGAAGGCCCAGAAAGGTGTTTTCACTTCGGTCAAGGACGAGTCCTCCCACTTTCGTCAAATGGCAGCGTCACCAGTCGCAGGATCACCTTGCTGGCTCTGGCCTAGGGTTCCTATGATGGCAGGATACTGGCTCATTAGTGAAATAGCAGCTGCCGGTATTGAAAATTGTCCTTCAGGAATCATTTTTGTACACCCTTGACCATTTTTGAGCACAATCGAAACTATTATTAAAATGATTATTAAAATTAGGAATCAACCCAATACGTACATTTGCGGCAAAGTTTAGTCAAAATACCGATTTTTCCCCGTTTCCTTCAATTATATTATTACAACGCATATAAATTGTTACGCTTACACGTGTTCAAATTTACAATGGTACATTTTCTGTGACACGCTTCTGTCCCAGCAGCAGTTTTTGTCATTGAAATAATGATTCATTGAAAGTGTATTCTTATTCTCGTCTACACCCCGGACGTGATGTAGAAGTTATGAGATCTTCATGTCGAACCAGATTTGTGTTTTGAATTCGTAATTTAGCTGATTATCGATATCCTTTGGTGTACAATATACTGTGGGAGTGTCGCGTTGAGTTACGGGAACGGGGGCAAGGTCAGAACGAGAAGAATGCAAATTTTGAATAACGAAATAGAGGGAAATGCAAATCTAAAAACAAATTGGCAGAAATGAGTCAACTGGATTTCCAATTGCAATTCAGAATGTATAAGTATACTATTTGAGAAAACTTGATTGACATTGTGTCCGTTGTTGAATTCTTTTTCAAAATTTTGCCAGAAAGAAAACAATAATCAACCTATGTTATCATGCCCGGTCATGGAGTGGTCAACCTCTCCGATTGGCCCCAAAATTTGACAGCATACGTTTGCTGATGTCTAGATGAGAAAGCAGAATGTCCGTCTGCCGTGCTGCGACCATACCGTTGTGGTGGCAGCAAATTTTATAAAATTTTGGTCTGGGACCTTTTTGGCTCTGGTCGATCCATGACACTGTTCAGCTCGATCGGATCGAATTTGGGGGGCGTATGGATGAATATGTGTTTTTTGAAAAATGGATTTTCGAGAATGTTGGTTATCAAGGCGTGTGGGGTATCATTTTCCACTAAATATTGGACGCTGAATCGATTAAAATGAATCCGGGACACTCAACACTCGCCGTTTTCCCCTTACTCCCGCTATAAGGAATAACCAACCATTAGAGGAAAATGCTGCGTTTTAAATTGAATCACATCTTTTTCTGTTGAACAATTGAACTTCTACTGCGGTGTTGAGGTTCGAACAACGTGAAGCAACGTTTTGGCACTTTTCAAAAAAAGGGGGGGACGTTTCAGCTTACTCTGGGACTAAGGGGGTCCCCTTGGAAGAGTTCTGTGTACTCGGCCCAGGTGCACTTGGCCGAATTCTGTCTCCTGTGTGAACGAAGCCGTTCGGCGATCTGGTAGAGCTCCTCCGAGCCCACTCAACTGATTCCAAAACGAAAATACCTCTTTGTTTTCTTTGGCCGAGTTCGTTTTTGGCTGTTTTCAGTTTCAGAACGGGGTTGTCTGCAGGCCCTCTACACATGGAGCTAGTAGTTGGTAAACCATGTTCCTGATCATTTGTTCTGATACTGGTCAATGACTTGGCTCCTTGCCCAAGGCTGCTCATCATATTTTTGTTGAAATGCAGAATTTAATTGATGACGAAACCATCAAAATTTTGGATTCCTTTGTCAGGATAGCTAAAGGATTTCGGACATACCCGTACTTCGAAAATTAGGTTTGGCAGTTGCTTTTTGGATGATCAACTTGCATGATGCCAAATTTCTGGCATTCTTAAAAATATACAGAGCATTTTCTTTAGTTTCCTCTAATTTTGGTTGGTTATTCCTTGTTGGACGTTTCATGGTGTCTAGATCAAAAAAGGTCAATGTCCGTCCGCCGTCCATTGTCCGCGCCGTTTTCGGTAGTAGAAAATTTTCTAAAAATCTGAATTTGGGTCAGGGGTCTGTTCCCGGCCGAGACGGGTCCTCGAAACTTTTCAGCCCGATTGGACCAAATTGGGGTGGGGGGGGGGGGGGGTCAAAATGTAATTTTTGAAAAATGAATTTTCAAGATTTTGGGCGATCTAGGCGAGTAGGGTGTCATTTTCCACTAAATTTTGAACGCTGAATCCAATGAAACGGGTCCCAGAACGATTGGCACCCACTGGAAGAAGTTATGGGTCAAATTGGGTATTAATTACCCATTTTGAATATGTGTTTTCGAGATTTCTGCTACTCAGGCGTGTGGGGTATCATTTTCCACTAAATTTCGGACCCTGAATCGATTGGAATGGGTCTGGGACCCGCAACACCCACTGTTTTCCCCATTAGAGGAATAACCAACCCGTGTGTAAGAATTTGCAGATTTTTTGTAATTATTTGGTTGAGTAAACGCAACATTTTTATGAATATCTAGAAGTAGAAGTCTCAATATTCTGAAAAACCCGTAAATATAATTAGCTACCTATTCGATTATAACGTCATCATAACTTCCGACCCATATTCCAACGCGCCCGTGCTTTATAACTAGAGACATCCGTTCAAAATCTGGAGATCGGTTCATCAAATCGGTTCTAGCGTTGAACTTTCCTTCGTTTTGTTCGTACGAGCACAAAATCGGCTGACGTGCGAGCGTGACGACCTCTTGATCACGCGGATGGCGACTGATTCAACAGATGGCGATCTTTCATCCCGAAAACTGTATCAAAACGACCGGATCGGATACGGGCGGAGCCTGGACCAGTTTTCTACCCCACTCAACAGGCCACTGGCCGCCTCTCGCCGTCCTCGGTCGTTTTGAATTGGTCAGCAGGTCGCTACCGAGCGATGGCGGGAATTTAAGGTTAGATTCTCCAACTAAAGAATGCGTTACTGTCTACCAAACTCACTCCAAACATTTTTTCAACATCAGTTCCGAATTAGGGTAATCAGTGGTTTTTATTTAGGCTCACCTAAATGAGGCTATCATGTCAATAAATACACATTGTAAATTCATTTTAATGAGACGAAATTTGCCAACGAGATGGACAAAACTCATTTCTTCTTCTAAAGTAGAGCCCTTAAGAATCCTAAAAATTCTAAAATGTGCGGAAAATGTTCGACCCACTCATCGGCCGCTCAACTTTTAATCAGTCTTCAGTGCTAGGCGCCAATCCTTCTCTGGACGCTGTCCTGCTGATCAAACAAAAGGCGTATTCAATTTTTTTTTTTTTTTTTTTTTTTACTGACCGGGTGTACTAAAATATCCAAAAAATATGAAAAATTATTCTATTTAAAATTTAGCCTTTTTTTAAATTTACGAAAATGACTTCAGAACGGCACTTGAAAACGCAGATCATTTTTGAGATGAAAAATAGGTGGATTGGTTTCTGAGATGAGCTCGATTTGCTCATGACGAGCATCTTCTCTCCCACTCCTGCACATGTCGTCCACATTAGTCTGCCATTGGCGCGTTGTCGTTGAGCTTTTGATGTACTCATTTTCATTTCCTTCCTCTAAACTCGGCAAAATCCACGCAAGCGTGTGAAATCAACTCCTTATTAGATTAGGCTGAGACGACGTGTAACATTGCTCTCCACCTCGGAGTTTCTTCTCGAGAACCGTCAATCACATCTCTAACGAACACCTGGAACTTGTATCATTCCAACTTCCTATATACTCGTCTTCGTGAAAACTTGGAGCGTTTGAAATTTATATCGCACTAAACTTAGCATACCAGCTATTATAGGGGGGGGTTCATCTTGTGTTGTTCAGTTGACAGGAGATCAGTAACAAATAGGCTGAATGCATTAAATGCGGAATTAGCTCTGATTATTGATTTTAAATTGTATGTTCCCTATAAATTATACGTTTAGAAATAAAATACCTATAATAACAAGCTCATGTTAAGCTCATTTGTACTGCCACATCCAGAGTGATGAACATTCATTCACCATTTGATTGGCGTACATTGAACTTGTGAACTCCTTTTTACAGGTCATTTGAACATATGGTGGAAGCAAGTGATACAATTCACCATTCCAAATGTGACAGTTCACTTGGATTTAAGAACTCTGTCCCTAAGAAACACTGCTGGAGGAATAAGCTCTAGCGTTGCCTTTCGCAGCTATGGTCACCCAGATATTGTGAAATAGTACAGTCTGCGTCAAAAGTGGTCTTTGAACAGGAATCTAGTCTCTCTTCTGCAGATGAATTCTTAGGTTGGACAACAATATCTAAGCATCTGTTAAATTAATTTCAATGTTGGTGTTGCCGATCTCCTGAATTCACTTCAAACTAAACAAGCAGGTTTCCATTACTGCCTTGTCACAATTTTCGAACTGTCTTTTCCCCATAACTATCAGTGGTCCCTGCATATCACTAAAGACTATTGCAACTCTGCATGAGATGCCCAATTACTATGAAAACGTTCAAAAGAGGTACCCAGCGCATGGAGTTTGGCAGAGGGTGGCTCACATGGCTATCTTTACATTCACTCTGGAGAGAGGTGGAAGCTCATCCTCTTCTCTCCTACCAAGAACACCATAAGTTCTCTCATTGCAGGAAAGGAGGCGTATTAGAGAAACTTTTTGGAAGAACAGCCCTTAGCAGTAAGCTGAATGTTGTTAGCTACTGTAGAATCCAGAAGATGAAGCTATCTGCTCGACCTACAAAATGAATTCCTACGAGTCATTCTGACCCAACCCTGCATTTTCGGGTTAGGATGACGCGAATTTTCGTAGATTTTCATTTAGGAAACAGTATTTTTTATAAGTGAGAGCACTCCAACATTTTCCAATCTATCAGTGGTTGGTGTGGTCGATTGCACCTCTGCCGCTCTAATAGCTATATAAACAGTAAGGAAGCCTCGAAGGTTAAGATGCGCGTTAATCAACTCTATCCATTTACTGCTCAACACAAAGTTCTTAGTCACCGGTACTTCAATCAACTCGTATCCCGTCTTTCCTTGTTTGTTGTCATCAATGTCGAAACTTTCATGCCTGCAGGTTGGACTCGTCCGTCAAACAAAGATCTATTTTTAGGCGGAGTTCAACCGATTCGTTCGTCTTTTACTGTCTACTAAAAGAGAAGAAAAACACAACTGGGTTAAGTCATCTATTTGTGGGAGTGACAGTGAATACTTAGGGGGTTTTCTTCTCCTTTGACATCTCGTTCGAGGGCTTTTTTCGCAGATGGATATTGTTTTAGCGATGTTTGGCAATGCGTGTGCAACCCCAACTCCGTCAAAGTCGCTGTCATTCGACGTCGGTTATTGTTGGCACCGGAGGTTTTTTTTTTATGTATGAAAATATTATGATGTGTTCTGACGAATCACAGATTGACCCAGATTAGTTAACCTCTTTTAATTACCTCGATTGAATGAAAGTTAATCTATAAACTGTCGATGAATCTCAATTGAATTGAAATGACGATATTTTTGCGTCATTAGTCGGTAAAAACATTTTCATGAGGGCAAAAGCAGTCACCATGTCTTTTTAACCTGAAAAATGCCAAAAATCGCATTATAACCTTGAAATTGAGCTTTCTGTTGACATGCTCTGTTTAAATTGGTATTTGATGTTAATAACAATTATTATTATTATTATTATATGCTTTCAAGATAGCTAAAAAAATACCGAAAGCAGGATCACTTTTCAGCAACTGTGACAATAAACTTCGTAAACGTGTCTTCTTCGCTCGATGAACCATAACGAGCGAATAAAACACTAACCTCGACCTTGGTGTTGTTTAATTTCCGTCCTCTATTGGTCCTGGGTTGGTAGTTTTCTTCCAGAGGAAAACTTGACGTTCATTATTATTATTTGAACGAAACTCCTTTGTATCTGTTTGCAAAACAACGACTTTCCCCTCAAACGAGAGTAGTTTCCTCTCTAACTTAGCGATGAATTAATTGTTTAATGATTTCACTGGATTGCTGCGTAGAGGGTATGGGGTTTTCAGGGTACACTGAATGAATAAATACGTATAATGTGAGTTTGAAGCCGTAAGACTTAGTGATTTCATAATGTTTTCCTTCTATTCCAGGTAAGTGTTGCTTTGAGTTCTCTCGTTCCGGATCTGTAAGTGAAATGACGTCATTTTTTTTTTTTTTTTTTTTAATTTTATTAATTTATTTTGTAACTTATGATGTCCTGATCAAAAAAGGTCAATGTCCGTCCGCCGTTCGCCGTACGCCGTCCATTGTCCACGCCGTTTTTGGTAGTAGAAAATTTTCTAAAAATCTGAAATTTGGGTCTGGGGTCTGTTCCCGGCCGAGACGGGTCCTCGAAACTTTTCAGCCCGATCGGACCAAATTTGGGGAGGAGGGGGATGGTTATGGGTCAAAATGTGTTTTTTGAAAAATGGATTTTCGAGATTTTGGGCGATTTAGGCGAGTAGGGTGTCATTTTCCACTAAATTTTGAACGCTGAATCCAATTAAATGGGTTCCAGAACGATTGGTACCCACTGGAAGAAGTAATGGGTCAAATTGGGTATTTATTACCCATTTTGAATATGTGTTTTCGGGATTTCTGCTACCTAGGCGTGTGGGGTATCATATTCCACTAAATTTTGGACCCTGAATCAATTGGAATGGGTCTGGGACCCGCCACACCCACTATTTCCCCCATTCGAGGAATAAGCAACCCGTGTGTAAGAATTTGCAGATTTTTTGTTTTTGATTTTATTAATTTATTTTGTAACTCATTTTTCGTAGTGATAGCCTAACTTTCAATGTTATTCTCATAATATGAGTTGTCTTCTCCCTCGCTGGAAGACCCCCCTTCACACCACTTATCCACAAGATACCGTATTTCCATCTCAGTCACGACGACATGACACCATATGAATTTTTATCATCGAAATCTCGAACAGCTTCCCCCAGAATCGAGTTCGCTCTAGTGGGTTTGTAAAGCCGACTCTGGCTGACCAGATGACCGACAGTCGAACACGCTCGGAGCTGACGACCCAGAAACGGAGACGTGGAGTAACGCGATCGTGAGTTGAAACGTCAAATTGATGCTTCGAGAGCGACCACACTTACTGCCAAGTGGCATAGCTTGGGAGCTTTTAGTTCGTTCATATCGTTTTCGCCCGCCAGGAACGTTGGAAGTGAGCTCGTTTCAACCAGCTAACAAGTTTCTGCGAAGAAAAATGGTCGAAAACAAAATCGTCGAAGCTTTCTATAAAGCTCGAGTTTGTTTTTCGTTGTTTTCCCGCTCATTCGACCATTCACGGCCACCTGAACGGCTTTCAAAGCTTCAAAACCTATTGATCGCCCGGTTTTCTAACGGGGCACCGCGGATGCGGATTGTTGAATGTTGCGATTACACAAAAAGTGTTCTGTATGTGTCGGTCCTCGTATTTATTCCGTCTCTTATTTTAGAATAGTCATCATTCAATCCTCCTGTGAACTCATTTTTTGCTAAATAATAACCGTAACATACCTAGTTATCATTAAAACATATTCATGTTTTCATGCCTCAGGTCCACCTCTCTAAAATGCCCAAAAATGAGAGAAGGAAAAACCGTTGAATGTGTTGATTCCAAAACCAAAATCCCCCCCCCCCCCCCTCCACGTTTTTACAGCGAAAAATTGCAAAAAAAAAAAAAAAAAAAAAAAAAAATGCGAAGGAATAGGTGAAAAAAGGAAATTCAATAATAGTTTTCAAAAACTTGAGCAGGCGGGTGCCATTTTGTTACTGAATTTCAGACGCTTAACCGATTGAGATAAAAATTAGGTTGGTCTGTTGGTCGAATTTTTGAAAATATTACTATTCTTTCAATTTGTTCTTTAAATAAGTAATTATTTAGACACCACAAAGATTCGCTTGCCTATTACGAACGATATCCACCTAGAAAAGCCTTAACGGAATTACCTGCTATGTTTTGCTTCGTTCCTTTGGCTATACTGTGTAAGTGCTATCTCCGAGAGACTTATTTTTTATAACTGCCAATAATTATCAAACAACGTGTCAAGACAACGTGTTTTCCCCCTTCAGTTGTTAAAAGAAGTTCATTCTTGTTTTTCTTCGATAATAACTTCTATGGCATTTCGCCTGTGGTGAAACAGACATTTTGGATTACTCATTTTTCTATTAGGTTCATTAAAAGTTGTTCCATTTTCAAATGTCCCATATTTGACCAGTAGCGAAAAGTGATCGATTATGACGTATGACGTGGTTCCTTGGCATGGTGCTCCCTGAACCATGGAGGATGATAACCGTACCACAAATAATGAAAGCGTCTCAGCAACATGTACAATCTTCGTTGATTACCAGCTTTACTAGCCAGAAAAGGTCTTGAGACCGCACAATTGGATTTTTAAATATTTTTCTTGATATAATTGTGTTTTTTCTTCATGTTTTCATAATAAAAATGAGAGATTGTGAGGCAGGCTTGTAATCAGGAACAATCTTCATCTTGATGTTGAGCCACATGTCGTCCAACACAGCCGTATAAATGCGGAAAGTTCATCTGTAGCTTTCTAATCTCGAACAACGAGACTGACTAAAAATATAGATGAGGGAAATGATAACTGGAGAAAATTACGGAAAATTGTAAAAGATGCATTGCCGGGGCCTCCTCAAGCTAATCGTAAGGATAAATGTGCCGAATAAGGTCAGTTTCTCTGTCATTCTTAAAGAACTGATGAGATCTCAGCCGATTCAGCGTCCTCCATTTTGTGTCATAAGAAGATTTCGTATGAAGAGAGAACACAATTCTCGATAATTATTTACACAATTTACCGATAATTGTGCCCGAAATGAGGCCAAAATTGAATTTTCGGTCGATTCCGCACGATACAGACAGTTCGATTGTTTGGAATCTTCATGCCTGTGAACTCACAAAAAGGCAGTTGGTCGAAAACTAACAATGATTATTACTTATGAGATATGTAAGATGACTCATTCGGTTGCCACTACATTTTAATTCAAACAGCAACACGGTTGGTGATCACTAGTTTGCCACCAAGAAACATGGAATTTCGTTTCAACAAAATACGATTTGTTAACTTTGACTTGGGAAAAGAATTTCGTAGGAAGTTGACCATTTTTCTTTCTCGCATGGTTGTGCGATTGGCAATGAATGGAACGTGAGGCTGTAAAATAACTGAGATGAGGCATCGGAGACCGCGATCGGGTATCGCTAATTCGACAGAATCAGGAAACTTAGAGGGGGCTCTCCTTAGAGTTGGTGGTGAAATAAATCGCTTAAGTGAAAGATGATACACAGCGGCGTCAGCTATCGAGAAAGGAAAACTTTTTTGACTCTTCCGCCGGCTCATTTCTGAGCGCTCAACCGCGAGAAAGATCTTTTTTTGGAGAGAAAAGTCGGGCTCGAAGAGAGGAAAACTCGGGAAAACACAACTCGGGGAAAATTAAGTTTGGACCTCCGGGCGGGATGAGGGTCTTAACTGACAGGAACCTTGTTTCTCAATTTCAAGGGAAAAGGAACGGTTGGAGGCACGAGACCAAGACAATTCCGAAAATGCGGGGCGGATGTTCGGTTCAACGCTGAGTGAACTGTTGTGAAAAGTTGGGAACGGTAAAGTTTTCGTTCTTCGTCGAACGCTCGAAGGCTGGGTTTAGGGTTTGGCGCTTGGTGTTACTTTTTTCTAAATATTAAAAAAAATAATAATAATAATTTGTATTCCAACTACCCTGAAATCCATAAAAACGGGAGTTGGAAGAGGAGACGTGGCACAGGTGATTCCAAAGTGAGAAACGAGACCGAGAAACGTCGTTATCGGTTCACTGGAGAATATCCGTGGCTCGTCGATAAGCGCTCGGGTGGGGACCCAGGATGAGTCACCAGTCGAGTCACTTGGACGTGATGTTGGCAAGCTCTTCATCCTCGGCTCCAACCTCCGGCCTAAGTGCGTTTCGAGATATCAATCAAGTCTTGACTGACTGCAGAGGCTATGTAACCAAATGCAAGCCCCTCTCGGATCAGATGGATAGAAGCTGGTCTTGTCAAATTACGCAGATAAATTATTTTGCGTAGTCTGAAAGCACTGAGGTTTCGATAAATTATTCCTACGCGCGAACAACCTGATCCATGTGATGAATAGGTCAAGACCATCACTAACAACAATACTCCAACAATACTCAGACGAAGCGAAGCCTAAAAAATTCCACATTACAGGTTGATTTCGTCGATTGATTTATGAAGTGAGACTAAATATTATGCCTCATTCGAATATTCAACGAACTGACACATAATGTTAGAAAGGTGTTGGAGGGGGGGGGGGTGAATAGTGGGCGTCTTGAGTTTTCATGATCCTCATGTCATAGTGTAACGGTTTATGTTCTAGTAGTAATTATTAACATGTCGCTGAGTACATACTGTTCAATTCGGCATACACAATGACAGAATCACAATACACGTGTAACGCGTTGTCGTATTTATAACTATTTTAACACGACAGGCCAATTTATAACTGAATCTATATCCGTGAACACTGACGTGCTCATGGTCTGTTTATACCTGTGTCTCTTGTCGAGTACTTCGAAGTTCCCCGGTCTGAAACTCATGTGTGTGTGGGGCGAACGGGAGTTCCGAATGTCGAGACCTTAATCTCCACAGGTCGTTGACTTGCGACCCAGCAGCCCATTGGCTGCGCTGGTCGAGCTGCAACAATAGCAATGTACTACTTTGTTGAATGGGATCCTCCTTTAATCACTCATTATGACGAAATAAACTTTTTCTGGCGTCCTTACAATTTTAATGATTTTCATACTCGTAGAATGAAATGGTTGAATTAAACAGATTTAAAATATTGGTGAATTTGATAACCTTTTTCAATAATTATTTTCCTAAGATGCTACAATTATTTATGTGCTCAATGTGGAGTATTGAGCTTTTTACTCGATATATCAATAGAATGAGATATCCCGGACATTCACAATAATAAATTGACAAAACTCAAAATTTGAATATTTTATTTCTTCAATTTTTTAGAAGACGTTATTTTATATTAAAACCACAATTTTTTGTATTTTTGTAGATGAACATCTATGTATTTATCCATCATATATGCAGGGTGTCCCGTGAGTTATGCCCGACCCAACCAAAAGTGCCCAAGCTTTTTTTTTAATTTTATTTTTTATATATAGAGTTATTAGTGATGACTTGTTTCGTGTTTTCAATGTTATCGAACATAACTCTTTCAATTTTCAAATAAACTCAAATCTGTGGATACCATTGGAAATAGCGTTAAATTTTCTATCTTAAGAGGCACTTTTGGTCGGAAATGAGTTTTAGGACGCGTGGGAGTTGGGTCGAGTATCACTCTTCGGACACCCTGTTTACATATATACGATCACAAGCTAAGTTAGAATGCGGGGGAGGTTCAAAGGAAACTAAAATGGGTTTACAGCGTAAATTAGCGGGATTTTATTTGATTTGATCAAAGCTAAGCAACGTTGGACGTGGTAAGTACTTGGATGGATGACCACATGTAAGTAAGCCGTCCAAGAAGTATCTCGCAATGTCTGTAGCTGAACAAGTCGTCTCTACTCAAGGCGTGAAGGCATCTACAAGAGAAATGATCAAAACCAAACCACGACTAGAACTAATGGGCTAAAACTACTTAATTGTAGTTTTGATCTCAATAGAAGAACACCAAATTTGCGTGAAAAAACTTGGGCCTGGGAAGACACTTTTATCTCATTCTATTGATACATCGAGTAAAAAGCTCAATACTCCACATTGAGAACAGACTTGAATAATTGTAGCACCTTAGGAAAATAACTATTGAAAATGTTATGTTCAAGCGACCTACAGCTTATCAAATTCACCAATATTTTAAATCTGTTCAATCCAACCATTTCATTCTATGAAAATCATTAAATGTGTAAGGACGCCAAAAAAAGTTCATTTCGTCATAATGAGTGATTAATCGAGGATCCTATTAAAAAATGTAGTACATTGCTATGACATGTGCTGAACGAAACTTCTCAAAAATCTCCTTCGCGTCAACAGTAAACTTCCAGTGGGCGAGGCATTCGTACCTGGGAACAACAGGAGCGGCTTGAAAACCCCATCGAAACCTGTTGAACGATAAGTGTGCCCCGTTCGTTCGTCATTCCCACGCATGCGCGCCAGCAATGTCGCTAATATACGTACTATCTCGTCGTCGCGGCCCAGTTTGACCTGAGACGCACTTTTCTCGGATAATCATAACGTGTAGCACACCGTTCACATGTCAAGATACGATCGCTCGTCGTATCACCAACTTGGAATGATCTACAAACGAGGCAGTTTTTCTCAATTCTGCGACCTCTTATGATGGAATGGGAATCAAGATTACAAAAAAAGCGATGAATAGATATTTATTTGCACAGATGAATAAGCGGCGTTTCGAGAGACGTGCTATTTAGTCAACTGTGTTCTAGTAGTCGAGTCGTTTGTTTCTCGACCGGATCGGTGCCGCATGATATGGAAGAGTCAGAGCGAAAACGGTGAGCTGCTTACGTCAGCTCGGTTCAACGAGAACTTCGTTGGCTGAAATGGCTGAGGCGTGTTAAACTAGGGGACCCCCGTGGCGGCCGAGACTCACATAGTTGACCGAATAATTAATTTCTCATGACCTTGATTACCTTCTCCGTTGCCTGCAATGGTCGTATGTTACCCGCGCAAATTTGCCTCATTTTGTTTTCATTTTTGCACATTTCACATAATCGTCACCTTCTATATGTTGTTTGAAAGTCAAGGCCTTCACATCGTTATCTACCGCTTATCGGTCCCGTCAAGTTACGAACACTTCTATCACGAGCCTCGACAAAGACCTGGCAACAGGTCGATTGTACATAATCCGTTGGTTTTCTAACTTCTGAAGCTTCCACGTCCCAATCACAATATAAAAATGTCACGTGCAATATTTTAACGCATGCACTGATTCAATCCTGAAAAAAATGATTACATTTGGGCTAAACCCGATAATTTTCAGAAATTTTAATTAACATTTTAAGACAATTTTTGTTTACCTAATATTTAATTGTTCCTATTATCTATTAGGTACTAGCTGTCTTGTCTCAAGGTGTTACCTTCAGTCTGACTAACTCATAAAGCTTGAGCTCTGTCTTGAATTCTGCTAACGCTGCAGCTTCGCCCAGTATTATTACTTCATTCGTTAAGAAATCACTCACTTCTTCGATAATGTGTTGAGTAAGGTATTCGTCATCAATGCATCCTTTGCTTGCTATCTCCTTCATCAGTACGTACGCATTGGTGAAGTCATTGCGTTTTTTGACATGTGGCAAATTCCTCATGTGACTCACAACTGCTAGCTTTTCTCTCACAGTGCACTCCGTTGTGGTTCAGACAACAGGTATCCACTTATCATCTCAGGTCGATTCCACCAAAATTGTTGGCCGAATTGGAGAGATTGACCTTTTGCATGAAAACATGATTATTCAATGAATAACCAACCAAAACTACATTCTCCCTTTCGAACAGACTCCCGAATCCACTCTTTCTGTTTGATGTTGAAAAAGAAATTTTTTATGAAATGATGCGTATTTTGTCGAGAGTTGAGTTCTACGTATGAACTCCTTGTTATACATCCGGTCCTCACCGGGTTCTCGCCTCATTTTGTTCGCCTGATTTCGCCCTCAGCCAAACCAAGCGTTTTCCATGAATTCAGCGTAGGAACATCAGTAAATTCTGTTGTGTTCCAGCTGAATAAACTGAGAAAAGGCGGAATAACTGACACACTGGTTGTGATTTAGAGTTAAAAATTTCCAGCAGAAAACTCGGAAAAAGGGTTGCGAGTGGAAGGGGTGGAGAAAGGGCATATTTGAAGCAGAAAGAGCGGCGAGAGAATTCGGCGTAAGGCTGGGGAGGGGGCCCACCTCCGCGGAATTCACCCCTTTCGACGGTCTTAGCGGAGCGTGTGGTTGGGGAGGGGGAGGGGTTCAGTTTTCGCCACCACTAAACCTCGACAACCCCCGAAGACCAGGCACCAAAGGACCCCGTCAGGTAGAAGAGGGCAAGCCGTGCGGAAGAGGCGGTCTTCCGCGCAGGTGGTTCCGACTGGGGGTGGGAGCCCGAGCCCCTTTTTCGTTGGAAAAACTCTGACGCCGACGTCGTTGGTGGGGGATGGGGGTTGTGGATCGTCAAAGGAACCTTCGAGTGACAGGCCATGAGTATTTTGGGCACTGGATAGGGGATGGCGTCGCCTGGTGGGGATTAGGGCTGCCGAAGCGAAGATCTTGATGGTTCACTACCCCACAACTGCTCTAATTTTCGAACACATGCGTGGCACCACTTGTCACTCTCAAATCATAATTATGTCGTCCAACCTCGATTTCTTGTGGAAATGATATGATATGATCTTTTATTTCGAATAGGTACAAGGGGTTAAATGGTTATACGCTACACTCTTATCAATAGAGTACATCATGTAATTTCGTGGTTTTTAGTATTTTAACATACTTGAGATAACTATATCATACAGCAGAAATTATAGTATTTGAATATAAATCAATATACGTGAGCACTGGATAACAAATGTTGGCAGGCATCTATTCCCTGAGCTATCAACCAGGAGAAATCGTCCATCCTCCGACCTAGCTAACAAAGTTTCTTCGATGTCAATTCAATCTTTCATGTTCGCTTTGTTCACTATAAATTAATTACAAGTCATTGTTAATTTCCATTGCTGATTGGTCAGGTCCTAAAGGTCGAACACCTATTCGTACCCGCCTCTTCATACGACCTTTCTATTTCCTAGTTGATATTTTAAACAAAATAACTTTTTTTGTTCGCAATATATCTACGATCCTTTATGCTCCATACCCATTTATTCTACCTGTATATTAATACAGTGGTACATTACACACTTGTTTATTGTAAGCATTAAGATTTCGATTAGCAGTATCCTCATTCGTTTCTACCGTTTCTAAACGAAACCTCGAACCAGGCTCATTGGGACTCATTCCAATCGATTTACCGTCGAAAGTTTAGTGGAAAATGATATCTCACACGATTAAGGACCAGAAATCTCGAAAACCAACTTTCGAAATAGGTAGATAGATACACATTTTGACCCATAACCTCTTGCGGTGGGCGCTAAACGTTCCAGGACCCGTCTCATTGGATTTATCGTCCTAAACATAGTCGAAAATAATACCCCACGTAAATTTGTATAAATAAAATGAGATGAATAGAAACAGATAGATCTGTAGATTCGGGAAATTCACAGATTTCGTTAAAATGATTCATTGGAGAGGGAAGGAATTCGATTTTTAATACTTGATTCATTTTAACATAAAAATTAGTGAATTGAATTAATTTCCATTTATTGTTGAGAACATGAATTAATTCACATTGCCTCCGAAATTGGTTCTGAACTCTGTATTACTATTTTAAACATTTTTCACCTCCTAACTGTTGAGAATTGCCTCCTGCTACTTCATTTCTGTTTGGATATTTTGATTCTAACCGCAATAAAATCAAATGTAACACAAAATGATGACGGTTCGTTATTTACATTAATAATTTATTACAGACGCGATCCTCTTCCTCTTTAATCCTCTCGTTTGTATCTCCGCCTAAAATCTGCTCTGAATTATCAAAAACCGTAAACTTCCGCTGTTGTCACATTATTCACAAGAGATTTGAAAGTAGATTCGCACAACGCACAATTCTCGACACCGCACGGCATAAATAGCTAATTTGGTTGTAATGCATCCAGAACTGATATTGCGACCTGCCGGATTAATCCCTTTCATCCCGCGATACTGGAGCTTACGACAGGTAATTGTTCAATCGCGGTTAGCGTTTGAAATTCAACTCCATTGCTCCGCAAGCGCCTCGTCGGGCGTAAATACGGCTAATCGCTCTGAAGGGTTCTAATTGGGTGTGGATCTGTTTGATTGTTTGACCGCCTTTTGACAGAATTTGGGAGAATAGAGAAAAAATAGTGATAATAAGGTACGTGTATGGGGCTGACGGCTTCCCCACAAATCTCATTATTATTATCATTATTATTTTTTTAAATTTATTCTGGTATTTTTAATTTGAAGGCATGGGTGAAAATGAATGTTATGAACAATCCTCAAAATATACATGTTAGGCGCCTACTATAAATCTCCAGTGCCTCAGATTAAATACTAGTCTTCTGTGAAGTTCCTCATATATCTATAGGCCATTTTTGGGTTTTTGTGTGTCTTGTATAGCACATTTTCGAGCTCTGAAGCCCGGAGGTACGCTTTTTTGAATCCCAGGAAATCTGTGAATTTTCAGATGAAGAACAAAAACAACAAAAATAATAACAAACATTTTTCTTGTTAGAAATTTGTCATGATTCTTTTATTTGCAAGCTCTCCACAACAAAATAATCATTTTTCATCGTTTGAATTCAATTCGGAGAAAACAACCGGAATTGTTCAGTCGGCACAAAATATTCCGCCTCCAAAAAGGGGCCTCTATTTGATTGAAACGGTAGTTTTTCTACCGGTGCTATTGCTTTATAATATTCTCTGTTACCTAGAGGCTGTTTGAAATCCTTTCTCGTCTGAAGCCCAAAAACGTTCCAGGCGTTTGGTTAAATCAGCTAAACTCGTGTTTACTGAAGTTCGAGCCAGTTGAATACGAACGGTGCGCACGTGCGTGGCGAATCCGTTCTTTCCTTCGACCTTCGAATCGCGGTGAATAGAATTGTTGGAAATCGTGATGAACTCGACTTTTAACGCGGTTTATGAATTGAGCAGCCGCAGATGTTGATGTCAAAACAGGCAATGATTGATATCAATTGTGCTCTTTACATACGGAAATGACTAGTTTTACTTGGAGACGGTAGTGTATAAATTGCGCCACCTCTGGCGTAGAGTCGCCGAATAAAGTCCCGTTTTGTGAATTCATTGGAACAATATCATGAATTAACATGCCTCTCCTGGTCTTCAACTGTCCCTTAGAAGCTCTTCAAGAAAATTTCCTTTTCCTCCTGAATTAATAAGACAATATTACGAGTTCCCCTACTTTCAGTTAATATGAAGACAATGGGAGCCGTCTTTCTGACACCATTGTTGTAATATAGGCGTCGCTCACAGCAAATTCTCCGTTGTATTGTTACACCTCTGTCTTGAGTGGAGATCTAACCTCCGGTTCCTTCATTGCTTGAGTTATTACCTCAAAGATCTCATGAATGTTTACTGAGAGAGAACAACACGATCCTATTCTCTCCTCAGTAACAGTTCAAATTAACTCTTGGGTTTGGTAAAACAGCGGAACTATGTACAAATTGCGAAAAAAAACTTCTCTTAACGTTGATAATTCTTAAATAGATCGTTTTCCCGGTTCTTCGAAGTCGTCATTTCCTCATTTCCAACGGTACTGCAGGTCTATGGGCATAGGTCACCCGAGATGGGCCCTTGCTTGAACACTTTTTTTTTCAAAACGCAAAAAATAACGGCTGATATCGGTGATTGTTTTAGAATTGCTAGGAGCGGCACCTGCTTTTTAGATCCTCTTTTTTGCTCTGTCTTGCCACAGCATTTATGATTAGGTGACTAGATGGCGTTTCAAGGACTGTTTTCAACCAACTAAGATCTCTTCGAGTCATGTATCGAGTTCTTGTTTAATCAAAACAAAGATTTTTCAACTCGATAAATCTTGTATGTTTACGTGGTTCCCAGTTCACATCAATTCATAAGCAATAATCTTCTCGAGGCGATGAATTTTTGAGCAATCTCGTTTCATGGTTCAGATTAAGAGCAAAATGGTCCAGGAGTCTGTTGCAATATTTTATTGTAATGTTTTCAAAAACCATTTTTTGATGATTTTACTTGAAAATCCCCGTCATTCACTTCAATATATGAGAATGTGGCGAACGTGTGTTTGCGGCTAATCAAATTAAACAGAACAAAGCTGTTCAAATTTTCCGGTAGGTGTACGAATTAAATTTATTATTTTCAGAAAAATTCGTTCTTATAGTATTGAGTAATGAAACAGTAACTGCGCAAGACGGCAATGGTATGAAACCTATCATATTTGGTGCAGTGGGTGAGCCCTATTGACATGAAGACATCATTTCAAATAATAGTGGTAAGAAAGTGTAGATAGGTACAAGGGCGAAGGGTTATAAGGGGGGGGGGAGATTGTTAACCTAGTAGATGAAGGTTACAACCTTTGTGTTTTGGAACTTAATTAATGAATTTACTCGTATGTGTTTTATATTTTTGTCCAACGCTATTATTTTTGTTATTTACTTTATTATTTATTACTTTCAACACCTCACTCAACTACCCACCCTTAGCCACCCACTCCACCCTAATCTATTGTCCAATCCTAACCTCAAACCCACCCCCTCCAACTATCATCCCCATATTCCTACCTACAGCCTCCCCCCTTTCACCAGGATACCCCACCCTCTAACCTTCTTTCGGCCTAAAATTCTCCTCTCACCCTTGTTAGATTGGCTTCATGCCGTAGGTGCTCACCCTCAGCTCCAAATGTTTAGGTTTCCAAAAATGTAACCCTCAGACATAACTAAGAACTAAAGGAGCCCCTACACTATCAAGCTGCTTGATCAAATGCTTGACCAAATTGATTGTATCAAGCGTGATTGATAGTTTAGAAGCCCGTTTGACGCTTGAACCAAGCGTTGACGGTGATTGATAGAAATTTTGAATGACTCAAGTGGTTGATGAAGCGGCTTGATAGTCTAGGGCGATTTCTGTCAAGCATTGCGAGCATTTCCATTCTAAATCCATGCCAGACAACAGGTACCTCAATGTGATAGACCATCTCTGACTTGCAGGAATCGCTTCACGCATTTTTGTATCTTTCTTCTCAATGTCAGGGCAAAGTAAATCCAGTAGATGATCAAAACTTTCTTGGTCCATTCTCAAAAAGTTCCTGTAGTCCTCTGGTTCTGAATCACACAGGAAGTTTAGGAGATGTTCATGAGTGAAGCGGTTTCTCATTTTGTACCACTCCTAGGACCACCGTCGTTTTTTATTTTCCTTCTTTTTCTGCTTCACGGCAACCAATGTTGCAATTAAGAAGCCCAAATGTGCATTCAACACCATTTTAATCGAAGAAGCAATTAAAAATGAGTTATAATTTATTACAATTATTTTTAATCGAAAAAGCAAAAGTACGATCGCAGCAAACTCCGTTCTACTTCCACTTCGACTGACGAGAGAGTTTTGATCAAAAGATTGAAGGGTTGATTGAAGCACGCTTGAAGCTCCCATAAATCAGAGGGTCAAGCATTTGATCAAGCAGCTTGATAGTGTAGGGGCTCCTTAACGCCATACATGTTAGCTGATTCTTACCTATCCGCACCCGTAGTACCTAACCAGGAAGTTCATTCCGTTCAAATGAAGATATAATGAAGCACTGGAGGGGGGCTTAGTGTAACACATCAGTATTCGAACTAATAATCAAAACGCATTTCCGGGGATGCGTTCGCGGCAACCTTCTAAATATAAACTCGTTGAATGATTTTCGAACCAAAAAATCATTACCGTGAGAGTCTTTTCAAGAGAATAATCCCATTATATTAGCGATGTGAAATGGAGACATGTGATAGCCGACACAAAGGTTCGCGTGACTCCCGCGAAGTCTCCCGAGGATTCATGCTCGTTATCAACGAGGGCAAGACGCATGGGACAATCCGCCGATGATGAGTACCTACACTCCGTTAGTGACGTAACGGGTCGGAAAATCTATTAGAATACCTGGATTCAATTTTTGTCTCTCTCTCACTTTCCTAGTAAACGCTATAATTGAATTCTACGGACAACATTTTATAGTCTATTTTAACGGTAGAGCTGATCTACATACATAATTTGTCACTACGTTGACATGTGCATTTGACTAATTCTAGATTCATTCTCTTACGAGCAACATTGACTCGAATGGTCCGCCTAATAACTACTAACATTGTGAATATATCAGATGGAAACATTGATCGATGTTTGATATATTTTTAGACGGTCTGAACGCCAGAGACCCTCGTCTTATGAATACGTAAAATGCATCAATATCAATTTGTAGGTCCGGGTTGGGTTTGGGAATATCAGCGTGTAGTATGGGAATTTTCAACGTGTTTTCAGGTATATATGTGTTGAATCTAAATCGAGAACTGAATGAATTAGGGGAACCCATTTTGTTTCTACTCGACTTTTCCAGGTAGGTTATAATTGTAGACGTAATCTTACAAGATTTGCTCCGAGTTTGGGACTCGAAACGTCGAAATTTCATTACCCGGAGAGAAATGAGCGTCTTTTAGTGACAGACAAATCCAAAAAACATGAGCCGAACCGTCCCATGAATAAAGCGAACATTCTTTCGGTCCTCTCGCGCACTTGTATTGGAAAGAACCAAATCTCTGATGCAGGTTACACCTCATTAGTCTCGACTGAGGTGCAGCCCCTCGCCCTCGTCGTGCTTTACATAATAACGCTCTTTCGTCTCAACGTTCTGTCGCGTCGTGGCGAAGAGGAAAATGATGTTTGTGGACGATTCTGTCTCACCTGGGAAGACAAGTTTTGCCTTTAAAATTGATTTTTTCCTTGATAACGATTGATTTTTTCGTGTTTGATAGCCATGAAGCGAATAAAGAAATAAATCTTTGTGAAGTCTGACTGACTTTTAAACTGAATGAAATAGGTAGCCGTTTACATTCAATGTATATGTTCCATCTGTTTAATTTTTACATTGTTAGCACAACTAGACAGGGTCACCAGAAGGTTATCGAATCCGGTTGACTGAAAATACTATTTTTTAGAAGGCTACACACTGAAAACTGAAGGACACTGCGTCCCGGCAAGACGGGGGGAAACAGTCCCGAAAAAAGTGGTGGGGGGTTGAGTTTCCTCACCCCTCGAACTAGCTCAGAAACTTTTATCAGTCAGCTAAAAAAGGTGAATTTCGACTCATCCTTTGCTTAGATATAATTAGTTCTTAAGGAAACTTGAGAGGGAAAAATGAGGCAAAAGTGATATTTTCCTCATTTAGAAGAACGGATCTGCTTTCCAACCCTGTAAACCGTTCATGAAATTCCCTAGAACTACTCGGAACTTTGTTTCAACTAGATTCTCTTAGGATAGTCCTATCACCTTCCTTGAAACTAGTTTTACTTGTCAGGTGGCTAAAAACAGGCCATTTCACCCAGATTTGAAAAAAAAAAAAAAAAAAAATTAACCTACAGGGAAAACAGTAATTTTATAATTTTTTCTATGGTATACTTTGACTTACTTTAAACGTTTTTCTTAAAATCCTTTTGACGATTCCAGTTCAATTTTTGACGGGTTTTCTCGGCATGAAAGGATTGTCCTACAGTTTTCAGATCAACCAAATAAAACCCGTAAACTACCAATTAACACAATATCCAAAATCAACTCGCAAACAAAATGAACGACAAACAAAAAATAGGGATATGAGTGTTCTTATCCTGCATTTCTATCCTCTGTACCATTATGTTTCTGTCAAAAGAAGAAATGGTTGAAGTGGCCCATTCCTGCCAGAAACATTGTCAATTTGAATAAATCGATCCAAATAAGCAGATGTCCGTCCGCCGCCTACACCGTTTTCGGTAGTAGACAATTTTCTAAAAATCTGAAATTCTGGTCAGGGACCCGTTTTTGGCTCTAGCTGGTCCTCAAATCTTTTCAGCCCGATGGTACCACTTTTGGTGGAAAACGGGGGTCAAAATGTGTTTTTTCAAAAAATCGATTTTCGAAATTTTTGGCGATCTAGGCGTGTGGGGTATTATTTTCGATATAAACCGATCGATTTTGCTATTGAAAAATTTGAAAAAGAGATCTTGGCTCCAAATAAGGATAAATGTAGTTGAGAACGCTAGATACAAATTTGGGCGAACTCGCATCATGTTAGATTTGTAATACTGGTATTCAGGGGGAAACATTTCACCTAGTTTTCATATTTTGTCTATAATAGGGGATTGTCTTGGAAGTTGCAGTGGGTGTACGCCTTGGAAATAAGTATCACTATACCAAATTTCGGAAATGCCACTGAATTTGAGGAACGGTATTTTGATTTCAATATTTTGTTCATTTATTTATTTATTAATTTTTACGATGGTCGGTTATAAATATATTTTGGAGGTGAAATCATTAACCTCTCGAGTCCCCGGTTGATCCATTTGCGATGTACAAGGCAATTTAATTGAACATTTCACAATCGCCGCGTTGTGGCTGCTTCGTGGGGCCCAGGCTCCTCTCAGCCGATAATCTCCTTTGGCTCAAGTGGTCTTAGGCGTTATCGATCCGTACGAGATAATCTGGATGAGATGGCCACTGCCGGAGACTGACCGAAGCCTCTCATGTCGCTCGTACTGTAACAACTGAAAACATTTGTAAATTGACGATGAAATGTTAGCTTTTTTGGCGGAATTAAGTTATTCACATATTTTCTTTACTCCCTCATGAGATTTTTCTCTGGAATTCTTTTGAAGGGAAGCACTCTTGCCTTCTGAACGGGTTTTTACGAGGAATTCGAGCTAGGGTCAGTTTGTATGGGGGTGCAGCACATTCCGGAGTTATCTTTGTGAAGAACGACGCCAGGGTTCGGGTTGGCGGCTGATAAGACCCAACCTCTTAGGGAATCTCAATATTCTCTGTATCATCATCGGTGTGGTTTCTATAACATCATGCAACTTCTTTTTTTTCTTCCTCCGTATAGATGGAGCAAATTTTTTTTTCTGTCGAAGATACCGTAGGCCTAACGATCCTGCCGTTATGTACATAAGGCCATCCTCCAGCATCCTGGGACATACCCTGCATCCTACTTCCGTTCCCGAGGGACGTCTCAACGGCCGACGATGTCCTCCTTCAACCTCGATCCGATCGTGAGGGGAAACCTAGACGGTTATGTCTTCGCATTCCAACTTCGGTATGAGGCCATTAGGACGGGAAAAGTTGAGCTCGGAATAGGGGAAATTCTAATCACGCCTTTCATCGATTCTTTTCACCTGAGTTTCTTCTATAACATCAATTACATGTTCTGGGCGAACGATAACGCTGAAACATTCAACCGCTTTTTACCTGCTGTTTTACGCTCATTTGTTTCAGTTGTCCTCCAACCAGTGAGGTCCTCAACAAACCATCTTCAATAGCGTTACTTATCATCGTTCGGACAGTCTAGATCTGAATTCGAGTTCGACGTCCGGGTTAAAAAAGTGTACAAATTATACCAATACGGACTGAAAACGTAGCATAATTGAGGGATTTCACGCTACAATTCTGTGGCCATTTGGTAAACATTCCACGAGCCGATTCCTGGATATTTAAGTCACTGCGATAAGAAATTGGCAATCAGATTGAGTAAGCTTCGAATCCAAATCGAATCCACATAACTGGTACTAAATAATCGCACAAAAAGTCTCAAATGTTGTCATCGTCTTTTGTATAATTTTGTAATAGAACGATCTGACGTCAAATGTTGACAACGCTAAAATTCAGGAGCATACAAATCTGCATCGAATGACACCCTCGGCTTCACATTTTGACCAATCATGAAGCAATAATAAAAAATGTAAATACAGGTTCAAATTTTCTTACTCTCGTTTTTTTTTTTTTTTTTTTTTTTTTTTTTTTTTTTTTTTTTTTTTTTTTTTTTTTTTTTTTTTTTTTTCAAAAAATTGCTGTGATTTTTGAAATAACGATTTTACGAGTAGATTCTTAGGATTAAATTCTACTTTCAGCAAAAGCTCAAATGTTGAATTTTGGCCAATCCGTTCGTGTTACGGAGATTTACAATTGCTATTTGTAACGCTGTTGGTGTTGCGTTACTATTTTTGTCTCCATCAACGTGAAGGTACACTTCGACCAGCTCAACTACGAAACGAACACGAATGTTGAACGATCCGGTAATTTGGAATGTTCGATTAGTGAAAACGACCGAAAACGCGTAAGGACGCGTGACGTCACCCCGCCCCCTCGATGACTCACACATCGACCCGTATGATTGTTCGGGCACAAGTTATTG
Source organism: Cyrtorhinus lividipennis (assembly GCA_019603395.1). Lineage (NCBI taxonomy): Eukaryota > Metazoa > Arthropoda > Insecta > Hemiptera > Miridae > Cyrtorhinus > Cyrtorhinus lividipennis. The sequence goes on along the minus strand of CM034004.1, from coordinate 8,946,884 downwards.
GTTCGCGAGGGTGAAAATAGTTTGAAATGTATTCGTGTTTAACAAGTATTTCGAACATGCTATATTGGATGACCGTTTCCCCTTTCAAAGAGTTGAAAAATGAGTAACGAACAAAAATAAACCCGGGAAATTTAGATTTCTCTCGTAAAAAAGCGTTTTCTCTTCCCTGAAGGGGAATTCTCAGAACTTCGCTGCTGAATATTTCCAATATTATGAACTTTTCATTATTTCGGTTTCGTGAGAATTATCTCTGGTTCTGTCCTCTGTGAGCTTAAAACTCCAATGTAACTAAATCCAGCTCCATCAAACGTCAGAACTGTTGTTGCCGAGGCCCTTCAGCACGTTTACTCGGAAGGTGCTTAACGCAACTAATTTTAGACCGAGGCGTAAAGTCAGAATGGCGCGGATTCCACTGCCAACACCTTTCTATCGGAAAGCTTCTCGCTCCTCGGGAGTTGACGGATGCGTTGTATCAGGTCTATATTGAGGCGACCACCTTTCTATTTGAGTTCGACGCCTATTACAGGAATAGATTCGTTCAGTCTTTTCCGAACGAACTAAATGTGCGGACATTCATAACTTGGAATTGTGGCGGATTTTGGGCGTGAGCGGCGTTGTGCTATGGTTATAAAAAGTGCACGAGTGGGTCAAGTGTCAATTTCTCTATTCGCTGTAGTAACCGCAAGCTCTGGACACAACGTCACCAAATCCTTGGTAAGTGAATGGTGGGAATGCCGTTGGCTTTATCAAGAGACCGTGCAGTCTGCAGGTGATCTGTACCTGCTACGCTGATGGGATTTTATAGGATCCTCCTAGGTTTGCGAAATTTCTTTTTCTATCTTGCGAGCTTGGCAGGTTTCAGAGCTGCTCTTTAATTAAGACCATCAACCCTTAAAGTGTGCTAACAGGATTTTTAGGATTTTCTTCCTTGCTCGTTCTAATGGTCCTACACCCTTGCAGTTTCCATCGTTTTACAACTACATGTTTGCTTTATGACAACTAGCAGTCCTTTGACGGAAGCAACAGGCGTTGTAAAAATCTGCTCGATACAGAAGAAAATAATGTGAGAAATTCTCATTTCCCTTCGAATTCAAATGGTAATTTATTATTATTATTATTATTTTTAGAGAGGCCATTAGAATCAACTCAACGAATATTGTCAAGGTTTGGAGCTGATTGAAGATCGTTCGTCGAACTGGCTGCGAGGTTGGCGTACTAACCACAGGAAACTGCTGCAGCAAGAAAACTGTAGCGTGCTATGCCGGTTTGCTTAATTTGGTCATCCTTAGAACGTCTTCATATCTGAAATCCTCCTGTTGAGGTTTGAAGAGTTCATTGGTGTTGCTGGAGACTGCATTCCTTGGGTACCGTGTGTCCCATTCTAGTGTCACCTCCAACATCATGAGTATCCAACTATTGATGACCTCTTCTCTCGATTAAGTATCACTTGGTCTCAGCGACTGGACAAACTAACAACTGTTCATCCTCGTCTGCCAATCTTGAAATCCTCAAGACCTCTCACGTTGCTCTTTGATAGCCTCTCTGGCATAAGGCGACGAAGACACAAAACAATACGGTTCTAATGGGATGAGGACGAGGATGAGAAGGAATACGAGCTCTGCATTTAGGTACCCTCGGGAGCTTCAGACTGAGCACCAACAGAGAGCGTCATTAAGGATTCAGGCGACACTCGTAGTCACCTTCCACCTTCCCCTCCTCAGCTCGCACGTGGCTCCACGTTCAAATTATCATATCCATATGCTTCCATTTACCTCAGGCCTTCTCTTGCCCTACCTCTCTCCTGATGTTTCTCGTTTTTTTCCGCCACAATTCCTTGTTTTCGTGCAGGGTTTTATCCTCCTTTTTCTCGTCCTATTCATTGCTCCTTGAATCCTAATTTCCTCTCGTCTGAGGGCGAAGAATCCGACTTCAGCGAAAAACAGGTCACGTTACTTTCTCATTTCTTGAAGACCTCCGTGTCATCATGTTTCAAGTATTATTTATAATTTGGGTCGCATTCGCAGTCAAAACGAGTAGCTTCGTCCCTTATACGACGAGACGACTCGAAAATGAAGACGGAAATGGGATGTGCGCTCTCTATCACACAGATCACTTTCCTAACCCTTCTAACCGTAAAATTCGTCAGAACTACTCGTTTGCCTGATAAGGATCTTACTCAGATCTCGTTTTGTGGAGAAGAAGCATTCAGACCAGGTTACGAGTCTCGAGAGGTGTTCGTATGAGTGAAATCACGGTAGATAATGAAAATCAAAAATGTTTACAAGCTAGTAAACGTTAATTGAACGATACTCTTTTAATATTTTCTAAAAATGGCGTAATATACGCGTAAAAATAAATTGTTTTTAAATATTTGCAAGTTTTTTTTTTTTATAAAGAAAACAAATTGTAATACTTAGTGGAAAATTTTGAAATGAATAATGATTTTCCAAACTTTCATCTTTTACAGTTCAGAATGTGCTCAGAAATCCAGCTTTTTTGGACCCGGGCGTGTGGGATATTATTTTCAAACTGTTTTTAAACACTGAATCAACTGAGATTGGTCCCGGACACAATTTCTGGTTGCAAGAGTAAATGAGTTCTGTATTCGCTGTGTTCACTTTACAGCATTCTGATATGTAGGATTGATTCTTCCATCTAGTGACCGCAGGAGTCATTTTATGGCTGTATGGTTTCGTTCAGAATCCATGGAATCAATTCCGGTGACTATCGAAAGCGCAAATTCCATCCTAATGAGGGATCATCTGAGTTTGCGCTTTTGATGCCATCAGAAGCGCAAAGTCTCGCTGGATGGGAACTCCGGCAACGCCGGGCAATGTTGGCTCTGTTCTGTTGACATAGAAATGTTATTGAGTCGCATCTCCGCACAATTCAGTTTCAATGGGTTCTTCCGCCTCGACATGTCTCTCGTTCGTAGCGAAACAAACAAAGGGACCGAGTGCGTATTTTTTGAACAATTTAAATATAGAAAGCAGCGAGTTCTTTCGAGTGGCGACATATTGTGGCGGTGTTACAGGAAGCAGTGTTCGACAACCATACACACTGACGAGTCCATATTGCGAGTGACAAAACAAGGAGATTCCCATGACCACAGCCCATCAGCACAACGTCATCAACCTATGAAACCATGTGGTGCATCCTCCATTCTGTCATCAGAGAAAAAGTCTGCGTAGAGTTCACCCCTTCAACTACAATTCTGGACTTCGAATCTAGTGCACATGTAGGCATAAGAAGAGTTTTTCCACAAATTGCCGTCAGAGGCTGCACTTTCCATTTTCTTGTTTCTCCGCGACGTTGCCACTTGGTGCATTTTTGCCCAATGGACATTTACCACAGATTTGCGCTTTTGACGTGTCCGATCCCGGGCTTGCGCTTTCGATTGGTATACTTTTGCGCTTATGACATGCAGCCCAATTCTTGGCTAATTAGTACAAACTAGCAGAGCCATTAATCTTGATCGAGCCTTAAACCCAATGATACTTAGATAGTTTAGGTACTGTAAGTACACAACCGTTCATAATCGAAGGCTGAATAGGTTTCAACTTGACGGAAGGAACCACCAAGCGGGCCCAACATTTGCATTTTATGCCATCATCAGGTTGACAAGGTGTGTTCTGTATGCTAATCGCCCTTCGCTCGGTAGTTTCCAAAATGAGTTCGACGAGCCATCATTATCCGCTGTTTATTTAGCCCCGCTATACCGTTAAGTCTTCAACAATGATGGTGGGAGAATTTAGCTGCGTCGAGACAAACGATCACTACGTCAGCCCGGTTGATCTGAGCAGACATGTTCATCAGTGGAATGATGAATTTGAAAATCTTAATTCGACCTGAATCGATGTTCAAGAAAATACCGTTGGGATTCCGGTATGGGAGGAGTGGCACCTTGAACCCGTTGACCCTTTTAGGATCCTTTAAACCATAAATATCACGATAGCGACTCTATAATACGAGTATCAACCTGAATGAATAATTAAATTTTAATATTATTTTCAAGTTCACATGTTCAAAACATGAGGAATAATGCAGTAATTTATACGAATCTAAGCAACGGTAGGACGTATGTGTCACCTTTTCAAAAAACCTTTTCAAAATACCAAAAAATCGGCGTGTGATACTAAATCTCGCTCGTCAGAGTCCTGTATTATGTGATGAATCGAGCTTAAAATTGGTTGATTTTGGCACAATGGCTTCTGTGGCTTTAAATTGGGTTATAAACTTTGGCATAAATGCCCACTAATATGTCCACTAAAATGCCCACTAAATTGATCACAATCCTTAATTACCAACTGTTCTCCTGCTATAAAACCTTCCAAGTTTCCTTCATTTGAGTTGTCGGTTTGTGGCCTCTCGTGGCAGCAAATGGTTATACTGAAATCTTGAAAGCTTCGTGTTTTCTGCATCGGGAGCTCCAGTTTCACCACCTGCTTCTTTTTCGAGCCCTTCCAAGTATTTTGAGATCTTTTGCCTTCACATGGACGTGTATTCGAGGTTGTGCCTGGCCTCATGGGTACAAAGTCTACTTGGAAGTTCCTGTTATGTCCTGTCACTTGTCCTTTCATACCTGTTAAGCACAAACTCGTCTACAAAATGACACAACTTACGGAGAGGGGTTGAAAACTGAGGGTTAACCAGGTGTTCTGAGAGTTGAGTAGCGTCAAGGCGTAATGACTTCTTGGTACCATCAATTCCTTCCAAGGTGGGTCACCCCATCTCCACGTGTATTAGAAGCGTGAGAACTTTCTTTACCACATGAGAACATTTGTTGATTTTATGTTTCCTAAAAATACGTATGTTTATCGACATCCAAATTTTGCGATGACCTCCGATGATTTACAGGTTTGCATATTCCTCGAACCAGCAGCATGGAGACTCATTTCAATCGATTCAGCGTCCAAATTTAGTAGAAAATGATACCCCACACGCCTAGATACCAGAAATATCGAAAAGACATTCGAAATAGGAAGATTGATACCCATTTTGACCCATAACCTCTTCCGGTGGGCGCCAACCGTTCCGGGACCCGTCTCATTGGATTCAGCGTCCAAAATTTAGTCTACAATGGTACGCCACACGCCTAGATCGCCGAAAATATATTATTCGAAAAACACGTTTTGACCCCTACAACTCCCACCCTCCAAATTTGGTCCAATCGGGCTGAAAAGTTTCGAGGACCAAGTAAACCGAAAACCCTGACCAAAATTTTTAGATTTTCATTTTACTACCCAAAACTGGCGTGGACAGCGGGCGGATGTTTTATATTTTTCATCGGTTTTTTGGCCGAATCGGAGAGATTGACATTTTGCATGTAAACAAAGGTTGATTATTCAAGGAAGAACCAACCAAAAAAGGCAAGTGAATCTTAGTTAATGCGACGCCTACATGAAGTTACAGGGGTCATAATTCGGACACTAACTGTCATCTACATGAGAAGTGACGAACTTGAATTTTCAAATGACTTCTCTGGCGATTTGCCAGAGAAAAATGCAAAAGAACGAATGAGAAGACGCGCATATTGAAGACGTCATCGTCGCGCATTTTCCGAATTTATACCGCTGAAATAACTATTCATCGGTTACTCCGTGAGTCTAACGTTGTCCATAAAATTTGAGCATTTCTAATCGAACGAACTGTAAGAAAACTTTAAAATTGTGAAGAGTAATAAGTATTTAATGACACTGAAAATATCCCTCTGTTGATCATTGTCGATTGTAAAGCACATTGGGCCAATGTGAGAGCCCTGCGGGATTTCAATTGCGTTCAATTTTAATTATGTATTTATTTTCATTTCATAACTATCTATTTTGCACACCATTAGTAATTTCAAATTTAAGTTTTCGACGTGTAAGAGGTTGAGGATATTTTTTGACGGCCGAAAAACGTCGAAATTTTCTGACTTGTGTCAATATTTTGGTTATAACTCGGATTTTATTTGTCCATCCTACGTAAAAGAGAGCTATGTACTCAATCAAAGAGAACAAAATTTGCAGCCAATTAAACAAAGACAAATGGAAATCGATTTTTACTGAGACAGATTTTTCGGGTGATCAAAAAATAACCCTTTTGAACCACTTGTGGTAAAACCACAAAAATCCCATTGTTCAAGGCTTTTGGAATTGGATTTTAATCGCCCACCCGCTTCTTTGTGTCTTTCCAAAAACCTATTTTGAAATTAAAAAACAAAATTTAGGTTTGTAAATTAATTAATTTTTTTTTTTTTTTTTTTTTTTAATTACTTAACCTTATTATTACTCTTTGTGGTGCATAAAACTAATATATTTCAAATAAATATGAGAACCAAAATTTAAAAAATCTAGAAGTTGGAATAGACATTTCTTCATCTTAGTGTTATTATCACATTTTGTATGAGCTGCTTGGACCTTCCGCATTCTGGCGGACGTATTTCGGGCTTGGGGGTCGAAATCGGTTTGGATTTAACAAGAAATGCTTTGAAATTTTGAATTTTCCGGAGAGCATATATTATGTGTGGGAAGCGAATCGTGCATATCTTTTTGATTTAAACAACTAAGTTTAAGCAACTAGAAAAGTCACACATTTATTCTCGTTATTTATTCGTTCCTTCAAATGAACTGCGAGCGTCTTCAAGAAGGGTGAAGGGTTTTAGGAACTTGGTGTTTGAGAAGTCAACCTACCTGAGACCTGACTATGAATCATCTTCTCGGTCTCTTTGCTTTTGTTCGGTTGTGAAACGGAAACTCATGTAAAGTCGAGAAGGAAGCGGCTTATACGAGCTCCAGAGCCGCCGAACAACGCGTTTCTTTTCATCGGCTCGGGCGTTGAGTTGAGGATGTGTTTTCTTTCCATTATCGCCATAGTGTTGCCTTCCCCCACCTCCTCAAGCTAGGCTTTGTTTTAGGAAGTCGACAGGTTGATCGCTAAGTGAAAAGTGGGGGTGATCCGGGAAAAATGTCACTGAAACGCGTTGATTTTCTATCATTTTTCTGGGTAGAGAATTTTCCGGAGAGCATAATATGCATAATATATTATGTGTGGGAGGCGAATCGTGCATATTTTTTTGATTCACATTTTTGTGAAACTTCTTTTTCCCCCTCAATAATATTCTCTTCTTTAATGAAAATTAAAGTAGCTTGGCATCCTTCTAGCTGAAAAGTTGGAGAACTAATAATTCTCGTTCAGCTTAAGTACCTACTCTTCCAATGAGGGAGATTGTAGAGAGTGTGCTGAGAACAATGAAATCCGGCAAGAGGTTTTACAAGGAATATTGAATACATTTCACTACATTTTTATTCCGATTTAAACATTGCCAGGGATATCAATCTCAATGAGCCCATATTTCTAGTGTTGTTGGGTCGTTACTAACCTACTTTCAGTTATCATCAGGAACATTCATGTCAATCGTGTTATCCTAAAATAAATCTCGTGTATCTATCAGACACATGCCTGAGGGCAAAGGGTAAAAGGAACCGTTAAGTTACATTCGTTCGATTCCTTCCCTCTTTATTTCTCTGAAACATTATGAGGTATAATACAATTCTGTAAGGACAATTTCAGGTCGAAAACCGCCGGGCAGCCTTATCAACGACTCCAGACTCAATATTAAATATTGATGAAAATGATAGAATGTTTTAACGAAATGAAATATCCAATATTTGATCGCGTTAAAACGATAAGTTAGTACATTTGAGCAATCCACGCCAATAGCCGTCCATGTATAACCTACATGTAAGATCTTAGGCATATTGATAAGTATTTCTGGTTTATCAAGAGTATAATTACATCGTTAGCCTGTTCTTGGTAAATAAGAAATAAATATGAAAATATTTTGTTCTGCTCAAAGTGCTGTATGCAGCATTTTGAACCAAAATGAAGTATGATACTTCACACTTAAATATATCCGGCAACCCCAGCCACGTCAATGATTGTGTAACTGAATAGATGAGTCTGCAATTGATCTAATATCCGTAAGTGCCAGGGCTGGGCATGAGTGATATTAGTGATTTAAAATTGACTTTTATTTTAATTTATTTATAATTTAAATTGGGTAACTACTACATCTGTGACCTACTATTTTATTTACTTCACTAAAAAAAAACTTCATAATTATATACTGCCATGCCAATGAGCATCAGTAAACCTACAGGAAGTTTATTCGGGTTTCATTGCTGAAAAACACGTCTTATGTGTTTTCCGATCTGGACTGTTGTTTACCCGTTGATTCTAGACCCCACTGTGAAGAAGGGCTTAGAGAGAACGTTTGAGGCAGGACTTGTACAATAATATTCCTCCTCTTTCTCTTGGAGACAATCTGATCTATCACATTCATGCATTTATTCAAACACTAACCGATAGGTAGGGAAAAAAATTCCTGCCTACTCCACGAACCATCCCTTCAAGGCACCGTCCGGGCTAATATGTCCACGGGAGTATTACCACAATTTGACCATCGGAAGAATAAACGAAACGAAAAATGAGACTAATAAGCCATTGAGGTAAAGAGTACCGTTTCTGATTGAGGTACTGCAATATCAGACCGCCTGCCTTAATAAACTGACGTTCTAAGCGATTACCATAATATTTCTGGAATATTTCTTTTCTGACTCTCATCCTCCTTCCGCGTCTGAGCGCATACATAATTATATCGGCTTAACGTATATTATAGTTGTTACATGATAAACTGCTCTTGGTATTTTTTTAACAGTCTCTTATCACGTCCGTATTTATTTCCCTGTTTCAGAACGGAAACTCTTCGTTGGAATGCTGACTAAAAAATTTAACGAGAACGACGTGAGGCAAATGTTCGAGGGTTTCGGGGCCATCGAAGAGTGCACCGTGTTGAGAGACACTGCGGGTCAAAGTAAAGGTATGGTAACAGCGACGAGAACACTCACGTTTTCCGAATATTCACGTTTTCCTCCCCCAAAAAAACCAAATTCTGCCCCTCACATTTGTCACAAGTGTGCTCGGCCGTGTTCGGGTGGCCTACACTACAAATTGTTTCCATTTTTTTGGCGTAGTATCTCCAATAAACAGTGTACCGACTCTGGAAATTAAATGTTTCGTCCGTGTTTTGCCATTGGTAGGAGTTTATTGCGTCCTATTTTCTCAAATGATGCGTCCGACATCGTGCAGTTCCCTTCGTGTAACGTGCTGTTCAGAGTAGTACTCGTGTCGTATTTTATCTAATCAAAAAGTTTTGCCATTAAACAGAGTACTTCAAAATACTTTAAACAGAGTAAATTTGTTCAATCGTTGATACAGATCAGCAGCAATGAGAGCCGCGAATAACTTGATATAGAAACCACGTGAATCGAATTCAAGGGCAATTGTGGGCCCAAAAGTCTGCTGAAATGAGTGGTGTTGGACCTCTTTCGATTATTTTAGGGATTATATATGAGGGCCTGAGAGGATTTTCCCTGATACCTGAAGAGAGACGTGATGAAATGTCTCCCTGAAATCTGTTAGGGACGTGATCATATCATCCGTTTCCTTGAATCAGCTTACGAACAATTGAAAAACTAATATGTTATTAATGATTTTCACAATAAGTATAATTCAGGTGCTCTGAGCGGAATATAGATACAACATAAGCATAAATTGTTGGAGAGAAAAAAAAGGCGGTATTGTCAGATTTTGCTAAAAAATTCATTCTCACCAGGACGCAATAAATTCCACCAAATGAAAAAAACTATCCCCTAAACTTTTTTTTTAGAATCTCAATGTACATAACTCCAAAACTATCCGTTTGGAGTGATTGTTTTACTTGTTATAATAGCGTGTGGTTGGTTGGCTTTTATCGGTGTCACACGTAATCTTTGTCGCTGCCGAAACGAAAAATTTCAATCGTTTTCGCGAAATTCAATGTTCAAATCGTCTCCCTCGTTATTATTGTGCCTTTTATTATCGTTATAATCGACTCGAATTGCCCCCCTCCCGTTGACTTTACCTGTGTAATCTACTCCATGAGCACAGCTAACAGTTTGTGTAGCTTACCATTGGGCTGTTGAAGTACGAAAATAATTTTTGACTGTCTACAAAAGTAATCATGTGAATCTCGTTCATTCCATGTTTTATTTTATTTTCTTAATATTTTTTGACACGTGTTTTCGTTTATTCCAGTTGTTTTCCATTTACTGAGTTATCACCGAAAAGTTGAATTTTTAACGAATCATCCCAGTTCATTTTCTCTGAGCCCGTTATTCGGGTAATTTTTAATAGGGACTTACCAGGGACTGTGATCAGAATTTATGTTTATTTTTGGTCAACGTAGGCGCCTCTATCTGTTTACTTTTGCATGAAATGAAGGACTAATTTTATCGCTTTTATTCACTAAAATCTCTACGTTAACCACATTTCGCCCTCGGTGATTATGTTTACATGTGGGTGATAATGGAGTCTTGTCCTCGAAGAGCCTCATCATTTTTTCCAGGTTTCAGCTATCCCTTTATAATATTTAATTGCTTTGGTATGAACTTAAGTATGGTCAATTGAAGGGTTCATATTCCTCAATGGCTGCCCATAGGATTTGGAGAGTAGGTAACTATTCAGCTAAACTCAATTTCCTCTCAAACACTGGTTCAAAAAAGAAAATTCATTAGCTACTACGTTCTTCTTGAATACCAGCCGTCGAATGAATTTATCACTGAATAAACGGCGGATATTAAATACGGTCGACGGGGAATTAGAGATGAAGTTGCGAACAGAATGTAATTAGTCAGAGAAAAAATGAAAGCCTGATCCGCACTATTTCCCCCCTCGGACATTCCGTCTGCCAGATTATAATTTCAAGGTTTATTTATCGCGATGAATATCAACTTGAAGGGAAAATAAATCACGAGATAAATGATAGGTAATATGAAAAGAGTATAAATAAGTGGGGGGAGAGGGAGGGTTCTGTTCCGATTCACTTCGACAGAAATAGAACCTTAGGTGGATGGAATGACTTTGAAGGTGGAAAATTACTGATACTCAAGCGATTTGGGGTGGGGGGCAATTATGACGATAGTTCAATTTAGGGACGGAAATTGGGGTAGTTATTGGAACTATTCACCACTTGTTACTCGACAATTGTGTGTCTTCCTGATAAGCTATTATTCATGTCGATTATCTCCTATTCTAATCGTTAGCTAAACTTATTTTGCTCATGGAACTCCGAGCATGTTTCACACTAATGATTGAACCAGAGTGTAGCGTTGCCTACCAACCAGAAACTGAAAAATTATGGACTTCGCGTGGGTACTTATTGGGTTTTATTCTCAAAACTAAAACATGGGGGAAATAAGGAAAACAGTGAGTGAGGAGAGTCCCGAACTCATTCCAATATTTTGTTAAAAATAATACCTCATCCGTCTTGGTACCCAAAAATCTTGAGAATTCACTTTTAAAACAAGTAGGTAGGTACCTATTTTACCTATACCCACCCCCAGTGGGCACCAATCGGTCCGGGACCCATCTCAATGGATTAAGAGTTACAAATTCTGTGAAAAATGATACCTCACACGCCTAGGTACCCAAACTTATTTAAAACCCACTTTTGATTCTGAAATGGGTAGGAAGGTACCCATTTTGACCCCTACCCACGTCCGGTGGGTACCAATAGGTCTGGGACCCGTCTCATTAGATTCAGTGTATAACATTTAGTGGAAATTGATACCCCACACGCCTAGATCGCCAAATGTCTCGATAATATTCCTCCTCTCCTAAATTTGATTGATTTCGGGCTGATAAGTGTCAAGGACCAACTACAGCCGGAAAGAGGTCCCTGATTAGTCTCAGGTTTTAAGTAAATTTTCTACTACCTACAAAAACGGAGTTGACAGCGGACGGGCATTTAGAATTTTTTGATCATGTAAACTACACATTTTGGTGACTACTGTCACATTTTGGGGCTGATCAAACATGGTCAACCCCACATTCCCATGGGCATATTATATGGGTTGACAATTAAAGGAATAACCGACCAAAATAGCAAACTCGGAGAGTATAAAATTTGCTTTTGTCAGAAATGAGCTCCACACAACGAGTTCTTACTGATATGCAATCGAGAATTCTTTCAAGAAAAAATTATTTCATTTTTTCGTATTGTTTTATTATTTTAAAAAATCATTCGGATCCGTCCTCCGGCCCAGGATCGGTCTCAATCGATTCCAAGGGGAAGAACCATTGTGGAAGAATGAGCAGCGTTTTTCTTTTGCTCTATGACAGGTAGTCGCTGTTCATCTCATTCTACTTAAGATATCTTTCATAATTCACGGGGTAGACGTAGGCTTGTTTCATTAACACTTTCTGCTGCACAAGTGCCCAAATCTGCTTTAAACTCGGTCCAGTGTCCTAAGGGGATGGTCGATTGCTCGTGGGACCACGTTGATTGTTTCAGACATGATAAACACCTGTAGAGTTCGGTGTCGTTCAATGATACTATTCGCGTCGAGGGTGGCAGCTGTTGATGTGGTGGATATCAATTCCAAGTAGTTCAGCATCTCGATGAAATAGATTCGGCGTAAACGATCGTCCCTGGTCTGCCACTATTACTAATGGAGTACCAAAGGGACATTTCGAAAAAATGTCTCAGGTTTGACCATTCAATCGCTATAGCGCGTTTCATGATCAATTGTTGGTGTGATAGTCGTGGAATCAGTGTGAACAGGATAAAATTCAGGGTTGGATAACCACGAGCTTTATGAACATTGAACCCTTCTTACTAATGAAACCTAACCTGCCTATGATAGTGGAAACAACCTTAGCGGATTAATTCAATGTTGTTAAACTTACTCTTTGAGTTCTCAGTTGAAATTCCGTCCTATTACGCACAACATTCCTCCTATTAGTGGCTTCGTTCCAACAGAGATGTGTACATCTCGAGCGGGAGTCGGTCAAGTTTTATCTCCCTTTAGGCACGGGGTTAACAATAGCGGTGGGACAAAAGGGGACGCAAATGATTCATGCGCTGACATGTTTGAACGAAACTCTCCATCTCTTCTGCAATGGGATGTTTTTTTTTTTCGAACACAATCGACGGTTGAGTTATCATTCGCTCGTTTATTTGAGCTCCATGACCCCTACGAGATGAGCCGCTTCGCGATCGAGTTTTCCATTCGAGTATGTTGAGGACGCTTCTACATCTCTTTTGTTACGGTCGTTGTATTTTTGTTCCATCGGAGAAACAATATTACTTTTTATTTTCTTTGTTTTTTCAAAAAAAAAAATAATAATAATAATAATAATAATTCGTCGCTAGACAACTAACTGAACTGGTGCAGTCTCGCACAACTGAACGAAATTATCAAGTCCATTTGGCGAGGGGCTCTTTAGAGGACGACTGTTATCTTCTACGTCGTTAGCGCTTATCTCCTCATGAATTCGTATTTTCCTATAGTTTACACCTTGAATATTCAGCTTTTTGGTGGTAACCGTTTTTCGACGTTGGCCTCTTACTTTTTATAAACGGCTTTTTTATTCAATTTAATACAGTTTAGTGTTGTTTATCTAGTAAAAATTGTCGTCAAATTTGTAAATTCCCAAGCCACGGACGTTTTTCTTTGCGTTCCCTCGTTGCACTCCTTCTCCGTCGTTATTTGATTTATTTATTTATTTTTATTTCTTTCAAAATTCACCTACTTCGTTTCATTATATTTCCGTTTGACAAGCAGGACTGTTTTCTTTGTCAACCCCTATCCCACCATATCCTTTACTTTTCTCTTCGTCCCTACTTCTCCATCATTTGTGGCATCATTTGTATAATTGCTTATGTAATGTATGTGTGTTTCCGGAACCCAGGGTGTGCGTTTGTCACTTTTACTTCGAAGCAGTGTGCCATCAACGCCATAAAAGCTATGCATCACTCTAAAACTATGGAGGTAATGACACTCACCCTTTCCCTTCTTTTTATTAATTTCGTTTCTTTTAATTAATATTTAGGTACGATGGCCATACCGTGCGAAGACAAATCACATGGTTAGGCGAAGGGGTGAGCTCGATGACCTTGCCACAATTTGAAGAGAAATCGACGACTGGACGTTCGAACGCGAATTTATCCCCTGCTAAAACTGATATCTTTGTTTTCAAAACTATTTGTTAAATAAATAGTAAAGAAAATGACAAAACGGAGCGTCCAAAGATCGTTTCAAATTTCAACCTCGGACCATCAGGGCCTTATACTCACCAAACGGCTTTAGCTTCGAGGTATTCAATTATCAACTCAATGTGGCAAGGTTTCTGGTGCACTGACTTTCTACTCACAGAGTCGATATTTTCCTCGTCAGCTCGTTTATTTTGATTTTATACAATTTTCCGTGTGTTGTAATACTTATGTGTTCCACGTATCTCCTATAGTTAGTGGAAAATTTAAATCAGCAAAAAAACGCTGAATTATAGTGATTAATTGCAGCCCAATTATAGTCTTGATTTTACGCAATGTGTACACAAGCTTATTGTATGTTTATGTGTTTTTGCATGAGTCTTAACAAGGATGACAATATTGAGGGCCCGAAAGGTGACTACTGGGAGAAAATCGCTGGGTTTTTATGTGTATTTCATCACAGTGTCAAAATTATTTGTACCTCTATTTGTGTTGAGATACACTTTGTGTACAACATTCATCATTTGAATGTCGAAGAGGATAAGAAATTTCACATATTTCAGCCTTATCTACTTTCCATAATACTTGGATTCACGAAATTTCGATTTCTGCTCAAAAATATTGAAATTATGAGGACGAATTCATAAAAAATTATAACCGTCTGTCATCTTAACTTATCAGAGTATAGTGCAACCTCTTTCGCGTAATAAATTTCAAAATTTCAGGACTCAGAATTTACTTTAACGAATAATATTATAAAATTTATAAATTGATTCTGCAGCCGCTGCTATTTTGGTCAATTTACTAGAATTTTGAATAGTTCTGTGGTCAGTCAAGCCATTTGTAGTTGTAGGACTAATTCATCTTCAACAAGTTATAGTCAAATGTCTGCCTATTTTCCTATTGTAGTTCATCTTGGTTAGAATGGCCCCCAATAGAAAAAGCCTGGTGGGAGCGTGCAAACGAGGCACAGAAGGTACCTAGTGACGTCATCGTCCTAGCTTCAGTTGAAATTGATCCGAAATTGAATGAAAACTGCAGAACGTGTACTTATAAAAAAAACATTTTTGAAAACTTACTTCAGCGCATTCTTTTCATGAAAAATGTTTGCTTCTTTAGAAACTCGGTGTTATTTGTTTGGGACTCTGTGTAGCAAATTAGACTGTTAATCGTCTGAACAACTCGTGGAAGGTTTGTAAAAATTACTCAACTAGGTAGGTACGTGACGTTAGGCGAAAGATTTATATTATAACGTCGATGCGGTTTTTTCTTTTTCTTTTTCTTCAGCGATTGAGTTTTTAGGAGTGTAGGCTCCTCCCTTTTTAAGCCAAAGAACGAGAAAAATTCCCCTCGACGTCTCTGTAGTGAAATACGTGGCTCATAAAACGTTTTGTGAAAACATTTTTCGCTTTTATTCAAATTTATAAAACTCACATCCAATGGACAATCGTAAATTGATTTTTGCCGCGTTCTTATAACTTGCTTCCAGGGTTGCTCGCTTCCTCTGGTGGTTAAATTCGCCGACACTCAAAAGGAGAAAGATCAAAAAAGACTGCAGCAAATGCACGCCAACCTGTGGAATTTGGCCGGAGTCAGTTTGTCGCCACAGTCCTACTTGACGACCGTCAACCAACAGGTTAGTGGCTTTTCAATTCATCTCGTCCGAGTAGGTCTCGTTGTTTCGGCGAGGTAATTGAGTATTCTCATTTCGTAGTCAACGTCACCGTCTGTCTCGTTTGAAGCGTCGTACTCACCTCAAAACGAGATGGTGTTTTCAAGGACACCAACGCCATGGCAGACTGGAGCAGTTTATGACCTGCGAGGGCTAAACCCGATCGATAGCCATTTTTCCTCGAAAGGGTTGACATCCGTAATAGCTTATTGATGTTCTTTTGATGGACGTTGAAATGACCGGGGTCGAATCCTTTGGTATCTCTCGCCCTAGCCACCGATATCCTTTCAGAAACAGTAAATTTTTATTGGCCTCAAGCGGGGTAGGTTTTTTCAGTTAGATGAGCTCATTTAGCAGAAAATCAACTGTAATGTCTCTGTGGGTGGATTCTCCAAAAAAAATTACGGTTCCTCTCAGAAATCTAATCGAATATGTTCAACAAGGGTTGAGATAAATACAAGTTCTTCCACGCACAATACCCTAAAAATGGATTCCGTCTCGATAACCAATACGAACTCAGCCTACGTTTGTGTGCTATTTCATACTAATACAGAAAACTTCGTGTCACGAAATACTTTGAAAACGCAGAAAATTATTGCACAATGATTTTAATTCCACGTAGTTCTAAAAAAGAGGCTGATTCTGAGTCTCCAGTGTTGGTACTCTTCTACCTACTTAGAATGTAAGACTTGAGAAAGAGAGAATGAGAGAAGATTTAAACGAACAATTTTTCTCCCATATAAGCTCGAAACCCCATTTTCAAAGTGCGTAACAATTTCTCTACCTCTGTCCACGGTAATCTGGTCTTGAAAAGAGTTGAGCATAACTAGAACCTGAACGGAGTCAAAATTTTTGACTTTTCGGAGCATTTTATAGGCTTTTTTGGCCCAGACGATTCTGATTAGGAAACTACATCTACTTTGGAAAGTCGAGAAATTGAGTTTTTGTTTCTTTGTTACGAATACCTACTTGGATGCATTATTCCAAGGACATTGAACCGAACGTTTGAGGATATTGGGTTCAGAACGGTGTAGTGCGTTGCAGACAATGATTTGACGTAGTTCATATCCCATAAGATGCAAAAGAATTCAAATTGTTTCTAAATCTCGGCCTTACCAATGATTTTCAGCGCGTTTGTCCACGAATAATCGAGATTTGTGGAAAAAACTCCCTTTCCTGCTTAATTTTCCCGTAAGTGCCTGAAAAAAAAAAAAAAAAACACACACAATTGAAGCAGGGAGGGATAGCGGGTCATTTCCGTGACGTCATGAGCCGGTGCATGCAATGCCTCGATAGAGTGCGTTGAGATTAGTTCTTTCGATGGAGGATAACAGAGGCACACATTGGCTCAAGAAGTATTTTCGGTTGAAGTTACAAAAATTGCAATAAAAATAATATATAATTAAGTCTCAAATAGCGCAGAATCTAGATAACAAAGTATCACTTTTCAAGTTGCAAGACAATTTCCACTATGGTTATCTTTTTAAACGTATTGCTTTAAAATAAATGTTGCTTAACACATAATTTTTGGCAATTCTCTCTTTATATGTTTCAAATGATGTGTATTTCAGAAAAATGAACCAGTAAAAATCTTTTTAACAGACACGTGGCTAAATAATCATGAGCTTTGGTGAATGCATAAAGATTTTTTCTTAACATTTCATCAATTGGTTCGGCTTTGTCTAGAAGACTTATTGGGTTATTGGGGAAAGGGTTTTGAAAATCTTCTCCCTGTTAAACTGAATTAAATTTCGTTAAAATGTAACGAGATAAATATTCGATAAGTTGCAGAAATCTGACTAAATTGCTCTCTTGTATTTGTTAGTCATTGTATTATAATATTTCTCCGATTAAATTTGTCAAATATCTCCTAACAGCAGCCGATCATCTAACCACGAATCGTTTCATTACAGAGTGATCCTAATTTGGCTCCACTTCACATACTTCAGCAATTGCAGACGAACAACACACAACCCACTGCCGGACTGGGAACTCAACTGTTCCTTCACAACTCTCCAGGTACGAAAATGAATATTTTACCGAGTTAAGTGGTGACTTCTAAATTTTAAAGAGTTTCCTTAGTTGCTGACGTGACTCTGCACTTCGTCGAGTCGCTCGTCAAAAAATATTTTGCATTCACCGGATGGTAACGTCGCGCATATTCAATAGGTAGTTTTATTCATAGGACCCAAAAACTCCTCAGACCCCCCCCCCCCCCCCATCATCCTGTAGACCTCTCACGAGCCCTCTTACGTTCTATTTTTAAATTATAACAATGTATCATCATTTTTTAATTTTATGTAAATTTCCGTTTTTCCAGAAATGATGCCAAAAATGATATCAGATTTATCTTATCCAGGTTTGCAAAACCTTGCAGCACTGAACGGATCGAACCAAACCCTTCCGGTTGAAATCAATCAATCGAACCTCCAGGGTTTGGCGGCACTTCAAGGACTGGCCAATATATCTGTGGCCAGCGGTGAGTGGGTCAAATAATTACTAGACTATTTTCTATGTATTGCCTTGAAATTCTGATCAAAATTTCTCTTTTGTAATCAACACTTGAACCTGGTGTTGAGAAGTTGATTTGACTCTAGAAACTGACCTGGTGAGAGAGCGACCAAAGTGTGGTTTGTTTTGTATGCCTAACAAGGTGAAGGAAGCGACAATTCTTGAGGGGTAGAATAAATATGATAGCCCGTCGATAGCTCAGGTAGGAGCAGTAGCAAATACGATTCTACAACGCTGATTGAGTCGGATTTGCAACTTGCTGTGGGCGTATCCATCGAGAAAACAAGCTAACTAAAGAAAAATTATTGGGAACGCCAGGGCCATGGGCTGGTGAGGCAGCATTAAAGGTGGTGATGGCAATTACAGGACACTTGAGGCCCTGGCAAGCGCTTTCCAAAAAAGTGGACCAATTCAGACTCATCTTGCAAGCGGAAAAGCTGAAAAACAATCTAATATCTGTGCCCATTCAGGTTCACTTTAGTTGAAGAGCTGTAGGTGTAATCTGGCTTGAAAGCAGTAGCTATAATCCTAAAAATGATGTCTGCTGAAAAAAAAAATCGGTTTTGGTGGCAGCATTAGCTGTTTTGGATTCAGAATACACTAGGACAGAAGGTTCACTCAAGGTTGAAAACCTCCTCCTCGGTTGGCAGCGATCCCAGTGGTTGTCCACTGTGACTTTTCTTCATAATATGAATATTATTGTCTCCGCCAAGATGGTAGCTTTAATTCTTCAGTTCTCAAGTGTAGAGTTTCTGTAGAATGATCTGTTTCTGTAGGCATTGTGTCGTTTAATACTCGCTGACTTGCTCCCAATTTGGATCCATAGAATGGTGGTACGATGGTCTGCTGGTGGCTTATGGTAAATGGCAAAGAACTGTTTTGACAATGTACATGTAACCAAAGAGATGACCTGTCAAACACACTGATGTGGCAGTCTGTAAGACATGGATGGAGATTCCTGACAAGTCTAATCAAATGCTGAAAGCTGATTGTTCTAAATTTTTGTGCACCCCTGCACTGCTGATAGCTGTGGTTGTCCACCACACTACAAACAGTGGGTTTGTTTCCTCTATGAGGTGAACCTGTTGGCAACCTACTACAATGGTTCCAGTCTTGATGTCGACTGCCCTTGCTCCTGTGTCCAGTTTTGAGTGGAGCCCCTGCAGCGTTTAGGCTTCGGCCGCTAGATATTGGCATGTCTTGTTGTTTGGGATCAATGTTCTCTAGACAAAATGCCCGCTTATCGTTTTGCTCACCAACCATTCTTGTTGTATGGCATTTGCCTGGATGAGTAGGCACGTTTCAAAACTGAAAAATGTAGCCTTTACGGGCAAAAACAAACGCTTTTTTTTCAGGCTTTACTTTTTCTACTCGCTTTAATCAGTAACCATTGACTAAACAAAAATTAGTGTTTAGCCCTTCAGTACAACCCATTTTAGTCTGAGTTGCTTTTTTTTAAAAAAATGACCTACGGACAATCTAACTCTTATTCCTCCTTCTCAGGAAATCCGATGAGTATGCAGAACCTCGTTACACTGGCGGCCATGACGGGAGCCGGCACAGTTTCGCCCAATGGTAAAATTTGACATTAATTATTTTTGAATTCTCTCATTAATGTGCCTACCCAATTAATGTAGAAGGCAAGTTGTTCTCATAACGTCCCCCGTTTTTTTGGAAATCCCAAGACTTGGCTTCTCATAAAGAAGTTTCACGCCTCAAGGAGGAGTTCTCTTGAGCACCTCTTTCATTATTCCACTACATGTACATTCCATTTGATCAAGTCATTATTGTGTTTATGATCAGATCTCAATCGAGCATTGCCTAAAGCGAACTTTCGTTCCCATTTGTACTTCAGTTTTTCAAATTTTTACTTACCTACTTTCTGCAATTTTGAGAATAAACGAACTGAATTAAATATTAATTGAAAAAAATTACCGATTGGTTGTGCAGTGGAGTAAGAAAGACCAATCAAATGTTGGTCCTCTTTAGCCTTTTGTATATGTGTTTTAGCTCAATGAAATTCCCCCGGCCTTTTAGTATTTCATAAAAAAGGACTCTTCTTGTTTTAGGGTCCAGTTCGTCTAGCCTGAGTAGTCCAGGTTCGTTCTTTCAACGATTCTTTGTTTGGACAATATTTCTGGTTATATTTCGATGGTTGAACTAACACTTGAAACCTCGCTGGACCCTCACTTTTGGTTGTTTGTTATTGTAGTAAATGAAAAAGAAAAATTTTGCTGTTTTTTCACGTTTCGGTTGCCATTAATAGGTTTTATTTTATCAGAACAGCGGTAGTAGCGATTGGTTTATTTACTGCTGAAGGGATTTTTTTATTTTCGTGTTTTGTGATCGCTTTTCCTCTGCGTTGACGTACAGATGATTTGTTTTCCTTTTAATCCCCGTTTCACGTGTCCATTGTAAAGCATGTTTGCCAATACCTCGCATGTGCTTCTATAGCTGGTGTGTTCTATTTCAATTTGCGTTAGAGGAGTGATTAACTTTGAACCAGTTCTGAGAGTCGTTTAATTAATTTTTGCACTCACTAAATACGTTGAAATATAAATTTGTAGAGTCTCATAGAATATTGCATGGCAATAGCGCACTTGAAGGTACATACCACTAGGAAAATTAATTGATACTGGAATTTTCTGTTTTCCTGCTTTCCCGTTACTATTTGCTCTTTTCTGGCTCACAATCATTCAAATTCTATTCCCTCAATTTTCCCAAAGCTATGCTCGATTCATGCAAGATATCAAGTCAAATCATTACAGAAAAAACTCGACATTATTTCATATTCACGTACCTTTTTCGACATTTAACCCGTAACCTGCCTCCGTTTATGGCAATCGATTCAGGACCCACCTCAATCGATTCGGCTTCCGTAATTTAATTAAAATAATATCTTCACGTTCTCGTAAACCTCAAAAACCTAATTTTGTGACATTTTCACCCATACCCAAGGCAATCGGGTTAAAACTATCTAGGCACTACTAAGACTAAGACCTAAACTTTATCACGAAAAATGCCAGACCGCGGATTTCGGAATCTACAAACCTTGAGACGTGAATGATAAAAGTTTGATAACAGAGAATATTGTTTCATTTTCTTTAGAATGTTACGAATCCATGGGTGTTGTATTATTCTAATATGAGTAGGTAAGAAACCAAAATACTGATTTTTTTGACGATATTGGTTATCTCGTTCTACGTGAGAGTGCATTACCGTCTGGCAATATCCAATAAAAGACTCCCTGTAGTTTTAGTATTGAAAGTTTTCACTTCGTTGCACTCATTACTGGCTGCATAAAATTCAGTTGTTTGCCCACTCGAATTGGCGGTTTTGATATTTCTTCGAGTTTAATTTTTCTTTTGTACCTTCTCCTCGAGTACAGTACATGTTTATTGATTTTTCCTGGATAGTTCTCGTCGTTATGGCCTCAATGTTCAACGTTTGCTTCGTCGTTTGGATTATTCAAACATAAAACTGAGATTTCGTTCGTTTTAACGTAAAAATAACCCCCTCTTCTCTCAGCCGACAAAATTCGGGAACGAAATTGATCAACGTGGGCTTAATGGACAACCAGTATGATTAAATTACTATGAATCAGTATATGAGTAGACTCAGCTAGTTGGGTATTTGTGGGATCTCTCGTGAGTTTTCCCATCAGTAATCGTAAATAGGAAGAAACCATGGCCGACATTTTCATAGTTTGACCAATCGATGTTGAAGTCTGTTGATGAAGTTTTGAAACCTGAGTTTGTCATGACGAGAACTATCCCCGAACGTGTTTGAAATTTCTTTTATGGGCATAACGCATAACAATTTGTAATGGATTTTGTATGAACTAACACTTAACAAGAAATTGGCAAATTTTCAAGTTCAATTATGCTCATGTCTACTATTCCAGTCTCAATGAACAAAATAATTGTGTTGCCTGCATTTGTTTTTTTGAATTTTCTTGTGGTTGATTTTACGGCATTCTGTTGTGTTGGGGTTGCTACTGCTGTGAATGTGCCTTTTTTTCAAATTTTCATACTGTCTTTATTATATTTTTTTAGCATTGTCGAGTCTGGCTGGAACTACAGCGGCAGGTAAATTGCACCTTTTATCTCTTGTACAGTATATACTCATTCAACTTAATCCCGCTTCTTGTCCTTTGATGTTCTCCCTGTACGCATTTCAAGTATGAATAATTGACGGCGAAATTCTTAGGATATCAAACCTTAAGAAAGGGAAAAATACTGTCGTATTAGTTCATCGCTGTACATGATGTACATATTGTACGAATTTGCTTGCTTTTATGTTCACGTTGATTCGAGCTCACGTAGTTTTACCCGATGAAACAAATAAGGCCTCTCTTAATACCGAAAAAAATGAATTTTACACTTTTTTCCATTCAAACTAACCTTGAATGAATCATCGTGCATGCTCAGTGAATCATACTCCATTTTTATACCGTCCCAGCCATGTCCTTCACGTTTGTACGAGATTTGTTCCTTGTTATTATCGCCATGAAACGTCACTAAGAAGTTCATGATATGAAATGATCTTCCATTAAGAAGAATTTAGCCGCTTTATTAAGTGATTAGCTATAATTTGCGCACCCGTTGTTTTAGCTCTCCTAGGAAAAGCTTCTTCGTCTAATGGTGAGTCAATACGTCATGCTTTGGTTGAACGTATTGGTTTTTAGCCATGGGTGCACATATTACGCTTTTTTAAAAAGCTTTGAAAGGAAATAGTGCTTCTCTTCGCGCGCTTTGGGATTCCTCAAAAAGTGAATCGGTGATGCTTATTTGATAGATTTTGAGAGGAGCCCCCCCCCCCTCCGCCCTTGGGTTGGGTTTAAGTGATGATCTTCCAATTCAATAAAAAGCCGTATCAGAGAGACCAAGAAAAAAAAAATTTTTTTTTTAATCAATTTTGGAGTTAGTTACACACAGTTTGTGTTGTTACCTACCGTGAACTGTACTGCTAAAATGATTTTTTAAAATTATTTTCTGTATTATTATTGACTTTTAAGATATTATTTGATATATTGGGGAGTGAAATCGACATCAACTATTTTAATTCAAATGAAAACCTCTATTTTTGTATATCGCAGATACAGATTTTACGCATGTTTTATGAATAACAGACCCCTAAGCCCGCTCAACGACCTCAATATGGATTTCAGCCAGAAAATTCGCCTTTTCTGCTAATTTATCTTTGAATATTAAACTATTAAACAAAGCGACTCAGCGTTGAAAAGTTATGCAATTTTATGCAATGCACCTTGTGTCTCCTCTTGATTTTCTTGGGCTAAAGGTGGGTTAAAATGAAAAAAAATTGTACTCTCACGTTATGATACATCGAATTGCATTGTTTTCAACGCTTGTTCGCGTGTTTGGTTCTATTTATCCATTTATATGATATTTTCTCAATTTTTATGCAAAATTGGCAGAAAAAGGTAATTTTTTGCTTATATACACATTTTCCTAAGCTTGTTGGTCAGAAAAATCGGTTGAGGTGTCTGTTTTTCATAATTTCTTAAACTATAATTTAATTATAATAATAATAGTGAGTTCAATTGAAATAATAATAATAGTAACTTGTCATTTTAAATATAACGCTATGTCGATTGCGCGTTTTGCTATTTGATCATTCTTGGGATTCTTTCATGCAAAATGAACTCAAAAACTTTAATTTGTATAACCAAAATTGACATTATAGGAGAGAGAGGGTCTTGCTGATATAAGTCGTGACGTTTTAAGCCCCACAGTGTTGTTCTCTTCAATAAAGTTCTTATTTTATCGGCTGCGCATGCTTCACAGCTTACTAGTAAGGTGTTGTGTGTATTTCGTGTATTCCCAGGAATTACACGGGTCTTGTATCTTCTATTTGTTTGACTGATCGCTCACCTCCTGTGTTAATTAACCCGATGAAGTTCATTTCACACATCACCCGTATGGAGAAGTTTGCTTAAATGTTGTCCTGTAGACTTGTACGCTCTGTACAGCTCCTGGCGGGGTGTGGACCTTAATCAGTAATCCTTACAGTCACAACTTCATTTTAATCGCTCTTGCTTCTGCATTCAAGCTAATCATACGTTGTTTCCTTTTTGTCTGATCAGGATATGATTTTCTGCCCTCAGCGACCCCAACGCTCAGCACTCTGGGGTCCATTAATGGATATGGTCATTCGGGGATGTCCATGGCCGACGCCTACCAGCAGTTTTCTGGTATGAACTGTTCCGAGGATTTTCAAAGTATCAAAACAATTGGAAAACCCACTTGACTGTTATTTGAGTCGTATTATTTGTCGGTATTTGACACCACATGTTTAATATTGAGTTGCGTGAGGTGAAAAATGAGTTTTGGTTATTGTCTGGTTCACTCAGCCCTTGTTGGTTTGGTTTTTCGCTGAGTGGAAACTTATTTATTGCATTTCCGTAAAATTTAGGTTATTCAGTCTGAAAGACGTTTTAGACAACGTGTTTCTTCACCACAGTGATGACTTCATTGGAACATTGCTCGTTCAAACAGGATTTCCTGAGATTGAAAATTACGTAAGCGATTTAATATTATCTCGCAAATATAGCTCGGATACAGGCGAAAAGCGATACAATATTGGACAAAATGGTAATAGGGCCCCAAATCCATGGCTGCCAATATTTACCATCTTAGTGGCATCCTCGTTGATTAGAGTGCGCTTTGGAAAGAAATATATGTAGAAAATAAGAAGATAAATAAATAAAAGTGTTCAACCGTTCCAGTTAGCGCCGCTTTCACGTCTTTTGATACTTGCAAAAAACATAAATCTAGCTTTGAACCAGAAGAAGTGGATGAATTCTAGCATAGGGCTGGAGATCCATATAGAGCCGGTCTATTCTGTCAGGGGATTGAAACTTGGACGAATATCTTGTCCGGCAAATGAGGGCTTCCTGACAAATCTTGAAGCTCTTCGAGTGATGGTGGGTTACAAATGTCAAAGTCTAACGTGGAATCACAGAACAAAGTCACATTTATAAGAGATAGTATCCTGAAAGACAATTTTTTTAAGCCCTGTAGTATGTGGTTGTAATCTGTTCCCTCTCTTAGTTCGCTGGTAGTGTTTGGAGGTGCCCATAGAATGCGCTGTCACCTAATTTTGGTTTATTATGAAGCAGATTGCTAGCAGGCAGGCCTCACAGTGAAGGAAATAAGGTGTTATTGAGAGGAAATATGGTTGGTTCTTTTAATACTGATCCAAATCTCATACTTGAATTGTTTGATTGGTTTCCCTCTTTTTTCATACTATCCATTGAACTTTTTTTCTAGTTTGAGAATAATATTTCTTTCATTTTTTTCAAAAGATGACCTGAAGAAGCTAGATACGGTAGGAGTGGAGAACTCTGAAATTAAAGGACTTGTTGATTAACACTGAAAAACAGTATGATTGTATTCAGTTGGCCCTATTATAATGTTGAAGGAGTCCAGGAGTTAGAATCTATGGTTTATTTCAATTAGATGTTCCTAATGTATAACTAAGTAGCTTCCAACACTCGTGATAATGAAATGCATATATACCTAATAGTAGTTAACTTAGTTCTAATTCTCGCAGTGATAACGATGATAAACTTGAAACGTTGCTAATACTGACTAAGTAAGTATCTAAAAACAAATTCCAAGGGCATCTAAACAGCAGGGATGCTCTCAGTCCATTTGTACCAAATTATTCATTACTTGAAAGCTCGAATTAAACCTGTGGTGCCTAAATATTTCATTTATCGAAATGTACATTTCAGACGATAAACTTTCTGAATCATTGAGCGCTCATTACGTTCAAATTTAACCCTATGAAAACTAATTTTGATTTTAATTCCGAAACTGCTTTGATTTTCTTATCTTATATGATTTGTTCCTTCCTTTGTGGCGTTATCCACTCGACTTTCCCACCCTCATTTTCCTTGACCTTGTTCCTCTGCAAAATTTTACTTTGAACGATTTTTCTTTTCACCGAAACTAATAACGAGCGTTGTTCAAAAAAAAAAAAAGAAAAGAAAAAAGAAATGAAAAAAAAAAAGAAGTGCGAGTCTTCCCAAAACATCCTCCTTTGGACCCCTTTTCGTTCTTCACCTAAACAGAAAAGAACAAAAATCCCTTCACCATTTTGTTTTTATCTATTTTGAGTCGACCGGATTAAACAACCGCCCTCGACCCCGCCTCATGGTTGGTGCTAGCCATAAATTTTTGAGTGGAGGACGCTTAAATTGGAAACCGCTGAGAAGTTTTTGTTGTTGCTGGGTGTTTTAGCTGCAATCGGACGAGCTGGAAAACAAATAGAAGGTCCTGAAGGAGCAAATCTGTTCATATACCACCTTCCAGCTGAGTACACTGACGCTGAGCTTGCTCAAACCTTCCTCCCATTTGGAAATGTTATTTCCGCGAAAGTCTTCATAGACAAACATACACATTTATCTAAATGTTTCGGTATGTTGATATTCCTAATTTAAAACCAAATCTGATTATTATAGTTGTGCTTAATTTTCTTCTTTCGATTTCATGTCACCTACATTTTTCTTTCTTTTTTTCTGTTATTATTCTCTTAACTGCTTTGAAGAGGTGGTTTATAAGGGCTTAAGCTTTCTCTATTCACGGCGCGCTAAATCACTTTTGAGTTAGAGCGACGATCTTCGTTGGGGTGATTTATGGGAGCTCGAAAAGCTTAATCGATCATTTCGTGGGTTTCAAAATAAAAGCGACATTGATGGGGTTATTGATGGTGATATTTTTCCAGTTGGTGGTTCGTATTTATAACGGGTGCCTCGTGAGTTGTCCTCCTCTCCAATTAAAATTGTCTAGTGTAGAGCTAAAAAAAGATCAATTTAGCCCTTCGTATTTTGGGTCATTCTGGAGGTAAATGATTGGCAATTACGTCGTCTTGCTGCAACTTTTTGTACTCGTATTAGGCATTGTGAGAGGCCGATAATATTGAGCTTGTTGGTGACGGGCCAAAGACGTGGAGCTTCGCATTGCTGGCAGTTTTGTGGGTGAACCGAAATCCTGCCTCATTTTCAGTCTCAATTCGAGTATACTAGAAGTTTGAGGAGATTCACAGCTGTTGATTAGTCATTCCAGAATCCTTGAGTACCTCAGGACAGTGTTGAAGGCGCCCAGAATCTTCCAGGTCTGTCTGTCAAGCTTAGACAAGATGATGATCATGTCTGTCCCCTTCGCAAGTACGTGACGTCAGCCCATACTGGCTTTTCTGGCGGACATAAGATCCAGCTTGAAGTATGACTGACATTTGAAGCTGTGCTGCGTATGGTCATGCCGGAAAACAGATGGAAAGATCGTCTGGCAATAGCTTACCCCTTTTAAGGCATAAGACTCAAAAATTGAAAAAAAGCCGCACGTAAACATTGTTTCTGAAGTTGGGATTGTTTCTTTGAGTGGCAGGGAAGAAGCAAATATACAAAAGAGCTTCCACTAACACTTAGTATAGTACTGCCCTTAAACCCAATAAACAGTGTACTTGAACCGCAACAAAGTTCTACAGCATCCTCAAGACTGTTGAATGTCTGGAATCTGAGAATCCATCAACTTCAAACGTAATTGAAAGTCGGGCGAAACTGCTTAATTACTCTCCTTCATCGAATAATTATTTGCAAAGCATTTTCGAGCTGATGAAATGAGAAAGCTCACAACCACCTCTTCACTTCTGAATCATGTGTCTCATCAGCTCTTCCTTCGTTGCACTTTCTCTCTTATCCCCAGTACTTGAAGTTAATTTATTATTTTATTATTTCTTCTAATTTGACGTTTTTCATCATTTCCTCCTTTAGTGTTTCTAATCGTCAATAACGAAATCAGATTCCCATCTCAAATGGTGATGGGAGGGGACATCACGCTCGTAGGTGATCTTGCTTCCCAAACCCAGAGGAACTTGCCCTATGTTTGTGACGTGTCTTTTGTTTGTGTTTTTCATGTTCCTCATATATGTTCATCCCTACATGTTGATAACCCACCTTAGATATCCCCAAGTTTACATTCCTATTTTGTGTTATCCGTTTTTATTTATTTATTTATTTTTAATTGATGTTATTCTTTATCAATGTTACTATCAGCCAATGTGATCATTATGGAATGGATGATTGGTTCATTTTTTTAAATGTTATATAAGGATGTTCTATTTAGCAATGCTTCTCTAATGACAAGGCATTGTGGTGGCTCAGATAGAGGAGGACGAGGTAGAAGAGAGTTTCCAATCATTGGTGATTGAAAGTCATCGATGCTTTATCCATCTGATCTCAGTACTCTGCAGGAGACAGTTTCCATCTGGTTATCCCTGCATAATCTGACTATGGGCTCAAAACAACCCGAGCTTTGTATGCACTTGTTTGCAGATAATTGAATTTTTCTGAAAAAAAAAAAAATAATAATAATAAAAAAATGAGAGAGAAATATGGGATATTTGCGGTTGAAATTGATTTTCAGACTGTTTTTACGTAGATTGTACATCAAATGCCAGATAATAGAAAATTGAAAGACAGGGAAGAGCTTTTTCCAATTGCCATTTTTTTCTGGCTCCAAACGCCTCAAGTGAATTAAATTATAACGAAAACTTGATCAACTTGTTCTGTATTGACTCTCATAAAGAAATTCAGGGTCTCAAAGCCAGTCGCTCTCACTGATTGTTGAGAAACGAGGAAGGAAATAATATAATGGGTAATGATAACTTATTTTGACTGACGGTATATGCGTAGTTGTAGTATATCCATTTGAGAAGAACATCTTTACCGTAATTGCCATTTAACCTTGGGAAAGCATCTGCTTTTGATGAAATTATTCCAATCAGTACAATTATTAGTTCTTCCAATTTAAATGAAATCTGACAAGTTTGCCTTTGTGTTGCTTGGATTTACAAAATAGCTTTTATGATCCAGCTTGCTATCGTGTTGCGGACACCTTGTTATTCATGGTTTCAGTTCTTACTAGATTAGTGGCGTTATCAGAATTGCTGTTTGCTACATCAGCGAAAAGAAAATCGCCTATTACTGATGTCAACTGTTCAGCTGGCAAGTTCACACTCAGGTGGGGAAACAATAGCCAATGGTGAAATTATAGCAGCCAAATAACCTGCTCAGGTAGCATCAAAGAGGTTGGACAAAGTGCACGGTTGCTTAACCTATACATAAGCAAGGTTTCACTTTGTTGTCAGCCTGTGGAAAGCTGAGTTGAATGCTTGAAGATGGTGTGGATGTTAACTTTTCAGCCTGATAGGACCAAATTATCGATATTACCGGCTACCTAGGCGTTTAGGGTATCGTTTTCCAATATATTTTGGCGCTGAATCCATTCAGATGGGTTCCAGACCGATTGGTGTCCACTGGCGGTGTGTATGGGAGCTTCAACCTATACATAAGTAAGGTTTCACTTTGTTGTCAGCCTGTGGACAGCTTAGTTGAATGTTTGAGGGTGGTGTGGCAGCCTGATCGGACCAATTTGGGAAGATGGTGTGGATGTTAACTTTTCAGCCTGATAGGACCAAATTATCGATATTACCGGCTACCTATGCGTGTAGGGTATCATTTTCTAATAAATTTTAGGCGCTGAATCCATTCAGATGGGTTCCAGACCGATTGGTGTCCACTGGCGGTGTGTATGGGTCAAAATTGGTACCTAGCTACATTATTTCGAATTTGGGGTTTAGAGATTTTCAGGTACCTAGGCAAGTGGGAATTATTTTCCACTAAATTTTGGACGCTGAGTTGATTTTTACCTCTTCCTCTTCTATTCGTGAGCCACAATCATCGCAAATGAAAAAATGTGACAATGGTGGCAGGTACTTTCGTGTATCAATGTGCATAAATTGTCTTCGAATGTTAAGTGCAGTTTTTCTCGACTTTTTACGCTTTTCACTAAATGTCCGTTTTCTTTCTGTTTCAACCCAATCGAAAATCACAGGATTCGTCTCGTACGACAACCCGATGAGCGCTCAGACGGCCATTTCGAACATGCACGGCTTTCAAGTCGGCACCAAACGGCTCAAAGTTCAACTGAAGAGATCCAAAGAGGCGTCACGCCCGTACTAATCCATCCCACTGCCTCATTTGAAATTGGAGTTTGTCGTTATTAAACGGCTCCTCCCGCCCACTAGAAGACACTTTGTCCACAAAAAAGCCTTTGTCGATTGTAGAAGGAATTTTTGTTTTTCGCTTTTTCGGCTTTATTTTATATTTTTTGAACGGCAATCACCACCTATGACGCCGCCGAATTTTTTCTCAGTCGAGATTGTAATTTATTTTTTCATCTTGACGGAATAAGTGGGGGAAAATTAATTTTACGAATTATTTTATTCAAATGTTTTTTTCTAGTTGATTTTCATTTTACGATTTGTGATTACCTACAAGAATTACTATTTCTGTTTTCCTTCGATCGTTATGAGTTACCAAGTGATGTAACCATAGTTTTTAAGACTGTTTTCAGTTTCCCCCCCTTGCCCCTGCTTTCAATGACCAAGTCATGAGGAATTTCGTTTTTTTCCCTGATTACAAAAACAAAAAAATTAAAAAAAGTAAAAAAAAAAAATTAAAAAAAGAAAAAAAAATCTAAACAACAAAAAGAAACGAATACAAAGGAGTAAAGCTTTTGGTGTACAATATAGCGTTTAATCATAACTGTAAATGTATTTTGGTACCTCTACTTGAACAAAATATAGAAGAAAAACCGTGAATAAAAGTGGAAATAACCCCAAATAATATGATAAAACGTTGATGTCATATCAAGAAGATACACTTTGAGTTTATTCGTTTCTTGTTGATTATTTTACAATTTTCGTCGTTCGGTAAATGATTGTGAAATCCGTTTTTGAACGGATTTGGCTATTAGTCGTAGTTTACCACTTTTTTCCGTAGTTAGCTGATTAAATTAAAAAAAATTCTCGATTTTGAAAAAGAAAACGAGTTTTTCGGAAGAAAACCCGTGAAAATTAATTTTTTCAAGAAGCTTTGGGTGATATAAAAATACAAATATATTAGGATAATGTAATGTTTCATTCATGTTGGCTCAGTGGTAATTCTGTGGGTTTTGTTTTTCTCCCAAGTCGTTGTTTATTTTTTTTTTTTAGGAGTTCTTTTCTTTTTTCTAAACTCGTTTTTGAAGGCATTGATTCAGTTATGTCAATGCTTAGTTAGTACCACATTTCTTCGTATCTTATTTCGAACAATCCGACTCTTGTTGGAGTCAGTCTACTTTGAACTGATCTCACATAGCCTGTTCGATGTAACGTTTTGGTTAGGATCTAACTTTGGGTGAAGTAACCCGCTTCAAACATGAAATTATTTTATTGTTTTTTCAGTTCTTTATTTGAAAGTTCTACCTGGTTTCTAACTTTATAAACCTTGCGCCTGTTGGTGATGAGCTTTCATGTTTTCTTAAATTTTTCAATAATTACTTTTTTTGTCGATGTACTCGTACGTCAGATAACTGGAGTTCAACGAAACTGAGTGAATCATTTTGTCGATCTTTTCATTTTCAACAGCCTCTCAATTTGGATTAAAAATGTAAAATGTGACGGGTGGACGGTGTTGTCTGAAATACTGAATAACCCGAAGGAAAGCAAATGTTTTCCATCCTTTCTGTATTCGAAATTCATTATCTTTCGAAGCCACCACTCACAAAATTATTCTCTCAAGGTTGTAACTTTTACTATCTTAATGAAGTGATTTTATTTGGTTTTTATTTTGAAGCAATTGAGCCCTGACGCTCCCATCTGACGTAAATTGGGTCGTTTTGCCGTGTTCATTTTGGTATTTTCATTTACTTTTCATCATTCTGTGGCCTTCAAGCCTCAAAATTTTCCAAATTTCTGCAAAATGTTTGGTTCTGTATTATCTGCATATAAGTAACCTTTTGTTTTTTGAAAATAATTATGATAATTCCCCGTGAAGATGAACTTTTGTTACTGTTTATTCCCCTTGAAAACAAGACTAGTGTTCTTTCTTGCAATTGTTCTTACTCCTTAATCCTTCGTCCATTTGATGCTAGAAGACTGCCCTTCCAGTGAATCCTATTGCAAAATCTTTTGCGTTCATGTTTAGAGTCAACCCCTATGGCGTTTGTCTGGTGCATCTGACCACCATTTTTCACCTGAGCTTGTTTTTTTTCCGAGGTAGTTCGGTATAAGGTATTTTTTTCACGATTAATTAGCATCAATTAATTAATTTTAAATTTCTCGAAAATAGAAAAAAGGTCAATCGGGCTGTAATTCAGCTTCTCATCGTCCTCCTTAGGCCGCCATTAAATTCAAAACAACACATAATTTAACAGAAGTGAACGCAACCACAAAATTCGCTAATTTTTCCAATTTAAAAAAAAAACTTTATTTTTTTGGTGGCTCCTGGGTGAACCTTACTTACCCGCTATACGCCGAATTTAGGCAAATTTCATTCAAACATTTATTTCGTATTTATTCCAATATTTGATTTTAAATCGTGTTGTACTCATACGTCTTTTATCATTTTAGAGTCGTTACGAATTATGAATTATTTTCGCCGACGTCGAATTACTACTACCAACATGACGTCCAATTCTGTTTCTCTCCTCGGAATAAGAAATGAAACGAGGGTAAAAACAGCGGATGTTAGTTTTTATATAAAATGCCTTACTATTTGAAAAGAACGGAAAAATTGAATATATATATATTTTACGTTGATATAAAATTCTACAAAACAAAAAAAACTATTTACAAAAAAAAGTGTGTGTTAGTCAACCGTTTTTTCAATGTTAGCGTTAATTTCGTCGAAAGTAGACTTATAATGTACGAGTGAAAGTGCTCACTGCAATTTGGAAGTTCATTATTTATTTTATTTATTTATTTTTGTTAACTGCTCCGAAGCGATTGCCCTTTTGATTGTAATTAGACGTGGTAGAGAGGCGGTGGATCGAAATTTCGGTCGTAAAGTTGTTCACACCGCCATCTATCGTCCAGTAGACGCACCGTTGAAATTCTATTAGCTCCGTAGTTGTCACCACACTGATATCATTCTATCATTTGTGACATTATATCCTTTAGGTCGACGTTTCGCGTCAAATGAACACGCGGTTTTTATTCGTTTTCGGAGGCGATTTACATTTTTATCGACAATTTATTTATTTTTTCGTTTCCCCTTCGTCACGAAACAGGTTTTTTTTTCTCGCTGCCAACTATAAAAATGCCAAGTTTTTTGATTACGAATTGCAATGTGCCATAAAATGATGGGGCTATCAAAGGGTAATAGTTTTATATTCGACGTGAGTGTTTCCATGTTATCTACGTTGACTTTCTCATTTCTAATGTCCGATCCTCGTGCAAAGAGTGTACCTAGGTAATGTTTTAGGCGGAGAAGAGTAAATTATTTTGAAATTGGAGCCGATAACAAATTTGTTGACGCCAAACTTTCGATTTAAATGTACATTTATCGAGAAGAACTATTAAAAAATGTTTGTTTTCAATGTTGTGTAGATATATAATGAGTATATAAATATATATAAAGGATTGCTATTTAGTTACTTAGTAAAGAAAAATAAGTGTATTGCGATTAGTTTTGTTTCTGTTGGGAATTATTTGCATAAAAAGAGACAATATTGGCCAACTGAGGAAAGTACTTATAGACCAAAGAGGATTTTACACGTTGCTTTCGTCGTTATTTTGTTCCAATTTAATTCTGTTTTTTCAGCTATCTATCGGTGTTATTTGTATATTTTGTCCGTGTATCGGCGTTGTCTCGAGTATAAATCGTTTACCAAATTAGATGTTATATAAGAGAAGAGAAAAAAAAAACGAATAAGCTTTCTTTCGAAACCCGCTTGTCATGGGTTTTATATTAGTCAATGTGTATTTTCCAGTCACTCTTTATTACCTTTTGTTTTTTAAATTGCAGTTTCCTATTGAATCGTTTCGATGTGAGGGGAAGGGGGGGAGGGTGGTTTGAGTTGTTTGGCGCTTTTTCCTTTCCGGTTGAATGATATTGGATTTTCAAACGAAATCGTGCAATTCAGCGTCGAGCGAACTGCATTTCATTCGAATCAAACTCTACATTACTTTTTTGATTGCCCTATTGCTTGTAAAACGCTGTAGTTGCATTGATTCTGTGTAAATGTTTGTTTGGAAACCACCGGGGAAAGTGAGGAGGTGTTAATTCCTACAGAAACAAAATAAATTTGGAAAAATAGCCTGAAGTGACCAGGTTTTCTGATTTTTAGATTCATCTTGAATAAACTTTCTTCACAATTAATTGCCATACGCCGCGTTTCCCACTTTTAAACGCTTCTTTTCAGCATATTCCATATTATACTAGGCCCTCAGAAATGAGTTATCGATTTTTCTTTCAATTTTCTGCTGTAAAATTGGACCTCATTACCCAATTTTCATATTAATTATTATTATTTTTAATTCAAAGTTACTCATTTTTCATTCATTTTGTCCAACATCTATGTCCATCAAATTCACTTCATTTTATGGCCAAATTATGTATTTATTCCCAAATTTTCAGATTTCTCTTAATTTTTTCAACGTTTTCCTTTATACGCCAACTGACCTCCCCCCTCATTGCCCACCTCCGTCTGAGAATCGCCATCTTGGTTTCACTTGAATCAACCCCTTAACAATGCGTCATGAGCCAAATTGTTCTAAAAAAGATCATAAATCTAAAACCGTGAAAGGAAAAAGTCGTTGGTCATATTAATTAATTTATAAACTATTTTTGTGCCTTCAAACCGTACTTATATTTTTCGTAACAATGAATTAATCTGATTTTTTTTTCCTTCAAATATGAATTCTGTTAGAAATGTGCGCACATTTTCTTTTACAAATGCTGCACTGTAGTCCAATTTGATGTTCTCAAGTGCAATTATTGTTATTACTCTCAACGCTGTACGGTTTTTGACGCGTCCCATTTTGTCTTTTGCGATTTCGATACTATTCGTTGCTCTGTGACGAGCTACTTATCCGCTGCACATTCTCAATAGCTTGTTTTTACAACAAAATATTCGTGTTACGTGTCTCTCGTTTATAAGGGACCCCGGTGATTACCGAAGTTCTGATTTGAAATTTTGTTTTTTTATTCCAATCGACTGACATTGTACGTGTTACGTGGTACTTCTAGATGCCATCTTTACTGTCTCAATTGCACTCGAATTGTAATAACGCCCGTCGTATGACGCTCATTTCTGTATTTTCTAAACTATAAGTGGTTTTTCGTTTCGGTTTCGAAACGGCTCATCGATTGAAGCAGTTAAAATCAAAATAGGTCGCCTCCTGCTGTACTCAACGTCCCCACCGTAGTGTTTACTTTTATTCACGCGTTGTTCGGTGTAAATTACTTTTGTCTGTTATTTTGCAATAGAATTTCGTTAGGTGCTACTTCTATGGAGAAACGTAATAGAAGATCGCGTTACTAGTCCAGTTTTTAAAAGGATATGAGTCGATTTGAAGATGTCGTTTTAAACAAAAAAGTACAGAAGTGGGGGGCAAAAGTCGAAGTTTTTCGGTATATTGTAATATCTTGGTAGTAATAAATACCTATTTTGGGAATAATCGTTGAAGTTTGATTTAATGGATGTCCTTTTCTCTCTTCCAATAGTATACCAATTATTCAGGCTTAGGTCGCCTAAATGTCCTATCTCGTTCTTTTCTCTTTCTGAAGGTGTTTGACAGTAACATGGGCGAGAATAAACACCATTTTTGTGTAATCTACGTTGCAGCGTGGAGGCATGTTGGTTGTCGAATGAAATTATGTTGGGTCAGGAGTTTCAAACTCTCAATCCGGTCTCAAAACAGTCATTTTCAATTACATTTATAGAAGATGAAGAATGTCAGAGTTGCATTCAGCGTGGAAAAATGAATACATGAAAATCCGACGACAAATTAATTATTTGAAGCAAGTTAATTCAACTATGTCGGTTTGACCCTAAAATGCATTGGTTTTTTCCTCATCAAAACCTCATTTTCTCTCGAGAGAATTAGGCATTGAATAATTGTTATGATTGGTTATTCCCTGAATAAAATTGACCTGATTTCACGCTAAAAGGCAATCTCCGATTCAAAAGTGTTTGCAGAGCGTATCAAAATATCCAAATGTCCATCCGCCGTCCAAGCTGATTACGGTAGTAGAAAATTGTTTAAAAATCTAAAATTTTGATCAGAGACCCGTTTCCGGCTCCAGTTGGTCCTCAAAACTCTTCAGGCCGATCGGACTAAATTAGGGGGGGTAGGTGTCAAAATGTGTACTTCATAATCGAGATATTCGGCAATCCAGGCAAGTGGGGTTTTATTTTCGATAAAATTTTGGACGCTGAATCCAATGAAACGGGTCCCGGAACGATATGCATCCACTGGAAGATGTTATGGGTCAAAATGGGTATAATATACCTACTTTGAGGGTAGGTTTTCGAAATTTCTGGTACCTAGGCCTGTTAAGTATCATTTTCCACTCAATTTTGGACGCAGAAACGATTGGAATGGGTCCGGGACACGCCTTACCAACTAATTTCCCCATGCTCGATATTTTCGTCGTCTTAGGCATGTGGGGTATCGTTTAACACTAATTTTTTGACGCTGAATGGATTGGAATGAGTCACCATGCTCCTGATCCGAGGAATGACCATTTTGAATGACCCTGTAAAAGAATTTGCAGCGTTTTTGAATACACAATATTGCAAATATAGTCGGTTTTCCTCATAAGGAAAATCAATTATTTGTAAAAAGTGGGAAATTCTTGAGTATAGTTCAAATTTTCTCTCTATTTCACTCTAGCGCTATTCCAACGCAGCCATTATTTTGTGTTAAATTATGGGAATTCGACGCTCTATCCAACGGTGTCTTTAAATTTGATAATAAGTGAACAATGAAGGAGTCAAAGGCATTTTTATGAGGTAAAGTAAAAAAGACCTGCAAGATTAATGCGATATTTACTATGGGGGACTTTTTAGAAGAATTTTTAGAAAAATTTTGGAATCAGTTTCTAAGAGGTTGCTAAGAAGGTCCCGGGCTCTAAAGTGTAGGTAGCAATAGTTCACCGCTTTCATTCCAGGCCAACTGTTGCGATTACAGACCTAAATTACAATGAAATAGGAAATTGGCTACTGACTGATAATAATGAGCAAGTGGCCCTTAAATCGTTTTCACCTGATTGTTACCTCCTGCATACAGCTTCAATTGAATCCTCTTTTCATCGGTGTCTTGTTGTTCTCTGAGTGATTATGCTGTCTAATCTAACTCAAGGCTTATCCCAGATGCAATTCGTGCTTAATGGGAACAATGTCCATCCGTAGGGCCGCCCATCAAGCTTTTGCACTATTTCTTAACCTAAAAAACGTCTATTGTGCTGGTTTGTTCGCTCCTGTCTTCAGGGAACACTTGATAATTAGTGCAAATTTTTAAATAAAGAAAGCATAGTAGATGATGGAGGCCACCTACAAAATTAAGCTCAACGGTCTCTTGATGTGCTCATATCTCACTTATTAGCATTCTCATCTACCAATGGTATCAATCGACGATCTTTAGCCTTTTTAGCAGCTTACAAACAGTTTAAGTTCATCATTTTCTATTTAAATGTATTCACATAAACGTGCCTCCTACTCAAATCTCTCGTCTACGGATAACTTGAGGCCTTAACGAAGTATTTAAGTACATTCTACGGTTTCAACTCCGGAAATGTGTCAATACGACAGGGTTTTGGCTCGAGTGATATGTTCAGTTTTCAGAAACGGAAATATTGATAAGCCAGTTTTCTTATTGAGTTTATTCATTTCTTTTTAAACATCTAATATTATTAACAAAGCATTTTGACATGGAACAGCTAAGAACTGAAATATTTGATTATCAAAATATTGTGAATTTAGAGAAATGTCAATGTTGAGTTCAGTTCAGGATACATTTCACGAAAAATACCCATATTACCTTGTGGTCTTCACTCTTCGTTCGTGTTCCATGGCAAAATTTGCGATTTCGAGAGCATTATATATATATTTTTTTTTAATTTATGAATGTTACAAAAAGGCGTTCCACGTACTTCAAAGGCAACGAAAAGGTATCTGCTACAGTTACTGGCGCCTTTTAAATTAGCCCTCAAAAAGAAAGCCTTGGTGTTGTGACCTGAAAAACTTGTGAATTTCTCCAAGAAAAGCCCCCACATTTTTTAGTGAAATGTCTCTGGCCAATGAAACGGCTCCTGCAGCCAAATCCCAGCACCAGACGCCATTTTCTGGGTTAGCTAGCTTTCTGGTTATGGGTTAAAATAGCTATCTATTACCCATTTGAATATTTTTTTTTCGAGATTTCTAGTACCTAGGCGTGTAGGTTATGATTTTCCACTAACTTGTGGACGCTGAATCCACTGGGACTTGCCTCGGAACGATTGGTGCCCTCTGGATGAGGCTATGGGTCAAAATGGGTGCTTTTTTTACCCATTTTGCATGCGTGTTTTCCAGATTTCTGGTACCTAGGAGTGTGGGGTATCACTTTCCACTAAATTTTGGACGCTGAATCCAATTATATGAATCCCGAAACAATTCGCGCCCTCTGGATGAGGTTACGAGTCAAAATGGGTATCTATCTACCCGTTTCGAATGTCTGTTTTCGAGATCTCTGGTACCTAGGCGTGTGGGGTATCATTTTCCACTAAATTTTGGACCCGGAATCTATTGGAATGTAGACAAGTCACATTATAGAAAAACTTAATTTGCTTTTGGGTGGTAAAAAATACTATAGTGAAAGCTTATGTGCTCCAGATGGATGAAAGTTAATTGAAATTGACCCGAGATGATGTTCATCAAGGATTAGAGCCATAGAAGCAAGAAGACAGATAAGGGCGCGTCTCCAGCAGGCGAACTGGCTCTTTCTAATTAAACCGCAACTTCCTTGTACTGTTGTCTTCATTCGCCCCAACACACGTACGGTTCTACGACAAATGAACACCATACGAAAGGCCGAATTAATTGCTTGGAATTTTTTTTCTCTCTCTCGTGATATGTTGGTGTCTGAAATACACTCAAGTGCTTCACAACCCCTTTCCCCTCTTCACGGGTAGTGCTCTTATTACTGCGGATGTCTGCAGTCCCCATATAAGCAAAGGGTTGGGTTAAAAGGCCGCAAGTTTGACTTCAAAAAGGGCAAACGAAAGCTTTTCTCTTCCTACTGGAGCCGATCTAATGTCGGCCTTGTTTTGACCCAATCAATATAAAACTGGCGCTCGAACGAAATGAAAAAGACCATTGACATACCTACCACCCGAAGAATAGCTTTTAACTTTTCTTTTGACTTATTTGTTTTACAGATAACTCCTTTCGGGTAAATACAATTTATCAGTGACGAACTGCTCAAATTTTGATTAACCCTAGACTAGAAGTGTTCTTTGCTAGGCAATGAACGGAAAGGATGAGTAAATTTTACTCACCACACTAAATGGAGTTGTTTTAGAAGCGTTTTCCGAATCCCTTATTGCCTCTGATGCTGAAAAGTCGTTCGTTGGGAATTCAAACACTTGTAAATCATAGCACATAATAATAACCTTTATTGAAAAAAAAATCCCTCCGCCCGAAACCCCAATATTTGGTGAAAATAAACTTCTTAAGTCTCAAATTTCTTCTAAAGATTAAGCATATTTAGTTATATATAGAAGTAACATAGAACAATTGCACATACGCTTGAAATTATAGCATTCATAAGCAGACTCATAAAAATCACAGAACGTTCAATATTTTGTAAGGTAATTTATTAAAACGTTTTTCTTTTTTCTCTTACCTTCTAATTTTTTTTATAGTAAACAAATGGTTCATAACGATAAATAAACTGAGGATAGGATAGGATAGATTCACCAAATCAATAATAGTTGGATTGCTTTACTTCTAAAATATAAATACAAGGTTGGCCGGAAGTCAATATAAGAAATGAATCATACTGAATCAGTCATTCAAACTGATGGTAACATTTAAATCACCACTCTCTAATCAATTAAATTTGGTTTGAGTAGCAAAAAGCGAATATGTATTTTTACTAGTTGAACTCGAACTAAGGAGCTGGTGGAGCCAAGCAGTCAATACAAGATTTCCATTAGTTGGCCCCACATACAGGCTTTCTGCACTTTTTTCAGGTAGCGTTTGCTGTAACGGCAGATAGCGCAGTATTTTCTTTCGCAGCGATGTGAGTCAGCTGCTGACTTGTGGATGGTTATTGGTACTAGCAGAAGTCGTTGATATGTCCAAAGTTTTGCTGATAGCATTCCGAAGGTCGTTCGACATTCTTGGATGGTTTCCTAGCGTTGCCATCCTCGAGTTTTTGGTAAGCTGTTAGTGAAGTTTGATCATGAAATCAAGTCGGTTAAGTGGTCGTTTTTTTGGAGTCTTTTTTATTTTTCTCTCTTCGGTTTTCAATGCACCTCCCGTAGATCTGGTGGGAACGTCCTTTGCACCACAAATTTCTTTTTCTTTCTGCATTCTGTAGAAATTAAAGGCTACCGCTTTGTCATTTGGTTGCAACTCATGTTTAAGCAAAGCTGGTCTAAGGTGTCTACTTCACATTTCATTGCGTTGTAAAGGTGAATGATTAACGGTTTTTGAGGGTTGGTTGGGTATTATTTCCCACTAAATTTTGGACGCTGAATTCAATGAAATGGGTCCCAGAACGATTGGCACCACTGGAAAGAGTTATGGGTCAAAATAGGTATCTATTACTCAATTTGAATATGTGTTTTCTAGTACCTAGGCGTGTGGGGTACAAGTTCTACTAAATTTTGGACCCTGAATCGATTGGAATGGGTCCGGGTCCCGCCACACTCACTGTTTCGCCCATTTTCCCCATTTTGAAGAAATAGGTCTCCAAGCGCCTGGTCCGAGGAATAACCAACCCGTGTGTAAGAATTTGCAGCGTTTTTTTTTTTTTTTTTTTTTTTTTTTTTTTTTTTTTTTTTTTTTTTTTTTCCTGAAGATCGCTGGGGCGAATCTAAAACCTCCGAAGGTGTCGAGCACGTTGCTTCCCTGCTGTTAGTGCGATCACGATTGCAGCACAAGTCACTAAAACAATATCATCATTATCATCATCACTCAACATGAGCATTAGTAAAAACCAAAATCGCGAATGTTTTCCGGATGATTCGATTCTGGACGACGATTCGACACCAACAGACTATCAGAGCAGTGTGGACATGTTGTCTTGGGCGTGTGGACGCACCTATAGTGTGAATCGTTGGGAGCGTCTCTTTAGTCAGGGTGGCCATAATCTGAGATTAATTAACTAAACTCTTTCGCGAAGGGCAGGGTCGAAGTTCATTCATTAGGAAAAACAACCGCTGCCCATACCGACACGGATCGTCGCGTCAGATGCCCTTGATAAAAGTTTTCCCCACAAAAACCTCCCCTCGCCACCCCCGAGTTGACAAATGGAGGACGTTCCACCCCCCTGAGAAGCGGAAGATGGCCTGCAGGCGCTCAGTCGACCACGAGACCCCGTCGTCATGACTTCCTCCTCTTAAATCGCCTGGACCCTCGTCTGACGACAATCCAACGTCGGGACATG
This sequence comes from Cyrtorhinus lividipennis, assembly GCA_019603395.1. Classification (NCBI taxonomy): domain Eukaryota; kingdom Metazoa; phylum Arthropoda; class Insecta; order Hemiptera; family Miridae; genus Cyrtorhinus; species Cyrtorhinus lividipennis. Next base: position 8,905,119 of record CM034004.1, on the reverse strand, counting down.
ACGACTGTTGGATTTTGACGAATCTCGGAGCCATTGCATTTTGGAAAGCCATGCTTTCGCCATTGGCTTCTTTTTCCATTACCTTCCTCATTTGGCAAGGTAAGATTAAGATTCACTATGCAATTTTGCCCAAAATGACCTTTTGACCCAGAACCCCTAAAAAGTTGGGAAGTCCCATTCGTTTGTATTTACAATAAAATCTTAAAAAAAAAAAAAAACTTTTTATTACATTTTCCTGTTTGTGTTGAGTTAAAAAATTCGTGCTGCTATTTTTGAAGCCGAAATTTTTATTGTAGCTTTTATTTTCATGAAATAAATGATAATATTAAGCAAAATTTATGAACACTTGAGGTTCTTCCAGTACCTGAGAACGTACGCCCATCACGGGCAACCTGAATAGTTCGCACTCGTTAGGGTTACACTTATACTTTATCATGCAAATGAACTTTTGATGAAACACCAAGTTACCTAGAACACAAATTACAGTTTAAAAAGTCTACATTTGCTCAGTTCTGGGTTCAGCAGCGATTTGAAAGAATAGCACAACTCCTGACTCCTAAAACACTGAGGTTCTCAAGTGAATAAAAATCAATTATTATTTGTACAAGTATGTTTCCGTTAAAAATCCTCATAAAGTAGCTTCATTAACAGTAGAACGAGGGATATTTCAATTGCTGTTAAGTGCTCTGAGTTACCATTTTCGTACTATCAACACGATTACAAAGGGCAAAAATGCATTAAAATTCTTCAAAAAATTTAAATATATGCGAAATCCTGAAATCGTAATAACTGGCTCAGTTTGAAATTTAGTGTAGGGTAAGTAGGATAAAAGTGCGTTTTTAATAGTTTTTACGACCTGTGGGGGTATCATTTTTTGTATATTTTTCTCATTTGCATCCGTTGGTTTACTAACAATCCGAATCGATAGAGTCCTGAGTTCAGATGGGCATTTTAAAAATATTAACGTATCCACTTCTTTGGTTATTGTTCTTATTGGAGTAATAATGTAAATCCTTCTTGTTAAAAATCTCCTCAAATTTGATCTTCCTCATCTTTCCTCCGAATCTTTCTCAAAGTTTCTAAGTAAGAAGATTCAAAATCCGAAACGCCCGATCACCGTCTGCCATCAAACAAAGGCTTTTAGGAATCTAAAATTTAAGCGAAATTCAGAAAATTGGTAATGCTTTTTTCAATAAGGGTCCTAGCTGTGCCAAACTCATTTTTAGCCCAATTATCGTGACTGGAGGCAGCTTTTAAGTTAAAATGAGTACGTAGTTTAAAAAATATTTGAGTGGGAGTGAAGAGATGATTTTTATTTTCTTGAATAGAATGTTAAATTTCAGTAGCGGCCAAAAAAGACGACCAAGGAACAACCTTCCGAAACTTACCTTGTACACCTGTTCCGTTTCAAAGTGGCTAGGCAAAGGCAAAATAGACGGGATACGCCAATTCCAAAAATGCATTGATGATGTGTTGAAACTTCCCGATTTTCGTGCATCTGGGGGTCTGGGGTGTAATTTTCAATCAACTTTTGGACGCTGAATCAATTCTGATGAATTCTAGACCAATTTTCCTACAAGGAGAGGGTCAATGTGGTATTTTTGAAGATAAGTCTACTTTTATTGATTTAGCCAATTACCTATTTTTAAGGAGGTCTCGAAGATTTCCCGTTCGATTTAGGTTAACCTGGTGCAATATAACCACGCATTTTAGAATCAAGAGCAGCTTTCTTAAAAATTAATTTAATGAGTATTTGCGTTCTAATTCATATTCCTTACGAATATTTGAAACCGCTGCAAATTCTTTCCCAGGGGTTGAATATTCCTCGGATAGCGTCCAAAGTTTAGTGCTACAGAAATAAATCAAAAAGTAGTATTACACGACTGGTTTACACGTTTTTTTCCCCAAAAATGTTCGTACTTGAGAGGTGAAGTCAACGTAAAAAGTTCACATCGGTTTTTGGGCGTGTTTGAAGAGCAGTAGGAAATAACAGGGACACCTGTTCATGCTGTAAAAAGTGATTTTTCGTCAGATTTTCCTGAGAACGACAGCGACAGTATAACAATGCAAGTTTTACGGAACCCAGTAGTTGACAAAAATTCAATGATTCAATTTCATAATTTTTGAACCGAAAAGAGAAAAACCGCAAAATTGATTTTTTTTTTTTCCAAGTGATTGGAAAATTATTTGGTGGTATTTCCGTTAGTGAGGCTCAGTTTGAGGTCTGATGATGACGAATAAAGAGTCGAAGACGTTGGAGAAAGGAAAAAATCACTGAGGAATTGGAGTTGAAATAACGTCACCCGCCACCTCAACATATTAGATGCAATACTTGTCTAGTTTTTCCGCTTATCGTGTAGTGCACAACCTACTCCACCAGACCCGAGTATAGCGAATACACCATTTTCCACTTCAATCGGCAAATTCATTCGCTTTTGTGCAGTCTCGTGAGAGAACTTGTCGGTTTTCTATCAAATAAACTCTCTCGGCAATCCCCCGTGACGTCGATTCACTCTACACGCTTTTATTTCGAATGAAAAGTGAAACTATACCAAAACAGAAAATCGTACTTTGACATGGACTGTCGAGGGTCGGGAAATCACTCCGAGTCCCTTCGTATATCAATCACAAGGGAGCGTAAATTCGACAGGGCGAAGGATGACGGATGATTTTCCAACGGAAAATTCCCAGGAAATAAATTCGTTTTGTCAGTTTTGTCGATGGCCTACATGCTAGGGTGCCGTTTACATTGTGATTCCATAATATTTATCGAAGAGCGATCGAAGAGATGTGAGTGAAAAACCGAAGAGTAACAACTTGAAAAGTTCAAAAACAGTTAAAGTTTATCAGAAGTGCAAAGCTCTCGTTCCGCGTGAGACCTGCGTGTTCCACGTTTATCTTCTTTCTTTTTATTCTGAACTAGGGAGAATTCAGGCGGTTCGTCTTCCCCAAGTATCGTATAAACGGAGCCCACTCACGGAATTAAAAAAGTGAGATGACTCCACAAAAAGGTCAACGAGACTGAATTAAAAGTGGGCAGCCACTTGCTAACCAAATGCCTAACGTTTGCTGACCTCCGAGAAATTACCGGTATTTTACAGAGTCGCATTGCGGAAATGAGTAAAACACAATTAATGGGAACTGGATACGAGTACATAACAAATACCTTTGTATACTCTTCACACAGTTCTCTTTAGTTTGCGTTTTCGAGTCCCCTTGCCGTTCGTGTCAGCGCTAGCTAATCAATAATGACCACAAAGATCAGCTGGACATTACTGCAACGATTTAAACCTTGGAAAACATTCAAAAACTTTGTGCTTGCGAGGATAACGTGAAATTGTATTTAGAGAGAAAATATTTTTCGTTATGCTCAACATGAAACAACCTAAAGTGAGCGGAAAATATGTATTTTTTAGGTATTTGTATTACGTGAGTTCCAAGCCTGAGTTTTCTCTGGAGGATGTGAGTACGATGTCATAATTTTTGCGTAAATTGGTGAGTGTGGGTCGGACAATCAAATTCGGATTGGAGATCTAAATCCCCAATTACGTCTCAGCGGGTCTTGTCCGTTGTAAATTGATTACTTGCACGGCCGTTTCCTCACGGGATATTATTTTTTTTCCGGGTCAACAAACTTGGAAAAAGCGCTCTTGCAGTTCCCGATAGGACGGACCTAACTCAATTTTTAGCCAATAAGTTGCTCAGCCGATACAATTTATTACCTTCGCTCGCGGGAGATGAGGTCGCGGAAATCATCGCGCTTTATCGAGAGCCGATTCTCCCTCGAGGATGACCCGTTGGAGTTGGACGTTAATTTTTCTCCGATAAATGGGTAATTCCAAAAGAAAGAGTGTATTGACTCGGCCGCTTCGAGAGGCCGGATATTGGTTTTTATCGGATACAAGGCAACTGTTGGGAATCTCTCTGATCCGCCGAGTTTCCTTTATGTAAATAAACACGTAACTTCAAGCGTGTTTAGTGCGTACCTACAATGTTTGAGATTGTAATTTTTCGAAAAATAAATATTTCCACCATTCAGTGGTTTGGTGAGAAAAAAGAACGAGTCTATTTCCAGGGCAGTTTGGTTGAATCACAAGATGACTGCTCGTAGTTTTACTAAGAGATTACCATGAAACCAGAGCCTAATAGAGAGTTAACAACGTTAATGAGCCTATATCTCCATTCCAATGGAACATTGTCGAGATTAATTTTTATTTAATTTAGATTAATTTTTATTTAATTCATACAAAAAATGCTGCACATTTTTTCACAGGGGTGGGTTATTCCTAGGACCAGGAACATGAAGACTCATTCCAATCGATTCAGCGTTCAAAATTTAGTGGAAATTGATACCCCACACGCCTCAGTACCAGAGATCTCAGAATAGGTAGGTAGGTACCCATTTTGACCAATAACCTCTTCCGGTGGGCGCCAATCGTTCCGGGACCCACCTCATTGGATTCACCGTCCAAAAGTTGGTCGAAAATGATACTATACAAGCCTAGATCGCCGTAAACCTCGAAAATACAGTGTTCAAAATACACTTTTTCTTAATTAAAAAGCAAGAAAACTGATTTTTTTTTTTAGGAAATACACATTTTGACCCCTACAACACCCCTCGGCCCCCAAAATTTGGTTAGATCCAGCTGAAAAGTGCGAGGACAAACTATAGCCTGACCAAAATCGAATGTTGAATATTTTCCAAAACCAAAAACGGCGTGGACGACGAACGGCTAGTGGAAAATTTTGTTTTTGGTTCATTAATTTTTTGAATAATCACCCTTTTTTTATGCCAGAGGTCAATCGCTTCGATTCGCTTAAAAATGTCAAATGATGATAAATTTGGCTTCTGTTACATTTATTCTCGTTCGTTTCCTTAAAAACTCGATTTCAAGACTTGTTTCATTCACTTAGGGCCGAAACGTTGAAGAGAGAAAATACCAACGACAACTGGAGGGAAAGATAATATTCCCAATGAGTCCCCCTTCCTGGTACCACAGTCCTTACAATACTCCCGTTTCCACCAATAAGACTCACGGTGTCCCCTCGCAACCCTCCCCTCCGCCGCCTTGTGGGGAGACCATATCCTCACAGTCACTCTCTTTTCAAAACAGTCCAAGCGATCAGCTCCCCTCGTCCCCTTCTTACCCCCGATTCCCGCCCCCGTACTTGGAGGCAGTCTGAGAGGCGCCTATCCTCCCCTCGAGCCCTTATCGCTTCCCGTCCTGTTTGGGGGTGGCTGAGGGGACAAGAGAGGAAGAGCGGGACAAGGAGAATTCGACTTCAGCTCGGATCTTAACCCTGTAGTCTTCACTCATCCCTCGGAGGTTTGTGTTTCTCTTTGGGTGTCTTCTTCCACGACCTTCCCTTCCTCGCCACCCCTTATCACCGCTCTTCTTATTACTTAACCACAAGACCCCTACGTCTCACAGACGTAGTAACATCACAGTATTCACTTCTTTTTATGTTCGGATATTAAAGCGAAATCGCCAAATCGATCGCACTCTTCCCCCTCCACCTTCTCTCACATCATTTTCTTACGAATGACCGATCAGACAATGCAAGAGGGAGCCCAACCCTCGTGACATCTCCACTACTCAAGATAAGACGTAAAAGGTAGAAAACCGAGAAGACGGCCAGGTTTTGATTTTGTCGTAATTGGAACTTCATCAGACCTTCCACCTCGTAGACCTTCCCCAATGTTACATGCCTGGTCCCCTAAAACAGCGCATTTTGACAAAAGACTAAAATTCATCATACCTTCAAAACTGAGGTTTTGCAAACATCTGCTACAAATGGTTGAGGTCATCTGGTTGACCTGAGGTCACTAAGCTTTTGAAATAGCCGTATAATGGGAAAGTTTAATGAGAAAATGTATGGGAACCTACGAACAAAGAAATTAAAAAGAAAGAGTAAAAGGACTCATATTTCACAAGACCAATGTCATCAGTTTTTCTTCTCTAAGAAAAAATAATTAGCATTTTTTGTTGGTACCTGTTTAAAATTTTCTTAGAAAACCCCGCTGAACATTATTCAAAGAGGAGCCATTTTTGTCACTCGGATGCCTAACTCTCGACACTATAATAATTTTAATTTATTCGCTATTATAAAGCTTTCTTCTACTGCTCATTTGAAAAACGGCTAATGTTCATTTCAACATACCTATCACTGCTTCCCTCATGATATATTATATTGTAAATTTTTCAATAAAGGGAAAAATGTGTTAAGTGCGCCGAACTCATACATCAGAGGCGTCAAAAGTTATTGGATTGAAATGTTGTAGTTTTAAAGTCGTGTTTTTTTTTTAAATAATATTAAATTATTAGAATAGTACAAACACAAATTATTTACTGGTTGAATTTTCCTGTTCGAATGGCAAAATTTGTACATTTAACCGCCACTGAAAATGTTTGAGCGAAGCAGGATTTTCGATAAATAAATTAAGTGAAATACCTCTACTTGATCGGGAAATGAATAATATATTTCTTGGTTGCCTGGGCGCAGGATTTGGGTTTGTGAAATATCTTGACAGAGAAGAATTATGAAATAATAAAATATCGTACCTTGGCTAATGGAGGAGCTCCTGCTCCACAAATTAAGATAAACTATAGGTGGGAGAAATCGAAAAAGGCTGCGAGATTTTAAGCTTGGGAAATGCTCGGAGGGAGGGAAGGAATGAGACGGCGATATTATGAGTTTAGTTGAGATTTGTTGCTGGGGTCGATACGCCTTTAATGTGTTTCATAATTTAGCCAACATCAAGGTTTGGCGGGGCATGGCTAGATTCATTGCTTATTTCTATTAAATATTTACATTTTGAACAAAATGTAGGTATGAACCTCGTTTTGATATCAACATTCTTTGCTTCTTGAACCTAAGGTTAACATTTTTGTACCCGGATGAGACTTGTGGGTTATGAAACTAGGTATCGAACGTTTCCGATTCAAAACGACGACCTAATGGACTTACCACACGTTATGGTTCAACACGGGGCAGCCGTTGTTCTTTATCACGTGATACAATGAAATACGATCGTCGGAGCGACGGCGCCCCGAAACAAGAAAGTAAGAAGTTGGAACAGGTTTTTTTTCCTTTCACAACTGAATCTTCTGTAAGAAAATCTGGGTAATGAATTTTCCTCCTTTTTTGCCGCACTTTCCGCCGACAGTCGTGCGCTCTGCAGAAGTCTTGGCATTGCGTTGAGCGCGGGCAGGCTGCCAGTGAGGGATGAAGGACCGTAGCATATAGTGGTGAGCTCAGCGTTGTTGGGGGTCTTTGAGAGTGGGCATTTGGAAGGATCTGCTCCTTTTCGTATTGCATAAATGATTTTCCTCGTTTCCTCTTTTTCACCCCCGAAAATGTTCGAAAATCTCTCTAAATAAATTACCTTTTCCCTCCGTCGGAGAGCGCGGAAGCGCATTACAGCAGCCAAAGAGAAGCTGCGTGAAGGCTCATTTTTCATTCTCTTTGAGTACAAACGACCTACCATCATCTTAACATGCCATTAGCGTATTTATTTCTAATTTCCATTCATAAAATATCCCTCGCAAGATCCCGTCACGAAAGAGAGGTTGTAGGTCAGGAATAGACACGAGTTAGATGAAAAGTAGAGGAAATGCATGGCTATGAATGAAGTATTCTCAAGAGAATCGGCAATTCTGTGAATTAAGAAAGTACGACAACGAATGTTTGAATGTAAAGACTAATGAGATCCCAGGTTTAACCTGCAGGTACTCTTGAGCGACCTTATACTAATGATGAAATTGCGCCCAGGAAAACTTGAGGTGGATTCCTCCGGGAAGATCCTCAGAATCATGAAGAAGGTTTTACAAGAAGTGTCTCAGGCCATTAGAACCTGCAGCCAAATTCGAGGACCTGATGACCTCTTTCTGAGATGGCGAAATTTCTGGTCAATATCCTTGGTTTATTGCCCTCTAGTGACCTAGGCGTTGGTTCCAACCTCGATGACAAAGCCATTGGGATGAGAAGGAGCCAATGAGTGCAAGACTCATTTACCTAAGCCGTTTAGGACCAACGCAGGCGAGTACGACAACCTTCTTATTTCAGCAACTGACTTTATGACGTTATGTACTTTTAAAAATCGGCTTGAATCGTTTTCCTATTGCAAAATACATAGTTTACGGAGCCTTTAAATGACATATTTTCCATAATTGGATGGTCTAAAGCCATTTACTTCAAGATTAGTACAGAAGATGATCCCGTCCCACAGCTCCTCTTGGTTCAGGCCACTTGATTTCTGAACATACTGTAACAATTTATATTCTTTGTTAACAATTTATTACAATTGTTCACTTGAATACACTGTTCACATTTGCGCACCTACACAATCACAAAGCACAATTCGCGGTTGTAACGCTTGTCGCACTATTTATCACACGGCACGATTTATAACCCAAAGCATCTATATTCGGACTCCGAATTGAACTGAACTGCACGGCGTTCCTGGGTCCGTTTTATACTGGCTGCCTTGGCTGAGAACCTTCTTGAACCTTCCCTGGTTCTGGGAACTCGACGTGTTGTCTCGAGCGAAGGGGAAGGTTCCAGCCAATTCGATATGACGCACAATTCCTCAAATGTGACGCTTAGCCCTCCACAGGTTGTTGACCCTGCAAAGCCGGCTGCTCATTTGACGGGCACAGGTGCAATCTGGCAACAATACCAAACCTAGGGCTTTGCGAGTTGATTAACCATTGGTCCAGCACTGCAATGCGCGTTCGTAATTCGCTGAATAGCCTCCGGAAATCAGCCTTATAGAGTCACCAGAGCCACTCCCAACTTAATCATGGATGGGAGAAAGAGGAAACGCGAGAGATAAGGGTAGGGTTTTCATAAAAGGCCTCAACCTACCCTAGAGACCTCAAATAGTAGGAATAGGATCTCGAGGAATAGAGAATATAGGTTGAAAAGACCAGGGGATGGGCGATAGGGGAGTAGGTGTAGGTTGGTATTTTAGGAAGGAGTCATCGTGGACATCATGGCGTTTCCTGGTGTGATGGGGGGGGGGGGGGGGGTGCCGAACGACGGGGGGCAGTCGGAGAGAGAATGAGGTCGCTTCTGAATTCCTCGGTCTCTTGAATGCCTTTCCGATTACATTCTAGCTTAATGCCCCCCTTCCCTGATGCCCTTAATGACTCGATTATTTTGATAGTAACAAGGGAAAAACTCCCTGAGCCCCGGGGAAAACGATCAAATTAAGAACCAGAAACCAAGAAGTCTTAATTAAACGATCAAGAACAATAGGCTATACTCAATGCGGAGTAAACTATAAAAGTAATCAATATATCCTCGAGTTATCCTGTTTTATACACTGCCGTTTTACTCTAAGAAACTCCTCCTCTGCCAATGATACCAACTAATAATAAACAAATGATAAAAATAATGAACCACTACTACTAGGTTCCTCACTTGGAGCAGTACAGGAGGGTGAGGTACCCTTCCACGGGCAACCTAGAACCTGGAGGAAAGAAGGCAAAATGAAGTTTCCTGGGAAGTTTTGTTCAGGCAAACCAGCTTAAAATAAGAGCAGTCATACTCACGGGTTATACATAGAGACTAGATTTTAGATGTGTACATGAAATCTGTCCGCATTGTTATAAACTCAATTGATGATTTCATCATCATTCGTGTTTATATCTGTAGGTGATCGTTCAGTTTAGTCTCGAATTAAGTGTGCATTGGGTTAGACACCCATTGCTGAAATTTGTTGTACAACCACTTTGAAGGAAATACAGTGACACTTCATGATGTAAAACGTGCTCAAAATTCATACACCTAAACCTAAGAGGTTTTTAGAGAAAGGGAAAACTAAATGAATTAGTAAATGCGTGTTGCTGTGAGAGTTGGAAATGTTTGAAACGAACAAACAAAATTATGTTCATGAAAAATCAATGTATTCCAGGAATACATTGCCCTCATGCCCCCCGAGTATGAATGATTTAAAAATATAAATTTTTTTCAAAAGATGATGGTCAATCCTATCAAAATATACCGTCAAAAACGTCTTACATTTTGGACATTGTACATTTACACTGACAATAGAGTGTTTGAGCTTGATTCTCAATTAGGTCTCTTACATTTGGCTTTTTTTAAATTAGAGCTGCGTATATTTATTCCTCTCTATTCAATGGTTCTTCAAAAGCTTACAAGAGTTCATAACAAAAGAGTTTTGTAAAATATTTACATGGTTTTTACCGCATATTTCAAGGCACAAGTTAGAAATTCAGACGCTTGGTGTTTGAACTGAGGTGACATGGAGTGTTTTGATCTAGAAATAGTGAAATATTCTCCTGGCACTTTAGTTTTCTACGCTGAAAAATGCTTGTTTTCTCAACTTGAGATGTTGAATGGTCTCTGCTTGGCCAAATCTTTCGTTTGCGAGTTCCCCCTAATGGTCAGTCGCTCTCAATCGATTTCTTGGGATCACCGATCACTCTCCTCCCTCGATGTCCAGAACCGGCTCAGTCTCTCCTGCCAATGAAGACCGATAGCTCGTTGTTTTGATGGACGCGCCTCCGTTTTTTATGACCCTAAGTGGGTAGAGGGGTTGGTTTGAGAAAAGTCGATGATCGACGTGCGAGCCAATTTTCAACTCCAGGAATTGATAAGTATAGAAGGGGATCTAATGAGGCCAACTTCGATCCTTCATCACCACCTCGGCTTCCTCTTTATTCGTTTCTTTCCTCGCCTAAATTTCACCAAAATTTTCCAACCATACTTTCATTTTCCCTCAGTTTCCCCACCTAAATTAGAGTCAGTTAAAAGCTCCGTTTCAGATCCTTCACCAAACCCTCCCAGAAAACATTCGCTTTATTGATTGTATCCTCCCCGTGGTATACAGCCTCTTGTTTAGGGGGAAAACAAGGAGAGTGATTACATCAACACTCTCCCTCGTCTTAACCAAACGTTTTAAATGAATCACCGAGCTATTTATTGGATATTGTCAAGCCTGAGTGACGTCATCTTGACCTTTGTGGCGAAAAACCACTCTGACGCAGTAAAGAGTGACGAGAAAAATCCCGTACATTTAATCGAAATTAAGAAGTAGTTCAAGTACTAAAATATTTCAATATTCAAGTTAAGTACTTAGTTAAGGTAGGTACGTTGAAATAGTTGCACACAGAAGGTGGAAAATACAGTGCTACAGTGTTGTACGGATTTTGACTTATGAAACCGGGTTACTGTGATTCTAAATGAAGATTACTGTTGTCCCAAAATAGATTCCCTCAGGTACTGAAGACTACAACCCTTACAGGGCTGTAAAAATCATATTGGGTTCATGTTGCTATCTTTGAATAGGAACTTAGAATAGTAACACGATTGCAAATACGCGTAAAGTCTTCAGTTTCATGCTGCTGTAACAATATGGATTCCCTCTTGTACTGAGTGCCACGTCCCTTTCAACCCAACCTGATAATGATAATTTATACACATCAAACTTTTGATAGGAAAACAAAAACAAAAAATTACTACAATTCTTTGCGGGGTGTTGGTAAGTTCGCCTTTCAAGTGCGACGCTCCCTTCGCTGTTGGAATGTTAAACAATACTCGATCTGAAGATCAAATAATTTGAATTAAGAATATTGCTAGTCTTGCTTGAGAGTTTCGTTACATTACTTGTAACGTTGCTACCCAAAACATGATCAATTTTATGAACATAAATTGATTGATTCGAGCTAATATATCGTAGGACTCCCCTTTCCTTGGATGATACAGTGGAACCGGTATTTTCCCCAGAGAGGGTCATGTAGGTGGAATATAATGCAGAAGCTGTGGAGACTCATATTTTACGTTGACGTATAATGTAATATGATGGAAATGTTTAGACCGCTGTGCAAATATTGGGAATACGGAGAATGAAGAAAAATAAAACTAGCCAACTCTTTTTTTTCTCAACGTAAATGTATTGATTCTAGAAAACTTGAGGGTAGGCACCTGGTGACATTAGATGTTGAGTCGCTCGAGGAAACGGCAGCATTTCCAAGTTCTTTGGAAGAGCTGTGGACCACAAGGGAATGCTGGAAGTTGGCAACTCATAAGGTAAAGGGGGGGGGGGGGTCGTACCCTAAACACGAGGGAAAGTTAAATATGATCCTTCGAGTCACTAACACTGGCTCACAAATACGAACCCGAAACCGGCACTTCTCGCAATAATGTGAGTTACTTTCGACTTCCTCTTTCCACCGCTGCTCTATTCCACCCTTGGACGCCTGGGCCGAATTTTCGACGACTTCGGTCCCCCGAAAAGACGCTCTAACGATGAGGATGTATGGCCGCTCAGGGGCTCGATGTCGTGTCCCATTACGCCTTCCGAGTTGACTTGCCCTTTCGAAACTCTGACAGCTTTTCTCCAGGACTTCTGAGAAAGCATCGTTAGCGACGTCAATCCTCTTATGCTCGAGAGAGATCCGTAATAGGTTTTAGCTATTATGGGCAGACAATCAATAATTTAACGGAATCTAGATACTCCAGTTTGAATTAGGACTCTGGTGTGTTCTGTAGTGAGTATCTCAACTCATAACGGGGGTAACAAAATGACCAAACTTTTTCGTAACTTCTTCTTCAGCGGTCTTCTCAGCGTCCGTCAACTGTACATTAAGAATGCCATCTAAGTATATTATTATTCACATCATTCATCCAACTAGTGCCCCTATTAGGCCACAAACGAGATTCAAACCCTATTAATAGGGTCTGTTCTTTTTAGTCGATTGGATTTTATCGGCGTATGACGCCAAAGACCGTGAGTGCTCAAGTAGATGTGAATTGCGTGAAGTTCAACTACAACAACGTCCTGTCTTGATTGATCGAATGGTCAGTGTAGAATCGTTGGAGGTGCCAGTCAGACGAATCTCCGCTCAACAACAAACGGAAACACCCATTCAACCTACAGTGGTTCATCTCCAGCGTAGAAATTCGGATTTGTATAGGCGAATCGTCAGCCAACAGGCGTTTGAGGTTCCAACCAGACGAGTGACTGACCCACAGTATCAAGAAACAGCATTTCAACGAGTCGTTCAATCGCAGCCTAGTGTCTCCAGGACCTCCCAAATTGTCGACCCAGAGGAGATACCCGTTCCGACGAGAAGAAGATCCAAGAGGATCCTAAACCTCAAAAGGTCCAAATCCGAAACACTAGGTGCCCGATCGAAATAGGTGACACAAGTTTTAAGTGACAAAACATGAACTTAATACTAATCTGAATAAATCACGTATTTATGTTTATTTGATACCAATAGATTTAAAAAAATCACTAACATCTATGTTAGTGATTAATAGGGGACATAATTTATTTAGAGTGGATGGTTTAGTCTAAACCATTAGTCTAAACCATTATGTCACCTCTGAAGGAAAAATCTACCGTGTTCGAAATAGGCGCTGATCTACTTGTGCCTGAATACACCCTACGTGTCCATCAAAGATTATAAAAATGATCTAACTCAAAAATATGAATATCTGAATTTGAAAACGAATGGAAGTATAAATACAAGTAAAGTAAAATAAATATTCTTATAGGAATTCCACCTAAAAGAAAGAAAAAATTATGTTTTCCCCAGAAATTACTTTTTTTTTTTTTTTTTGAAAGCGAACACTATTCAAGTGCTTTTTTTACAGTTGATAAAAGGTTGAATTTTTATGGATAAATTGCGAAAAGGGGTGTGACTAGGACCTACCTAGACCTACTTCTTTTGGGGCATGTCATGATTTGTTTGACTTGTTATTTTTGTGGGATGGATAGAACTGAACAGTCTGCGGAGCGCATATTCAAAATACAGATGAATTTTTCCTACATTTTCCAGTCGCTAGTTATCCGATTGAATGTAACTCAATAAAAAATAAATGTTCTGCATCAATAGTATCGGAGATGCACCTGGTAAAGTGTACGCACATTTTCCCAAAATGACATGTTTTGGCTTGTTTTTGCAATTTTGGTCTGTTTAGACCGTGAAAAAGTTTGTTGTTTGAGGATAAGAACAATCCAAATGGGTGGTTTCCAGGCAGTTTCAAAAAATAGGCATCGGATTATAACTTCTTATCACAAATCTTAAGATCAAAATAGACGAAAACTACAAAAAAGTTGCATTTCGACAATTTGGGAAGTGAAGCCCATTGATGAAAATCTGTATCAGTATCTTCTAAGCCATGATTGAGGGTCTGTAGACCTCTAGATCCTTACAAAACCGTTCCCAAAACATTCTATTGCTTGTCAGTTATGTGAATGTAAGGCTCCCTCGTGGCTGCACTGTATATATCACTACATACGATTATTCTTATGAGTTCTCTTGACATACGGAGCCCCATCTTCATAATACTCACCCCCTGACACCGTCTCTGTTCTAAGGGTGTTGATTATAGGTACCTTCTAGTAGTCCCCCTCGAACTCCCCATCGCGATCACTAATTAACTTGCACATGTGCAATTTGAAACACACCTTAATCCCTTGCCCTGCGTGCTATGTACGTAAAGAATATCCCGGTAAAAGAATCCACGTCTCCCATGCATGAATATGAAAAATAAAATGAAAAATAAACAATGTACAACAGAAAGTGTACGACCCGTTTGAAAAAGGTTCTCATTTTCATCCAAACGATTTTTTTTCCTTCGATTATTTGTATGTTTTCAAACTTCGGGCAAAACATAGTGTAAAAAAAATTTGTTTTGCCTAACAAATTTACTTGACCGAGCACAGGTCGTGACCAAGTTGTGTTTGTGGAAAGTTTGGTCAAAATAAGCACAAATAGTAAGCTGAAGTTGATTTTTCTCATGTATGTTTCTTGTGAGGATTGCCTTTTTTCAGTTTAGGAACAAAATATTACTTCTTCAGGGCTAAGAAGTTAGCTATTCCACCACCCTGAGTCCTAAATCATGGACGTTCATTAACTGGCCTGCATAGCATGTTGAAATCCAGTCTAACATGAATAAACTGTAATGTTGCGGGTTCCGCCTGGAAGGTTGTGATTGAACGGTTGGTGAAAAAAACTCCCCTTTTTACAAGGGTGACCATCCCCCTCGATATTACAACGTGTTGTTTTCTTTTAAGCTCAAGTTGTTTTGATACCCCAACGTGTTCTGAGGGGCGGACCGTTATAAAGTTGGTATTGCCTCGTGTACCTTCAACACTCTACATTTTAGGGAGTTTAAATCAATTCCAGTGACTGCCGTGCTTGAGAGGGTTTTCCTGAATGCTGAATGAAACGAACATTTTAGCATGTATCGACCTATCTTGCTCTCGAAATCCGATGTTCATTGATTGCACCTAAAATTAAAGTATAATTCATTGATGCCTGGAGAAGGCGGCAGGCTCGACATGATTCTGTTGGATGAAACCCACGCTTCCACACGTTTTGAAATATTGTGGGTCAGTTCAAATTCAGATTAAACACTTACCACCTTAGAAAATACAACTTTGAGAATTAGCAGGTCTTGGCTAATAATCCGAATAGGTGACAATGTTCCTTTCGTTCACCAATTTACGGCTTCCCCCTTTTTGGCGAGTGAAAGCTTTAAACTTGAGAATTTTAATAATGGAGGTTAGTTTGAAAACAAAATATTAAGATATGCTGATTTTTTTATTTTATTTTATTTTATTTTTTTTTTTATACACAACTTTTTATTTAAATACGTGAAAGCTGAAGGAAAAAACAAGATTTCCATTTAAAAAATATATATTTCTGGACAACGCGGTTTCTGCACAGCATTGCTCATGCATATCAAGAATTGTGCAATTTTGTCCCGCAGTGGGTGCCCCACGGCTACAAAATGGCCAGGCATTATACCAGGTGTTTCGGTTCACCTTTAACTCCCTTAAATTTTTACGCTGAAAAATACTGACTCATCATTCAACCTCCAAACCACCTGAAAACTTGATGAGAGCTTCCAAGGAGTGAGTGAGGCAAGGTATCACTTGCACAAAATTAGGTACCTGTCGTTTGGTTCAAAAGGCAATAATGTATGCTCATAAATTATCTCATCAGACCTAACAAAAATTGTTTAAAAAGTATAAGAGGCCTGGGGACAAGGAAGAGTTCCTAAGATTGACTTTTTATTTTTATGTTCTGAGAGTCCCACTTCAGCCGCTTTAGCTGCATTAGCTACATTTGTTCAGCAAACACTAAATTTTCAGTTAATAAAAGGACTTGTATTCATTTGTACAGGCGTTCAATCCTTAAGGGACGTGAAACTGTCCGTTCCGGCGGCTGTCAGAACAGGACAACCGATCACGTTTAACTGCAATTTTCAACTCGAAGGCGACATCCTCTACACGGTGAAATGGTACAGATTTCAAGATGAATTCTACCGATACACGCCCAAAGAGAATCCACCGATAAAAATCTTTTCAGTAGGTGATATCTCAGAGAGCATCATTGACGTAAGTACTTTCATCATCCGCCTGATAAGCGTAATGATACATTGATAAGCGTAATGATATATTTATTAAGTGGTAAACAGTCCTTCGTCAAGTTTTCTTTTCTCTTTTGCTTTTTTGACGCAACTATACGTGAAAATAAATACCAACACACGTCCAAATTCTTGTAAGAAAATCCAATTTATGGATACGGACTCAAAGGAATTCCCCATTCATACGTTGCCCTCAGCAAATTGACTTCTTCAGCAACAGCGAATTGTAGCAATCCTAAATTTCCAAGACTGACGCTACAACGCTATAGACGCAGCCCATCAAGTACGACTATGAAATTTATTATTAAAAAAATCATCGCGAACGGGACCGAAGTGGCGGTGCAGCGACCTCTCTAAAAAAAGCTTTATACTCCATACCGAAGCCCGTTAGCGAGAAACGGAGGCTGTAAAGAACACTGTAGACCGCCCGTTGGTGATATAAAGCTATTGTCTGCTATCTGTAATAGAAGAGAAAAAAATATAGACCGTCGGCAGCCAATATAGCGGCCCATGTGGCAGGTCATGGGCTCCCCTTTCCACCCCTGTACGTATGTTAAATTAATCGTGTCTCCTCTAAATCTGATAGCTTTGACAGCGTCTTCTATTTTCTGCCTTATATTTATGAGCGGGGGTTGGTTTTTGTAAGAGAGCTATAGTCCGTAAAATAGCCTAATTTTCCGTGTGATCGCTCTGGAAACTGATTATGGTCTCAGCGATTGGTCGCTTCGCGGGCTCCACTGTACAAAACTGAAGACTGAAGGAAGAAACGGGTGAGAAAGCTTCACCGTATCGCTGTTAGCCACCCGCTCCAATTTTGTATTATCTCAAAATAAAAACAGAAATACGTCATAGGTGCTGCTCTTCTACGATAACCTGAATGTGACGACGACTTGAGTACTCGTTCGTATAATTTTATACCACTTTGTAGTTGCCGTGCATCATTTCTTCCCAATTTCCGACTTTGAAGTAAAGGCACAATACGACGCAGCACATTGTTCCACCACGGTCGATTATTTGTAAATTGACCAAGACATTTTGCTGCAATCGTTCCAAAACTCGTCTCAATCAATTCAGTTGTCGTAATTTAATGGAAAAAACTCCACACGTCTAGGTCCTCACAAAGCTCGACAAATTTTGAGGATCGACTGGAGCCTGATAGGAATCACTGGCTAATATTTCATACTTATAGACAATTGCCACCAGAAAAGGCGAGGATGACCTCAAAAACTGTTAAATTTTTGGGGCAAATCAAAGAAGATCCGACTACATTTTTATGCCTGAAAACGATTTTGCCCAACTGCCCTAAAAATTTCGATTCACTTAGTTATGGACTATAACATTTAAGGTCTGTCCTTACACTTTCATTATGTTCGTTTCAGAAGCTTCAATCGAATGGAACACAATTGACTCTGAAAAAGACGACCGAAGCCATGAGCGGAACGTACAGTTGCGAAGTCTCCGCTGATGCGCCCTCGTTTCAAACGGCCACGGTTTGGAGCAACATCATTGTTGTTGGTATGTGAATGCAAAATCGAAAGTAAATATCGCAGAAAAGGTAGCTCGTGCAGTTGCAACAGGAATGTGTCAATTTTTTCTACTTGATTGCACCATTTCACGAATTACTTGCAGATCCACCGCGAGGCAAACCAACTATAAATGGATTGAAGTTGAGGTATAAGTGGGGTGACTTGATTCACGCAAACTGTACCGCCCCAGGCTCTCGTCCAGCAGCCAACATCACCTGGACCATCAATGACCGCATGGTATGACAAATTTGAGGTGACAATCTGTCAATCACTTTTGATCACCACTAATAATTTTTTTTTTTTTTTTTTTTTTTTTTTTTTTGCCGCGCAGGCGGATATGAAACACATAACTGAAAGAAAACGATCATTGGACGGAGATTTGGACCAGACGATTTCCACGATTAAAATCCACGCTCGGCCTCATAATTTCATCGGAGGTCGGCTTCGACTCAAATGCACGGCTTCGATACACCAAGTGTACTGGCAGACGACTGAAAAAGTGGTAGAGCTTCAGGATAAGAGTCAAGAAGGGGTGAACTACGGGGCTGAGGTCAGCAGAGGAGGCGAGTCGTTTCAAAGGGGTTGGAGCCCCTCGATAGCCGATCGGCCTGACGTCAGTAGACACACGCCCCTTCCCACCAACTGAAGGCCTCATTACAAGTGAAGGTGTCAAAACTCTGTACTTTCCTTTTGCTTTACAATTAATTGTCTGCATTAATTTCAAAAATGTGGTAGTTTCAGTCTGTTTGGTTGGTTTTAAAGGAATTTAAAATTGCCTGTAGAATCTGCTTTGAAGAATACGCTTGGCCCTTCAGAGCTCGACGGTCTTTTATTAAAAACCCCCAGCTCAGAAGGCTGAGAGCTGCTGTTACATTACAATGTATTAGTACCACAATAGGAGCTTGTGTCCTGTTCTAATGGTACAATGAATGATGTCCAAAAAACATCGGGAACTGCATCATCAAGTTGGGTAGTTCTCAAAAAATCCTTCAGCAATTCTTCATTTAGGCTGAGAGCCTGAATCCCCAAGAAAAGGTTGAAGTAATTTTTGGTTGCGGTTTTCTCATGGCACATTGAGATGAAATGATTAATTGTATATTTTCATTTAATTATAAAGTAGGAAAAGCTTGAGGCTTACTCCTGGGTACCTAAAATCTGTGTCTAAATATGTATCACGGTGGTGTATGATGGCACCGCGAGTACTCTCATCGTATTAAAAAGGTTTCATGAATAAAAAGTGACTTTCAGGCGACTTGGAACAAACCATGAACTTGTTTTGGTGCAACAATGTGAACGCAACATGAAAAAACTGAGGATTCTGCACCATAAAAATAAAACCATGGTTTTGTTTCGAGACGTTATCATTTGTTGTAATTAAATGATCCTGATTGTTGCCTAAATAGCCAAATTTATTTGTTCTCAGATGACATTCTCGAAAGATCTCCAAATTCGTCGTCACCTGCCCACTATAGTTTACAAAAATTCGTCCTCCTGTTGTGCACTGTGGCTCTGCTATTGACCTTCAACCAGCAATAAATAAGAAAAATCCTCGATGCATATTGTAACATTGTTGATAAAATTTAATCTTTGTTAAAACTTTCACATAAATATTCCCTTTTGTATGAATTATATGATTTACTTCAGTTGAGCCTTTACCGATCGTCTTTATGTAGTCTCTCCAATCGATATTACAATGTCTACATTTCGACATTTTGTGAAGGATTATTCTTCCAGCTACGATTTTTTGTCAATCGAACGCTTCCAACTAGGAATCTAGCAAAAAGATCATTCCAAAAGCTATACTTACCAAAGATAGATTATTTTAGTCATATTTTAAAAGCCTCCACGGCTATATTTTATTGTAATTTTATTACCACGCTGATGAGTGCAATCGATATTTGTGAGGAGATCAAATTCTTTGAAACGTTTCGACCAATACCCGCATGGCTTGATACGAATGGATAATGCATGGAAAGATACACCCACTATACCTTGAAAGTTTAGTACTGTCGTGGTGAAATTATCTGTTATTTTTATGAGGTGGAAAATCAAAGTTTGTGAATTTTGGCAATGAATATTATATTAACTCGTTTTGTTTAATGTTTCTTATACTTTTTTATTTAGATCGCTGGTGGTGAATGTTGTGATAATAAATTATTTCTTTGAAATCTGGTTCTTAGTACGATAATCCCCTTACCCGGAGAATGTGACTATAGTACTGTTTGTTAGACACCTCCCGTAAATCTGGAGCATTATTAATATACGGAAAGAAGGGGACGAGTGTTATGAGAAAATTGTAATGCGTTGACCTTTTTACACGTTAGATGGCCGAAAACCCCCCTATTTGGCTGATGGTGATGTGACATTTTCGAAGGTCAAATCGAATGAACGCGCGCTCCGAGAGGAAATTGAGAACCTCAGTGGAATAAAGTGACTCGATAGTTTTCGAGTGAAGTTATGATGGGGAATTTTCTAACTAATCAACAGTTAACAACAAAAGGAAAGCCCACGATCAACGAGAGACGAATATTATTTTCACCCAAGTTGTTTTTAGTGAAGGTGTCAACTGCTGTGTCAAACTATGCAAGTTGGTGAGTAGACGTATAACCTTATTAATTTATTCGATAATTTATATTGTATGAACGAATCGCTCTACTTACGTGGGGGACTTTTCTCATAAGAATGAGAAAAGTCACAGAAACCTGGGAAATTACTGTTGGTGAGTGTTGCATGAATTTTCTGTTTAAAGCAGATTTGTTAATAGATATTGCACTTAATATGATTTCTAAAAATAGTTTAACGTCTTTAGAATCAGGAATTCGAGGAATCCAAAAATATTTTGTATTTTCGCTTTAAGTGAACTTTTATCTTAAATTTCTGCTAATTTTCTGCAGGAACCAAGAAGACTATTCGAGGCGATTGTCCCGTCTGGAGTCCCGCGTTAGTCGATATCAGTGAGTCTAAAGTATTTTCTATAAAAGTGACGAGTTGAGTAAAGTCTCCGTCAAAAAATGACTGATCGGAGCTGCCATTTAGTACCATTCAAATTACTATCGAACCTCGAATCCACTACCTATTGAAAAACATGCTCCACCTATTACTTCAAGAACGATTTTTTCTTCTGACTTAGACTTTTTTTAATGTCAATTTTAAAATGAAAACCACGTCTCCAAAAGAAAACATTTTTACAAGGCAGGTAAGCGTAATTATCATTTTGGTTGGTTATTCCTTGAATAATCAACCTATGTTTTCATGCAAATGGTCAACCTCTCCGATTCGGCTCAAAATTTTTTTCTGGACGTTTCATGATGTCCTGATCAAAAAACGCTGCAAATTCTTACACAGGGGTTGGTTATTCCTCGGACCAGGCGCATGGAGACTCATTTCTTCAACATGGGGGAAATGGGGAAACAGTGGGTGCGGCGGGTCCCAGACCTATTCCAATCGATTCAGGATCCAGAATTTAGTAGAAAATGATACCCCACACGCCCAGGTACCGGAAATCTCGAAAACGCATATTCAAAATGGGTAATATATACCCAATTTGACCCATAACTTCTTCCAGAGGGTGCCAATCGTTCCGGGACCCACTTCATTGAAATCAGCGTCCAAGATTTAGTGGAAAATGATACCCCACACGCCTAGGTTCCAGAAATATCAAAAACACATATTCAAAATGGGTAATATATACCCAATTTGACCCATAACTTCTTCCAGAGGGTGCCGATCGTTTTGGGACCCATTTCATTGGATTCAGCGTCCAAAATTTAGTGGAAAATGATACCCCACTCGCCTAAATCGCCCAAAATCTCGAAAATCCATTTTTCAAAAAACACATTTTGACCCCTACCCCGCCCAAATTTGGTCCGATCGGGCTGAAAAGCTTGGAGGACCGTCCTAGGCCGGGAACAGACCCCTGACCCAAATTTCAGATTTTTAGAAAATTTTCTACTACCAAAAACGGCGTGGACGGCGGACGGCGTACGGCGTACGGCGGACGGACATTGACCTTTTGGTTGGTTATTACCCATTTTGGTATTACCCATTTTGAATATGCGTTTTCGAGATTTCCGGTACCTGGGCGTGTGGGGTATCATTTTCTACTAAATTCTGGATCCTGAATCGATTGGAATAGGTCTGGGACCCGCCGCACCCACTGTTTCCCCATTTCCCCCATGTTGAAGAAATGAGTCTCCATGCGCCTGGTCCGAGGAATAACCAACCCCTGTGTAAGAATTTGCAGCGTTTTGTACATTGTGTTCTGCGAATGAATGATCAGTAGCTGACAATAATTATAATAAAAATCATCCTGCATCCTAATAATTTATTATTATATCTATAGTTATTTAAATTATCTCATTGAATGAACTTCCTATTACAAAACGCCCCGTAGACACCTACCCACAAGTTCCACGCATTATACTGCATGCAGTTGCATCTGCGATCGAAACTAGAGTGTATATTTAAATAATAATACAATAAAGTTGACTTGTTATTAAAAGAAAAAAAACCCAGCCCATTAGTTGAGTATTTGTGACCTTTTAGTTAACAGTGGGGAAGAATTAAATAGGATACTGTTGACTGGTACGAAAATTGATAAATTAACTAATATAATAATGTCCATCCTTTCAGGACCAAACAAGTTATCTAGCAGCGATCAAGAGCTGAAATTCAATATGAAGCATCATTCGATTACAATAAAATACGGCAAAATACACGGTAGCTCGTTTGAAAATGGCGCTCTTTTGTGGTGGCGCTGCCAAGCGCATGTTTGACGAACTATACGCTCCACTTACCGTCACCAGGGGTGCCAAACCAGATCTCAAAAATTATATTATAGCAATTTTGAATGTTTTTAAATTGATTGACGAATTCAGATAAGAGCAGGTAGACAGCTGAGAGTGATTGTCGATGACTCAGAGAGGCGAAGAGTTTTCTAAGGTTGGCTACACTTGTTACCTTTTATGTTCGGCCTTTTGTCGGCATTCAACATTCAATTAATCGTTTTCACCGCTGACGCTCGCCCTCTCATCTACTTTCAAGTAAGGAATTTCAAGAATTTATTAAGATTATCTTCAAGGCATTAAATCTTACTTTGTTGAAATCGCCTCATGAAGATACAATTGTAATTTACTTTCGTTTAACTCAACTTTTGTGAGGGTCACCGGCTTACAGCCGTGTAGCAGGTAGCCACGTTCCTTCCTGTACGCCTCATGATCTTTTATGATACTTCTTGAAAATAATCGCTTGGCATGTGAACCTACCTGTTGATCTAACGACCTTATCTTCACTTCTATCTATCGCTCATACCGGTTCGCTTTGGTGGTTTCAACGTGATAATCCGCATCCTATCTACTTCTACTCGGGGTTTCCTTCAAGTTTTAGCCCTTTACGTTGTCTAGTTCGTCTCAATCCTTGTTTTTGTCTCAACATGACACAAATGGTCGAAACTAGAACCAGAAAAGACCTTTGCATACGCAACATTGAGGAATGTTGCATTACGTAATGAAACGTCCATGTTGAGTCGAAGCAGTCGATACATGAATTCTGGTCGACATTTTCAACGAGATATTTCTGTTAAACAATGAATGCCATTGAAAGTACGGAAATCCATAAAAATCAACGCCTTCTGCGTGCAGTTACGTAATAATACGCCCTCCAAGGACGACAGCCGACTTGGAGCGACTACTTATCTCATTATATTTTTTTCCCTCGATTTCGTCACGTTTTTTTGTATAAGGGGAATCGTATAAAGAAACGTTTTAGTCGATTGTTACATGATCATCAATCGAGGACACTACTTGTAGCTCTCATGCAGTTTGACTTGCCGCATCGAGAGAATACTATAGATGCATATAGGATTTCACAATCGTGTTGCTGTTCATTTTTGAACAATAGTAAATTACATGATTGTGTAAAAAAACTCGCACTAATAGTGATAATGTGTTCTGCGCTATCAGTATGATACAAATTGTAAAGAAAACAACCTAGAGAAATTCATTAGTGTTATCAAATGTAGTAATTCTACATTCTAGGCGTTGGACTTCCCATTTTGTCTGTTTGTCATCTGACTCCATTTTGGGCATGTTTTCACCCAATAGTCTTTATGAAATCAGTATTTGCATTTCTGTTTTTTCCTTGTACGCCTTCTTAAATGTTTTTCCTCGTGTGGTCTCGAGTTTCTGTCCAACAAAGCCCTATCTTATCAATGCGCGCTCTTTGGCACAGAACCGGTTTGTCAAATTATCTTCGGTTCTTGCTTACTGAGTTTTAAACGGAAAATATTCTTCGAACGAGGAACCTAAATTTTTGGATTTAAGGAACAATGAGGAAGTTTGCATTTCAAGTCTTTGTTCCTTTCTTATTCTCTAGGGCATCCAAGAGATTTTTCAGTGATGAAAGGAGCGTTAAAATGTTATCTTCATCCCTTTAATAGCTGAAAAACAGCTTACACAGGTCGAACGCCTTGGCTTCTGCTGTGTGATCGTAAAGGCGATGTAGTACCGTCCATATGTCACATGTCAACTCGAATCTTATATTTTACATTTCAGGCATTACCTTCAGTTGGCGCTGATCACTTTCATGACTTGCCTTTTGTGATGTCAACATTCCAGACCGTTTTGGTTGGTTATTCCTTGAATAATCAACCTATGTTTTCATGCAAAAGGTCAACTTCTCCGATTCGGCTCAAAATTTTTTTCTGGACGTTTCAAGGTGTCTAGATCAAAAAATGTCAATGTCCGTCCGCCGTACGCCGTCCATCGTCCGCGCCGTTTTTTGGTAGTAGAAAATTTTCTAAAAATCTGAAATTTGGGTCAGGGGTCTGTTCCCGGCCTAGGACGGTCCTCGAAACTTTTCAGCCCGATCGGACCAAATTTGGGCGGGGTTGGGGTCAAAATGTGTTTTTTGAAAAATGGATTTTAGAGATTTTGGGCGATCTAGGCGAGTGGGGTATCATTTTCCACTAAATTTTGGACGCTGAATCCAATGAAATGGGTCTCAGAACGATTGGCACCCACTAGAAGAAGTTATGGGTCAAATTTGGTATATATTACCCATTTTGAATGTGTTTTCGGGATTTCTGGTACCTGGGCGTGTGGGGTATCATTATCCACAAAATTTTGGATCCTAAATCGATTGGAATGGGTCTGGGACCCGCCGCACCCACTGTTTTCCCCATTTCCCCCATGTTGAAGAAATGAGTCTCCTTGCGCCTGGTCCGAGGAATAACCAACCCGTGTGTAAGAATTTGCAGCGTTTTCCTACTGATTCTCAGATTAATTCAAATCACTTAGTACAGATTGTTACTTCGAATCAGAAACGTCAAAGGCCGATAACCTAATGAAGTTTGCATTATAATTTTTCGTTAGAAAAACTCTATTTTGACGAATTTAAGAAGTAAAAATATGTATCTTATATAATACAAATTAAAGCAAAATAACAATTCTGAAGAACCTTAACGTAAGGAACTCCGGTCTTTGCCAAAAATAAAGACATTTTCTATTCATCACTTTTTCAAATTATTCTGAAGGAAGTACATTTTTCTTTTGGTTGGTTATTCCTTGAATAATCAACCTATGTTTTCATGCAATATGTCAATCCCTCCGATTCGGCTCAAATATTTTTCTGTGCGTTTCAAGGTGTCTAGATCAAAATTTGCAAAAGTCCGTCCACGCCGACTTTGGTAGTAGACAATTTTCTAAAAATTTGAAATTTTGGTCAGGGATCCGTTTCCGGGTCTAGTTGGTCCTCGAAACCTTTCAACCCAATCAGGCCAAATTTGGGATAGGGCTCAAAATTTGTTTTTTGAAAAATGAATTTTCGAGATTTTTGGCGTGTGGGGTATTGTTTTCCTCTTAATTTTGAATCCAGTGAGATGAGTCCCGGAACGATTGGCATCTACCAGAAGAGGTCATGGGTCAAAATGGGTATCTACCTACCCATTTTGAATGTGTGTTTTTGAGATTTCTGTTACCTAGGTGTGTGGGGTATCATTTTACACTAAATTTTGGACGCTGAATCCAATGAGATGGGTCCCGGAATAATTGACGCCCACCGTAAAAGGTTATGGACGCTGAATCGATTGGAATGAGTCTCCATGCGCCAGGTCCGAAGAATAACCTGAGAAAGAATTGGCAGCGTTTTTTTAATTTAATTTAATTTTTTTGACAACTAGGGAACAAAGTATTTGCCCTCACTGACTCATTCGCATGCCGCAACTGCTCATTCTCCTTCCCGGAACTTGCAATCGAATGCCCTTGAGATGTTGAATGGAACAGAAATCTCCCGTCGAATGCCGATCCTGATTATTCTTTCCCACCAATGGCACCAACCTGTTAACGTCACAGTACGCTCACGTAGACTTGAGAAGTCATATATGTTTCATAGTGCAAAAATAAATGAGAATGCTCTCCTGAATCGACGCATCTACTTTCAATTTGAACCCTCTATCAATTTGGCTAACCTTCAGCTCAATAAATGTATTTATCATTCATAAATTGTCTTTAGATACGAACTTGTATTCAATACTTTGGATCAATTGTGAAGGTTAAACCGGTTCTATTTTTAATATGTCGCAGGAAAATGACTCCTCCACTCCAGAAACCCGCTCCATTTTTCGCCGGAAACGCTGTTGTCAACGGTGAATTCAAAGAAATCTCTTTGACAGACTACAAAGGAAAATATGTTGTCCTTTTCTTCTACCCTTTGGATTTGTGAGTACTCGTTTGTATCTTACCATGACTGAAGCCTATCTGAAATGGGATCCTACTCATAAAAGTTCGCTTTGTCATCGCTCTCATTTTGTTTCTGCAGCACTTTCGTCTGCCCAACTGAAATCATCGCTTTCTCCGACGCAGCTAAGAAATTCAAAGAAATCGGTTGCGAAGTGATCGCCGCCTCCTGTGACTCTCATTACTCCCATCTCGCCTGGATCAACACCCCCAGAGATAAGGGTGGTCTTGGAAGTTTGGATATTCCTCTTCTCGCTGATAAATCTGGTAAGTTTCATTATATTCCGTTAAATTTTTTCAAATTTAAATTTCAAAATCACTCAAGTTGGCTATTTGCTTCTTTTTGACCTCAAAATTTAACGCAAAAAGAAACTCCACGACATTCTTGCCTAGTTTCAGCCCTGAAGGCTTCAAATAATCCATTTCTGTATCCCTCCCGAAATTTGTCTCGTAATAGCGTCCCTGTGTTTATCTTCATTTTCCAGATTTAGCTGGTATAATTTTTGAAACAGCGGGACAATCTTAGCGATTCAGTACCTCAACCAAACATGATTACCGATGAAATTATTAAATATGAAAATAGATCAATGTTAAAATGATTCATATTCTCTATAAAGTTTTTCATATCGCGCGTTACGCACTTTCTTATAATTAATTTGTTTTCTTTTACTTTATTTTTACTCTTTTCATTCCCCATTTAATTAAATTAGGGTCTTGTGAGGCAAAAGCAAAAATATTATTGGATTCTTCCATAACTTTCCGGTTGTTTTTCATGTAAAAAAAGTTTTTCTTAATTTTTCTCTCTCTCTTTTTTTTTTAATTCAAGAAAATTGTTAAAAATACGTGGATTTGCGTTAGAATGAATTCCGTTCGAGTAAAACATATGCCTAAAAGAAAATGTTGGCCTATGTGACAAAATACCTAAATTCAATTTTTTTTTTCACAGAATCCTCATAAAAATATTTTTCCTCCGTTATTCTCGTTCATATCTACGTTTATAATTCACATTCGCTGCGACTTACTCTTTTGTATTGACGACGAAGTCCACTGTTACTTATTACAAAAGCTGGCACGTCAATTCAGTTTAAACGCTCTGCTGCTGCCTTAAATCATGTACAAATAGTGATATTATTCTATAAACTAGTAATAATAATAGAAAATCAAAATAATCAAAATAGAAAATGTTAAATAATCGTCAAATAATTAAAATGAGTTGGAACATAATATGAAATGTATATAGTCTCTTTAACTTCAACTCTCAGCATCAGTTGCGGTTTTCCCAAATAATGTTGAGCTCAGCACTTCAACATTCGGCTTAGGACAGAATCTATGAAACTAGTGGAGCCCTTGTTTCTTCAAAATGAATGTCTTTCGACTGATTGATCCTCACCCAGCCTTGTTTCATTCCTCAGGGAAAATCGCTCGAGACTACGGAATTTACGACGAGAAAACAGGTATCCCATTCCGTGGTTTGTTCATCATCGACCAAGATCAAAAGCTTCGACAGGTGACCGTCAACGATCTTCCAGTAGGCCGCTCCGTTGATGAAACACTTCGCCTCGTACAGGCCTTCCAGTACACAGACACCCACGGAGAAGGTACGTTATGCTCGATGTCGTAGGGTGCATTAGACCGATAAATACCCCCAGACATAGGTAGCTGGAGGGGTTGGACAGATGGACTACTGAGGTAGACTGAGAACCAAAGGCAGAAACATGTTTATAGAAATGTTCTTCTGCCAGGTAGATTCTAGAATGGCGTATGAGGTATTGGACCGTGAAAAATGAGATACATCTGAGAAAAAACGAAGGTATCTTGGGCGCAAGTTCCTAGTGAAGAGCATGCGCTCACCATTCTGTCATGTTCTTGGCTACAAAAATTATGTCACATAAACCGAAAAAAAAAAAAAAAAAAAACCTGCAAATTCTTACACACGGGTTGGTTATTCCTCGGACCAGGCGCATGAAGACTAATTTAGACCTTGGACCGGACGCATGGAGATTCATTTCTTTAACATGGGGAAAATGGGGGAAACAGTGGGTGTGGTGGGTCCCGGACCCATTCCAATCGATTCAGGGTCCAAAATTTAGTGGAAAATGATACCCCACACGCCTAGGTACTAGAAATCTTGAAAACACATGTTCAAATTGAGTAATAGGTACCCATTTTGACCCATAACTTCTCTCAGTGGGTGCCAATCTTTTGAGACCCATTTCATTGAATTCAGCGTCCATAATTTAGTGATTAATGATACCCTACACTCCAAAATTGCAAAAAATCTCAAAAATCCATCTTTCGAAATTCACATTTTGACCCCTACCTCACCCAAATTTGGTCCGAACAACATCCTTATTAGAATTGAAAAGATGACGCATAAGTGCAGTTCTCGGAACAGTTTACCAGAAAACCACTTATGAATCCGATGTGGGTGTGCTCTGAGACTGAGAACAATCTTATCTACGGGAACTTGTTGAAACTGTGACACTTGTTCGTAATAATCACACCAAGCTTTTTTTCAATTCGAGTATAAAATGTGTGTGGCTTCAAACGGCTTTAGCAAAAAGATTTTGAGGGAGTTGCAAACATTGCCAATTTTTAACGCGCTCTACCGGCTAAACCATGAAATCTAGTAAAATGGTTATACTTACTTGGGGGTTAATCAGAAGTTGTATTTTTATTTATTTATTTTTTTTTTTAAGCGATTGATTTATATTTCTGGTAGTAAGATTGGCTTCTGGATGCAATAGAATCAGTTTGAGAATATTATCTGTTTCATGCCTGCAATTTGTAATATGGTCATCTGCATACTAGAACCTGACGTTAGCAAAATTTCCCTTGTCCGTTACAGTCTGCCCCGCTGGATGGAAGCCAGGTAGCAAGACGATGAAACCCACCCCCAAAGGAAGTCTCAATTACTTCGAAGCCGTCAACAAGTGATATGGAAAAAAAGATAATTATCCTTCGCCGTCTGGCACAACCGAATCAAATCTCGCAACATGTTAATTTTTATACTTAGGGTTATCTGTGTTGGCATCATGATGAGACACTACTCAAATTGTTATTTTTTATCAGTATTTGTTTAGAACTTCGCCCTTACGAAAATGAAATTAATTGTTGATAGGTTACATCACTGCTGTTCTTTAGTACAATAAACTTTGTCAATGATTTTATGATGTTTCATGCTCCTTCTCTATGAAGCCAGTTTTGGAATAAGTCAACGTGAGCTTCGTCCGTATCATCGGAAGAAGGGTGCCTGTAAGTTGAGGTCATCAAACACAATTGATACCACTTAGGAATTTATTTATTATTATTATTTACACTTTCAATTTACAATATTTGAAATATCAAGTTGAGGCAATTTCGCGCACACAATGTGGTTCGACAAAACGCACTGCGGCACTCATCAGGTCTGTAGGCTTCAGTTGCCATCAGTCAGAGTCAGAAGACGAACTATCATCGGAGGAGCTGTCGGATGATGAGCTGGAATCGCTGGAGTCATCGCTGCTTGAACTGCTGCTGCTACTGCTACTCGAATCGCTGCTCGACGATTTCTTACTTGAAGAGCCGTTTTTCCGAGTTGCATTTCTAGAAGAGAATAACGTCATAATTAAGTTAAAACGCCTATGAAATAAGTGAAGAGACCGAGAAACCGGCCAAAATCAATTGATTTATTGATATAAATGTTAAAAGGACATATTTCAATTGTGTGATTGAGGAGTCATTAAAATGATATTCAAGATATCCAAATCCAAAAATGTCCTCACACATATCATCTTGAGATTGAAAAAAAATTATCAAAATTTTGTGCGTCGACAGATATTTTGGGGGGCACATGTGCGTGTTGAATGTTGATTTTCAAGGGAAGACCTTAGACATGCGAGATTATTGTTGTCTACCTTATTAAACAATACTCCTCACAAACCGATAACCTCAGTGTATAGAAACGTAACTAAGCACGGAATGTGCGAAATATTTGCATTGAATGAATTCGTTATTGAGATACGAGATGACTTTACCCGCTTTTGTTTTTGCTTGGTCCTTCTTCCAAAACCTTCAATCTTTTGTTCAGAAGGCTGGTCCGTGAGGAACGAGTGACGAATTTCCTTTTCCCTTTACACTCGTAGGTCCAATGCCCGCTTTCAAGGCATTTTTGGCATTTCGGAGGTGCTTTCGGCCTGTAAAAGGAAATAATTGTTGTGATTGCGCGTGGTAGATGGGCAAAATTTCTCACACAAATCTCTGTACACAATTAAGGTGGCGGTTCGCGCCGCGACAGAGACAGGAGACTGAGACCACCGACCGCGACCGTCACTTGACTAGCCGATCAAAGCCGATAAAAATATTTTCTTAAAACCCTAGTTGGCGGTTACTATACACAATTAGGTGTACTTAACTCGCTTAAATTTGGTTCATCGTCAACTAAAAAATGGTGAGGAGATTCCCTAATCTCTTGTAACATCATTTAGGCCCGCCGCATATTGAGACGCAGTCGGAGCAGGGCAGCACAGGGCAGGGTAGCGCAGTTTTTTGTGAAACACGGGTTTGCAGGAGCGCGCGCAAGTTGTGGCGCAGCGCAGGGCAGGGTAGCGCAGCCGGCACAGACACTTGTGTAGAGACATAGATTACTGCGCCGCATTGCTCGACTGTGCACGTTTTTCTACTGTTGTGCAATGGATCAAGAGGAGAAACAAAGTTACCTTAGAAACACTGCTAGTTTTTCTTCTGTTCCGATTGGTTTTTGAGCATTGCATCCCTCAGAATAAATAAGAGGTCGGATCATACGATGAACTTCTTCAAATTCAGCTCTATTGAGGCGAAAATAGTTGAACCTTTCACTACACAACTCTTTTGTCATAACAAATTCCCCATGAGAACTTCTTTTTTTCAGGTAGTCACTATTTTTACGCTTATTCTTTCTTCTTCTCTGGCTAAGTAGCAATAATAAGTCAAGATCGGCATCTGAATCTGACTCAGAACTCAAGTCCAAATATTTCGACAACATGCTCTCAAGTACTCACTTCACACACCAGACACTTTCCTATTTGACACTGCTTCTCAATATGCGAAGTCAACTGTGCGACGCAGATTGTTTGCCGATGCTGCCCTGTGCTGTGCTGCGCTGCCTGGACCGTGCTGCACAGCTCAATATGCGCCTTGTCTCAGCTACGTGAGCAATACTCCACTGTCGGAACTTGCCTGTTCAAATCTAGTCATAATTGGGTAGAAGTAAATATTGTACTTTAAAAAAAAAAAAAAAAAACTTACGCTGCCTTGTTGCCCGCGGAAAGTGGAGCCGGTTTTCCGAGCGTCATGATGGCAAATACAAGTCCTCAAAAGGGAAGTGTAATCACAGAACGCGGCATGATTCGAGTTACAAAACTTTGTTAATTAAGCAAAATACGTTACTAATCCCGAATGAGACTGAGTAGTCCAGCGGTGACAACACAACGCACATGCACAGAACTGAAATTGAAGTCTAAATTCTACTGAACATTAACATTTTCTCTGCTACCGTTAACCACCGTATTGAACAAACAAATTAACACAGGCATAGGAATACAAACAATAAGCAGTGTTTGATGAATGTTCTTCGTCTTTTCTACAGTTCCAGTAAAAAACGGACGGCAGTTGTTGCTGCTGTTGTTGTAGTAGCCCTCTTTATGTGGGTTATTCAATAGCTGGGCAGAAATCTTTGCATTTGAGAAAATACTTGAACAGCAGGCAAGCAAGATATCATACTAGTTATTTAAAAAAAATAAGGGACAAATCGGATTTCCTAAAAAATAATAAATAAAAATAAAAAATTAAGAAGATGGGCTAAAAACGGGATTTTTTTCTATCCCAATGAATTGCTAGCTTCTACTCGCCTCTCTACCGAAGCATGGAGGGTTTCCAGACAAGTTTCTAGAGCAGTTCCAATGGTTGAATGGACATAGCTTAGTGTTCATTGCATGGTTACGCTTTAGGTAGCTTGAGTATGCTGTGAAAGTGTGTCGTTATGACCTGTGGAAAAAATGAAATAATGTTATGTCTGTTATGTCATGTCTTATTCGAGATAGTCAAGCGCATAGGTCTTTGTCAGCATTCCTTTCCACAGCATGCTGAAATGAACACTGACCTTCTGAGTAGGCTATCGTTTCATGAGAAAGATTATAAAGTGGTTGAAAGGTGTCGGTTCCAAGGTCTAGAAATACATTATTGAGATTTATTAAAGGCTTATTCCAATTTGTTACACCCAGCCAGCAGTCTCTCTCTAGAAGTATAATATTAGCAAGAGAAAAAGATAGCTCAAAAAAGAGAGTCAACAGAGGGAACAGGCATGATGTGACCTATTTGAGCAACAAATCAACTCATCTTCCTAAAGAACTATCGGCCAAGAGCAGCAGAATCGTCATATTATCAGGGAAAATAACTTTTGTTGGAGTGGACTCGCTAAAGCCTATTCTCACTTTGATCGTTTCAATAAAATTCCGGTAGAGCGCTCTGCAAATCCCTCCATTCTACGGTGATGAGAGGCATATTTTGCACGCCAAAGACAAATGAGTGTTTCGAGAACAACCACAACTTGCGCGCTTGAAGTTGTTTGGTGTTTTGTGGTCAGGTAACGGAAAAACAGTGCTATGTGCCTGAGCCACAGCAGCATCTGTTTGCTTCCTATGCCTTTCGCTTACGTCAGGCTGATTAAATTGCAGTTTTGTAAAAAATAATCATACTACGGATTATCTTATTGTATATCAAGTGATCTAGATTTTCCAGTTTTAGAGTCCATTCAAGATGGAAGTTACGTAGTGTTGTACCCAAGTCTAACTCCCTGTGAATGAAAAGTGGCTTTTAGGCCTTGAATATGCTCTTTTTCAACAACAAAGCTATAACACCATGGAACGATCTTACGACTTCGAGGTAAAACTCGCTTCATATTCACTTTCACGTTATTTTCCAGTGTAAGACACCCTATCAAGCCTTCAAGATCAATAGTGTACAATTTTATTTTGTCGGGCGAAAATTCATCGACAACCTGAACAGGTACTCCATCAAAGGTTTACGAAGTCTCGCACAAATATTTTGGAGTAATGTAAAGACGATTTCCCATTCAGTGAACGTCGATGTTTCGTTCGAATCAAGTAGGTATGTACCGTGAAGGAGTGAAAGCACGAAGTGCACATTTCCGTTCGCTGCCGGAGAAAATTAGTCGAAGAGAAATTATTTCAGTAACTATTATGTGAAAAGGGAGAGTTGTGAGGCAATACCTAACTCGATAGGTCAGTCAAAATGTTGACTGTGTGGTTTAGAAGAGTAAACTGTTGTAGCTTGCGTCCTGAATTTGTTGTGCCTCGTTTCACTGATGAATCACTAGAGAAAATAGAGCACATTTAGTCGATATGGCGGGGACATTAGGGCATATCTCAATTGATGCTTGTCATTTTTCTGTCAAAATCTATTATATTCATCGGAAATTGTTCCTAAATCCTATTCGCGTGGGGAGGTCCTATCTGCTAGAGGCCCTTCCTAATGAACAACATTAGTTGTGTTTCTATCTGGCGGAACTTCAATCTCTAGAACTCTCCAATAGGAAGAAGCACCTCACTGCTTGACTTTGTTTTGAATTGTTCTGAATCAGTGTTGCCAAATGACAATTTGCTACAAAACTGAAAAAGTCAATTTGAGGTGAACTGATCTATCTTAACAAAATTTTCAATTTGCACTATCTCAACTTCAGTATTCAGTTTAATGTAATAACATCCGTTAAAGCCGACAACCGCAGCAGGCATCTTTTAAGTCACATTTGACACACGTGGCCTGACACACATTTGAAGACCATCACATGTGATTTATTATTCTTTGAATAATCAACTCATGGTTTTATACCAGGGCAGCCTCTCCGATTGGCTCCAAAACTTGACAGTTTGCGATTCAAGATATCTAGAAAAATATATCTAAAACCTAGGACCAGGCACATGGAGACTCATTTCTTCAACATGGAGGAAATGGGGAAAACAGTGGGTGCGGCGGGTCCCAGACCCATTACAATCGATTCAGGGATCCAAAATTTAGTGGAAAATGATACCCCACACGCCCAGGTACTGGAAATCTCAAAAACACATATTCAAAATGGGTAATATATACCCAATTTCACCCATAACTTCTTCCAGTGGGTGCAAATCGTTCTGGGACCCATTTCATTGGATTCAGTGTCCAAAATTTAGTGGAAAATGATACTCCACTCGCCTAGATCGCCCAAAATCTCTAAAATCCATTTTTCAAAAAACACATTTTGACCCCAACCCCGCCCAAATTTGGTCCGATCGGGCTGAAAAGTTTCGAGGACCGTCCTAGGCCGGGAACAGACCCCTGACTAAAATTTCGGATTTTTAGAAAATTTTCTATTACCAAAAACGGCGTACGGCGGACGTTGACCCTTTTTGGTTGGTTATTCCTTGAATCAACCATGAAACGTCCAGAAAAAATTTTTGAGCCGGATCGGAGAGGTTGACCTTTTGCATGAAAACAGGTTGATTATTCAATCATTTATTCACTGAACTGCCCGCCCGTTTTCAACGCCGTTTTTGTTACCTTGTAGAAAATGTTTTAAAAATGTAAATAATGGAATAATGGCTGTGGACCTATTTCTGCTTCTAATTGGTCCTTGAAACTTGTTAGCCCCATCTGCCCAAATTTGGAAACTGTACAGGTGAAAATGTGTTTTTTGAAGTGGATTTTTTGGAATGAGGCATGTGAGGCATTATTTTCCACTAACTTTTGTACGCTAAATCCATTGCTATTGGCCCAGGACCGAATCTTGTACACCAGAGGTGTGGATGGATCAAAATGGGCACCTACCTATCTATTTTAAATGTGGATTTGGGCATTTTCAGGACCTAAACGTGTGGGGTATCATTTTTTAGTAACATTAGGACGCTGAATTGATTCGAATGAATCTGAGACACTCCACACTCACTGTTTTCCCAGTACTGTCACTCTAATGAATGATAAACCATTGTGGAAAAAATTGCACCATACGTTTCTCTTTGGCTGCATTATTGGCTACATGATAAATATATCTTTTGTGAGTTCCATTGCTGATTCCCTGCGACTTTGTTGTCCTTCGCCGAATGTTTTTCAACTGTGAAAGGCCAAAGAATAAATAAAAGTTCATGTTTAGGTCTACCTAAGAATTTGATTGGCACTCCCACTCCGTCACCCGTTCTGCATTTTTGTAATACACCGTGATGTGGATGCAGTATCTACCTACTGCCCCAGATTACGTGATCGGTGATCGGATATCTATTCGTGGGTATCCAATATCCAATCTGTGGCCCCTTCGATGTTTGAATTTCAGTTGCTAAACAGATGGAGTCATGAAGACGTGTACGACGGTACGTAGCTCACCAACACCATCTTTTTCGTTCCTGAAAATGGAAAATATTTGGTCTCTAGCTGTGTTAGTTGATACTCAAAAGAATAGGTTCTCACAAGGCGTCAATGTTTAGAGAGGTTGACCTCACAGGAAAAATAGTAGTGAAGTAGGTCGTCTCAAGTCAAAGTGGTAATTCATGAATTATTCGTCTAATGGAGGTGTCTGAGCGTTCCTCGAAATTGCCGTCGTTTAATGCACTGCGGATCGTTCGTTGTTCTAAGATCGCGATGAACTATCATGATGACCTAGATAAATGCCAGAGTTGATTCACCTCTTCGCGTAAGTCGCGAGTAGAATAATTGGAATTTCGAGGGGCTGAACGGCTTGAGTTGCATTCCTACCGCACTATTACAACAAACGCTGATAAGAACATTTCTTCAATTTATTACTATATTTTTTCTATGGCATTTTAGTCGATTCAGCGTCAGAAATGATACCCAACGCGCCTAGATTTCCCCAAAAATCCCAAAATTCATTTCCATTTATATCATGCCTCCGTTTGCCTCATCGGGCTAAAATTATTTTTAGCCCATGAAGGAGTTTTGGCTCGGAATAGCTTATTGTTAGGGCCCTTTGAAAGCCTTTTCCGAACCAGAAAGAGATCACTGGCCAAAATTTCATTGTTAGAAATGTTTCTACTATCAAAACGGAGGACGAATTTTAATCTAGACTTTTTTTTTTTTTTTTTTTTTTTTTTTTTTTTTTTACTTGATTTTTGGGAACTATGCATGCGGGTATTATCCTCTAAATTTTGGATGCTGAAACGATTGGAATGAGTCCTGAACTGATTGACCCACCAGGAATGGGTCAAAATGGGTTCTTACCTACCTATTGGAAAGAGGACAAAATTCCACACTCACTGGAATACTCTTGCTCTAGGGAGGAGGGAACCATCGTGGAAGAATTTGCAGCGTTTTTGATCTAGGCATCATCACAAACTGTCAAGCTTTAGGGCCAGTAGGAGAGGTTGACTTCTGGCATTGATTATTCAAGGAATAATGGACCAAAAAGGAAATGGGAAGGCTTCCATTTTGTTAATACAAATACAAGGGTTTATTGTTCCTAAACCAAAATTGCACCTCTCTTAAATTTTGAAAGAAAAAAAAAATCCGTTGCAAATTCGTTCGCAAGGGTTGGGTATTCCTTGCACCTGGCGCATGGGGACTCATTTCAATCGATTCAGCGTCCAGAGTTTATTGGATAATGATACCCCACCTTCGAATAGGTAGACCCATAACTTTTTCCCGTGGGTACCAATCGTCCCAGGACCCGTCTCATTGGATTCAGCGTCCAAAATTTGGTGGAAAATGATACCTCACACGCCTTGATCGCCGAAAACGTCGAACATTCATTTTTCGAAAAACACATTTTGACCACTACCCTCCCAAAATTTGGCTCGATCGGGCTGAAAAGTTTCGAGGACCAAAAGCCAGAAACGGATTCCTGACCAAAATTTTAGATTTTCAGAAAATTTTCTACTACCAAAATTGGCGGTCGAACATTTGCTAATTTTGATCTAGACACCTTGAAACGTCCAGAAAAAATTGTGGGCCAAACCGGAGAGATTGGCTTTTTGTATGATTATTCAAGGAATAACCAACCCAGTTGAATATTTTGCTGTTGTTTTTTAATCTTTTTGAATCCTCTAGGGTTGAGCAGGTCATTTTTTCTAGCGTGAATTGATCAATTTTCACCCGCTCAGCCGTTAACGTGCCTGCTTCAGTGAAATCGATGCTCGGTGACATAGGTAAAGGTGATCAGATGCTATCATAGAACCTTCATCGTCAACCTTCTAGCAATGAACCCTTCGTGAACCAAATTCGTTCTTCGATGTCATTCGGATCGATGTGAACTCCCTCCCACCCATTTCCTCTGTTGTGGGTCAAAACCTTAGCAGTTGGCGGTCGAGACGTGCCAGAAGACGCTCGTCTGGGGTAATCCCTCCGACTTTAATATAAACAGATGGATATTGATTAACGAGGAAGGTCACAGTCTATTGAGCCCCCGGACCGCGTGTTATGGTCGCATACCGCGGGATCGTTTTTCTTTCAGTTTACCCAGGACCAGCAACGAGCGCTGAGCTCATGTGAGGCCATCCATTCTAAATCCTGTTACGGTTTGTTTAAAACCCCAAAAAGCGCACGCTTGAATTTTATATTTTTCACGCTTCACACACTCGCACCGATTTCTATAATATAGAAGGTTTTTAAAAATAAAATATGAACTTATTTCGGTTCGAAACTTCCACCCAACTGAACCTAACTAAATGCTTAGAACTCCCGAAAACTCTAATCAGGAGCGTTTCACAATTTAATTCACATCAGACACTTTTCCGAAGTCTTTTATTGATCTTTTCGTTGGTTATTCCTTGAATTATCAACCTGTGTAATCATGCTAGAGGTCAACCTCTCCGATTGGCTCCAAAATTTGACAGTAGACGTTTCATGATTTCTATGGATTTTCGGCGATCTAGGCGTGTGGAATATCATTTTCCACTTAATGTTGGACGCTGAATCGATTAAAATGAGTCCGAAACACCCCTCACTCACAGTTTTCCCCATTTTCCAACCATCGTGGAAGACTATTTACTTATATCCATTAAAGTCTGTCAACATATTACTTCGCACGACTGCGATGGCCGTTCTGTTTGTGTACGTCATTATTGTTTATAGAAAGCCTCTAATTACTTAATTGAATGGCTTTGCATACCGACGGGTTGTTATAATTTATCTTCTTTATTTTAATGCCATTTAAAATAAATTGAAATACATGACCAAATTTAAAAAAAGTATCGTATGCTAATGGCGGGGGTCGCTAGGACCTGATCATTTTATTGAGCCCCTGAATCGACTGGATATGCTCCAGGAATATTCAACTTGGCTCAAATTGAAAATGGATTTGCATGAGCAATGGTTTGCCTCCATCTCCCATTCATTATGAAGCGAAATTGAACAAGGAAGCCTTCAAAAACTTACTTTTGAAAAACTATATTGATTTTGTAGCGATTGTCCTGAAAATTAGTTATGTGCAACTGAGTACTCAATTGGATTATATATGTTCAAAATTCCTGATTTTTCGGGGATTAATGACCTTTTTTTTGACCCGAAGGGTGAGTGCTATAGATTTGGAATGTACACGTGAAGTGACAAGATGAAGGATGAAACTAGGTTCATTTCTACCCAGGGTTTTGGTTAGGGGT
Source organism: Cyrtorhinus lividipennis (assembly GCA_019603395.1). Taxonomy (NCBI): domain Eukaryota; kingdom Metazoa; phylum Arthropoda; class Insecta; order Hemiptera; family Miridae; genus Cyrtorhinus; species Cyrtorhinus lividipennis. Next base: position 8,865,834 of record CM034004.1, on the reverse strand, counting down.
TAGTTTTCACCATGATGGACGGTCAGTTGCGAAATTGTCCCCTTCTCCGTTGTCATCCCTCTTGGCAAAAAAAATTGAAATTATAAACGTCACAAACTATCCTTAATTCAAAATCACAAACCGTAAACCATTCACTCTTTTTAATGACAATATTGGGGCCCATCTAGATTGCACTAGTTTACAACATTTTATTCTTAGAAATAGAATTCACCACTCACCTGAGGTAAGAAATAATTATGCACCAACCTTTATTTTCTACTCAAAATGTAATCTAATTGACGAATTTCGACTTTGTTTCAGAGTCAAAACGGTTCCGGGTGCCGGTCTGATCTACAGAGGAGAGATGTGAACCCGGAAGTGGACATATCAGAAGAAATAGAAAAATATTTGAGCGCTCTGTCAGTGAGCGAAACCGAATTTGTGGACCCGAAATTGAAGAGAGAGAAGCAAAGATTGCTCGATTTATTAACGTCTTATAAAAAATTGAGCGAGCAATTGGACAAAAAGTGCGAAGAAGCTGCCAAACACGGGATTGAGATACCCAAGAAGGAAATCTTGACGCGGAGGGCGGAGATACGAGCTTTGCTACACCCCGAAATATACAAGAACCCGAGAGAAGAGGAGAAGAGGAAACTCATAGAGAAATTTTCGACGAAACGGATTTTTTCAGAAGTCGACAAAGTATGCCCTCGGGATTTCACTCCGGTGCACTCAGTGTCGGATCCTAGGCAAGCGGAAAAAGATAGGTTTTGTCGACTGGTCGCCAGTGCGCCGACCCGTTTCCACAACATACTTTCCGAGCCTTCTGGAAGGTTCAAACGAGTCACAAGACCTCCTCTGACGCCTAAGAGTCACATCGACGTTCGAGAGACGGAAAAAGACCGGTTGGCGAGGATTTTCGCGACGTCGGCGGCTTTTGTTCGAGACCCGAATTTGAAAAAGAGGATCCTTCAGAAGTACAAGAAATCTAGCCGGCTGAGTACTCCGGAGACGACATCCGAACCGCAAACATCGCAGGTTTAATAATTTCTCATCTTGATAGTTCTTTTCACCATTTGGTGGATTGTACCTCTGCAATTCGTTCTTTGACAGTGTGACTTCTCGGATTTTTCTTACAAACCAGAAATAATAAATTCCGCAGAGAAAGTAAATTAATAATGCTGATAATTCTTTCACAGGGGTTGGTTATTCCTCGGTCCAGGAGCATGGAGACTCATTCCGATCGATTCAGCGTCCAAAAATTAGTGAAAAATGATACCCCACACGCCTAAATCGTCAAAAATATCTTGGGGATAATAGGGAAAGCAGTTGGCTTGACCCGGCCCATTCCAATCGATTCAAGGTACACGCTTAGGTACCAGGAATCTAGAAAAGTTCCAGTGGCGCCAATAGTTCTGGGACCCATTTCATTGGATTCAGCGTCCAAAATTTAGTGGAAATGATACCCCACACGCCAAGATTGCCCAAAATCTTGAAAATATATTTTACACGTTTTGACCGTACTCCGACCAAATTTTATCGGGCTGAAAGGTTTCGAGGACCAAGTAAAGCCAGAAACGGGTCCCTGACCAAAATTTCAGATTTTCAGAAAATTTTCTACTACCAAAATCGGCGTGGACGGTGGACGGTCATTTGCTAATTGTTATCCAGATACCGTGAAACGTCCTAAACAATTTGGCCCAAATCGGAGAGATTAACTTTCTGCATGAAAACATAGGTTGATTATTCAAGGAATAAACAACCAAAATGATAGTGATTCGAAGGAATGCGTTTGATACTAGAGGTCTCAAGCATTTCGAATACCGCGTTCATTTAGCACAGTTGAATCCCATGGCAAGGTAGAGTCAAGTGAGTCAAAGAGCCTGTAAAAATAGTGTGAAATACTTCAAATACTAAGAACTTGATAATGTTAGAGGTTGTGAAACCCTGAAAACAAAAAACATGTAATTTATATTTTTGAAAGAAATTAATTAAATTCGCAAAAACGAAAAATGATGACAATCGCCTGCTCAATGTGCCTTGTTAAGACAGATTTACTAAGAAGGGCAGGGTGTAATAAATTCACCTTACTCAGCACTTCACTTCATTATAAAGTACTTCTTCCAGAGAGGAGACTCCAGGAAAGGATTTTTTTTTTTTTTTTTTTTTTTTTTTTTTTTTTACCCAGGCACGAGTAATAATTATATGATCAATATCGTATACAATTTTCGCAACAATAATTATTGTCGTTTATTTTTCAGAGAGCTGAGCGTGAAATGTGCTTGGGTGCACAACCTACGAAGGAAAGTTACGCACCATTAAGCCCGGACTTGGTAAGATTTGTCAACCTTTGTCGCATTGCGTTTTTAACGTGGTTCTATTTCAAATGTTCCTTAACTCTAAGCTCTGTTCGCCCGTAAAAAAGCTCTCCATGGATGAAGAGCCGGCAGGTATGGGAGTGTGACGAGTGGTTTTGTGTGACGTCTTGTGTTGGTTCAACCTCTCAGAAGTTCTCAAGTTATTGTTGAAAATTGATGAATGATATGGGCTATTGCTATATATTTGTAGTATTCATTGTGCATCTTGATAAACGGAATAAAATCACGGATAATCTGTTGAGTGTTAAACGAAATCTGTAGCCCTGTGATGGGCTACAACATTGAAGAACCAACAAACCCGAGTCAGCGCTTCTCTGATGTATAAGGGTGTTCTTTTGAGCTTAACATTGGTCACAGATACTGTTTCGTGTATTCACATTTCACCCGTCCCTAGAGTCGTTCCTCTGTTCACTTATTTCACATTTGTAATCAGTCTACTTCCCTTGATACATTCACTGCACATACTGAAGCATTACATTACTCTTTCTGACGTTTATACGAATTGATCCACATTTCTCGTTTGATTTCCAGCATGAAATGGTACGAATTGGTGAGTATTCGCCTCTCAACAAACAGTCAAGTCCCGCTCAAGGCAGGACAGTTTTGGGAGTCGGGGAAAACGATGAAAAGAAGAAACTTCTCGAAGAGGAACGTCGCCGAGAATATCGTGACTATCGAGACCGGGTGAGTTTTGAGCTTGTCAAAAGGAAAAACTTGAAGGGCCGAACTTGAACCATTTTCGTTCATTGCATGCCATGCGTTTTCCATGATTGCAAACAGTTGTCTAACTCTGTATCGCGTTTTTTTTTTTTTTTTTTTTTGACAGTGTTTTACATGCAATTAGGCCAAATTAGACACGATTTTTAGGAAATTAGCACATTTTGAATCTCATTGAGAAACTTGTTTCTTTATAATAAAACCATTGTCTAATTATACTGATTATTCTCACAATTTTTAGGCGATATTCAAATTTTCAATTGATACTGTTGCTCCGTATAGGTTGTATTCAACGTAACGCACAAGACTGAACAATCTTTTGTTCGCCGTTCTGTTCTCTAAATTGCCCTCAAACCAATTGGCAGGTCTATTTTGTCCATCCACCATCACACTCCAAGGGACAATATGGGGTACAAAATGCCTTACCAAGTCTGATCTTCGCTCGAGTTGGGCTTGAACATTTGGCTTTACTCCCAAATATATCCTGAATGTATGTTTGAGGGCGTAAACCCGTAGTTTGGCCCCAAAATCCCTGAATTTTAATGAGTTTCGATTAAATTTTAGTTTCAAAAATGGTGCCAGATGAATACTAGTCATGAAAATGAACTATTAATTTATGATCAAGCCCTTATCTCATATTTATCTTCCGAAATAACAAGAAAATCAACTTAACGTAGACAACCCAGAATCCATAGTCGTGAAGAATACGAAGAGGAAAATTGACCAGTACTCATTCTCCCTTTCATTTTCCCAGGAACAGCAGGCCAAAGTCGACAAAGCGATCATGGTTTCCACCGAACGCCTCGAATCCAACGGACGACGCTCAGTCAGCTCAGCCTCAACTCAAACGGACGACTCCTTATCCGATTCCGGTTCCCCCGTTCAAAACGAACAAACCAAATCTTCTCCAAGATTCGAATACATCACGCCCAGAGGTGAAAAGCCCATCGTAAATTTTTTGGTTTAAAACTTGTGTTTTAATTAGAATTGTAATTATTGTAGGGACGTTTATTGTCAATTAATTTTCTTTTCATCGCCGTAGAAAAGCTTCTGTCGGATTTGTACGGGTCCAGAACTGCTGGCGAGATAGCTCAAGGTTAGTTTAATTAGTGCCGCCTCTGCGTGACTGCATGGAGTTTCAAATTTTTATCTCGCTGTTCCGTGACGCTTTATTATTAATTACAGTAGCTGAGGCTGACCTCTTTGCATTTATTATTCTTTCTTTTCTTCGGGTCAAATGACAAATTTTAAGTCTTACTTTTCGTTTAAGATGAAAAATCGAAGCGAATAGCATATGCCAGGGCTTTGGAAGAACAAATTAGAGAAAAGAAGAGACTGGAAGAGGATAAGAAACGACGTGAAAGAGAAGAGGAAGAATTGGAGGAACGGAGGTATCGTGAACAGGCGGAGCGCCTTCAAAGAGAGTACGACCATGAGAGGCACCAAAAGTTGGACTTGGTCTTTCAGGTGAGTTGCCAGCTGATGATTTTCTTCATACCATTCGTCATTTTAAAAATATAAAAACTCAAAATTTTCTTTGGTAGCGGCAAACTCAAGAGGAAATGTTGAGCAAAAAGCTTGCCGAGATGGATCTGGAAACGAAGGAATTGAAGAAACAAGAACGGCTGAAGAGAATACGAAAAGAGAGAAGCCCATCTCGACCGATTGCTGCTTCCAATTTGGCTGCTGTTCTGTCCGCTCTCCAGGTAAAGGCTACTATGATAGGCTTAAGACTTAAGCGGGAAGGACCAAGATTCGCATCATCAAGATCTTCGTTGAACATAATCTTCGAGCTGAATCAAAAATTCTTATCAATATTGTGTTTTAGGATCATGAAAATGGCGTTAAGAAGGTTGACCGAGGTCTGGCTGGTATGTCCAATCCATCGGTGCTGCCAGAGAAATCACCTGAACCCGGATGGGAGGAGGATTGGTCCAAAATGACCAAGTTGGAAGGAGTTGACTTGTTGCGAGAACACCGGACTCAGAAAGAAAGGTTGCAGCTACCGCCCATGGTTGATCCCGCCAATCGAGTAAGACGACTTGAAACACATTTTTCAGCCCCTAGTTGATCCTATCTCACATTAAGCAAGATTGCCACCAATGGAGGCAGAATACGGGAGAAAATGATGATTTTGATATGGGATTTAATAAGTTTTGAAGACCTAGGTGTGCGTTGTATCATTTTGTACTTGATTTCTACTTTGTAATATTATGTAATAACATAACAGGTACGTAATATTTTAGAAATTAACCCTATATATGGACTAGGCCCGTGATGGAGGCTGAATATCTTTCGAGTTGTACAATATACCAACTTATGGTCTTACTAAGCTAATGTTTTACTAAAAGTCTTTTTCATTTTCACTCTTCACACTAGCTCCTACTTATACATCTAGCAAACCAATTCTAGAAACAATGGATTTGATTTTGAAACGATGATTCGTCGTGACTGAAGCAACAGGATAAACATACATTCAGATCGGGAAATTGATTAATCTAGATAAATAATACTTCATTACTACCTTATAATCAACTATATCATATTTTGTACTTTGAGGATATGAATTTAATGCTAATACTCCTCTGTACGGAATCGAATTAAGCTGTAGACTTCATCTAGCATTATATGACTATGAGCATCTTATAACTATTGAATGTCCTTACTTTTCAATGCTTGGTGCAATGCACCAAGCATGCTTTACGTAGAGTACTCTTAGTTTGAGTAGTCTATAATAGAGGGGAGTGGACTCTGTCGGGTGCCTTAGGCCGGGTACACACGTTGAGGATTCCGAAGAGGATTCCCCGTTGAGGCCAACCTCTCCGGCCGACGGACCGTGTGGACGGGTCGAGGCCTTCAGTTGAGGCGGATTGTACAGGCCGCCAGGCCTTTCCAATTTTTGGAAAGGCCACCTGAGGCCGGGGTTCCGGTTCCCGGAACTGAACCCCTTCCCTCACGTGTGGATGAGGTGATCGGTTGGCCTCTACGTCGTAGGTATCGCTCGAGTATCGTCAAAGTGGTCGTAGCTCCTCGTTTATTTTTTGATTTTTGTTTATCGCCCTCAGAGGTTTTCCTCCATACCATCCGAATGAAGAATTTCTGAAGGATTTTGATATTAAATAAGGTCGATTTATCAGCACTCCCACTTATGGGCAGCCCATAGAACAACAGTGACTGGACTACTGCACAATATACCAGTTTTAATTAGTATTTGTTTTCAATTTTCTTCTATAATGAGAATATGTACGTGCCCTTCCTCAGTTGCGTTGCCATAGCCGATATCTGGAGATTCCACTTCAACGGACTTTCGATGATGATTCCTAAACATTTGACATTAGTATGGGACATAAACATGACATGCTGGCAAACACTTCGAACAAATTTTTCTGTGAAGAAAAAGGTTTTAGATTAGCTGACGGTAAACCCCTAATTAACCAAGAAAATGGAAGGAACATCAACCAACCACTAAAGTGGGTCCTCTACTTATGGGAACAAACTGAATAAGGACATGACTATGAATGATAAAGCATTTTGAAAGAAAATGCTAATTCTCTTCTCTGGATTATGAGAATGATGAATTGAGTTTCATATCACTGATGTTGTGGTTAATTGAAAATGTTCAATTATGATAGCTGTTGATGAATGATTTTGGCTCCTTCGTCAGATTGAGAGGAAGAATGGACACCAACCCGACGCTTACGTTCCTTCGAGCGTCAACGACGCGTCGCGAAGAGGTCGCGACTATCGGCAACAAGCTGAAGACATGTTGAAGGCGCCAATTGACGACGCGATCATACTCGACAATCTGCCTCACCGATCCTCCGTTTCCCTCCCTGCACCCAGAAGATCAAAGTCACCCGTTTTGCCCGCCGTCAGGACTGAGTCCATGCTGAAGAGGAATTCGAGGATACTTGACGAAAAATGGAAGGTAATCTCTTCATTTATGAACGGGCATAACGTGGCTGGTCTTAACCGGGGTCTTGTGCAGCATGGTGGAGGGGGTGGGTGATCATGTTCATGATCTTTTCAACAGTAGTTAATTGGATTGAGATCCACGGCCAGTCTTGAGAGCTGCTGCTATGTCTGGAGCACACCAGAGCTTCGGCAGGAGATGATAATGATGAGCAAGTTGTCCCCTAAGCTGAACCCCCATTGATGTCGCCATGGATATGGATTCTTACAGAAGCACGTCCTGTGCACAAGCGTTCCACTTGGAGATATCTCAAGCCAATTGATGTGAACTTACTAGCCGACATCTTTTATCTTTTCACTAATCTCTACCTAATCTTTCCAGGTACCGGCGGAAACCACTCACGAATTGGGCCGCACAATGGTCGACCGCGACAACATCCTCACACAACTCGGCGCCTTTCGCCGTCAACTCGCTCAAGAGCATACCAAACTCGAAGAGCGCATCCGAGGTCAGTCATCTTGATATTTGTCCACTTGGCTGTACTCTCACTACCCCCCTTCAAACTCCGACTTCCCGTAGGAGCGCCTCTGTCGGCGGTTTTGCGTCCTGTGTGATTCATCATGTCTGTTTTCTTCGTTAGAGTGTAATATTCTCTATCGAATCTTCCGCATTGTGCCTAATCCGTTTTACTGAAACCACGTTTTGCCATATTTCTACTGTTATTCAATTAATTTGTGCTACTTACCCAAGTCAAAGCGCTCTCTATGATTAATCAGATTCTACTTCATTTTCAACATTTTTCGAGCTTCCTACTTGAGTTTATTGTAGACTACGAGTCGAATCTATCCAAAATATTTTTATAATTTGTTCAAAGTTGTACTTTCATGAGGCTGTTTTATGTGTTTGAACTACAAGTAGTGTTACTACAACAGTGTTCTGAATATTTTATTACTGTGATAACTTTTTTTGTTTTCATTATTTTTTGCTTCGACTCACTGACCCCAAAGCATAACATTAATTAATGAATTGCATATTGACATGTACGTGATTGTTGATTTATTCATACTTTTGTACAAAGATGATTTCTTTTTCATCCTAATTAGTTGGTAATGTTTGCGGGTGTTTAACAAGTGTCACGTTTCCCTCCATTTTTCATAGTTTGAATAAAATTTTCTACTAGTACAATTTATCTACTCGTTGTTTTTATTTCATTCAACAATCATATCATTATTGCGACGTAGACCTTTGGAAAATGAGAGATTTCTGGCACCTAGGCTTGAGGGGTATCATTTTCCATTAAATTTTTGACACTGGTGTGTGTGTCTACTGGTTCTTGAGGTTGACACTTGATTGTAATGAGTTTCCATGCTCCTGTTCCGAGGAATAACCAACCCTTGTGAATGAATTTGCAGCGTTTTTACTGTATAAAATAGTTTTTGCCCATTCTTCCTTATCCCGGTTGAATGTTGACAAGGTTTTGCGTTTCCATTCATTCCTTACTATTTAATATCAGTACTCAATCATTTGAAACGTTGAGGGCCCCATCAATAAGGAAATTTGACGCTTTTTCCTATGGTGAACTCAAAGTTGAGATTATCTTGTGAATTAAGGGAGTCATAGCCGTTTAAGTGATGTCAGGTCGAAAACACTTCAAGAAATCGTTAATCGTGAATAATTCGTAAACGAAGCCTCTAAAAAGAAAAGTCCAGAAGACATTTTTTGTTGCAAATGAGTTGTGCAATTAACCTCTTGCCTACGTTACATGAAACAACAATAATAATTATTTAATTGAATTGAATAGTTTTCAATGTCGAAATTCCCGCCGTTCTCTTGGAAAGCTCTATGCCAACCACGAGCTTATTCGTTTCTCGTGGTGAATTTGTAAAGGTATTTACATATTAAGGTATTATCAATGTCCACGATGATTTCGCACGATGACGGTGAATCCCCCCCGACGCATTCAGTCACTTCTCATTTGAAGAAACACGAAAACAAAAGTCTCAGTGACCACGCAGGATTTGAGAGTGACTCAAGATCTGATTCGTTCGTGTTGTCTGTTTTTCTGATGGAATTTGTTTATTATTTCGTCAGCTTTTCCCTCGATTTGTTTCTCCTCCATGGATTGACTTATTTCGCTGTTTCCGAAGGCCCAGCGTACATTTACACTCTCGTTTTTCGAGCGAAGTAAGAAGAGACTAAACGCAAATTCATTGACCGTTTTAGGCGCTGCATTCACTTGTTTGCTTCGTTTTACATATTTTATGTTGACAGAGCTTGCGGAGCCGCTTTGTCCATCTTATTCGGAGCTGTGATTGACTCGTACATTCGCAACCTTCGATTTTTCGTCCTTCTTATACTTTTGGCTTTGCTCCCTATCTGCCCCTTGATCTACTTCGTCATCTCATTTCCTGTTTATTGGCTTTCAACCCCAGCTAAACTGTACATATTTCAGTACGCAGCCGCATTCCATGGGCTTTTCTGGTGAGTCGATTATTTGAATGAGTTCATTGCCCACAGCAGTGATTTTATCACAACTCGGAGAGATTGACTTTTTGCTTAAAAACATAGGTTGACTATTCAAGGAATAACCAAGGAATATAATATGATTATTGGTTTCAGCATAATGGAACCCGTCAGAGTTTGTACGATTGCCACCGCTGCTATTGAGGTTCTCGGATATACGAAAAATCGCACGTTTTTCGCTCGCCTGGTACTTTGCCAAAAGATCGGTATCGCAACTGCTGCCTTGGGAATCTACCTATGCCGATCCAGCCGGACAAAATACGCCACCCTCATGTTGATTAATTTAGTGTTCATCGCGATGTACATGATATTTTGGCTCTTCTGCGTAAAAACTCTGCTCATTTCGGTGGGTTGTGTTCATGGATCAAACAACAAACCCACTTATCGTAGCTTGCCGGGACCTTGAACTCATGAACGATTTGAACGTTTTCAGCGACAGACGCCGGTCGGTGTCGTGGAAAGAACGCTCCTGAATTTAGTTTTTTATTCCTCCAAAAAGATTGATCAAATTTGCCTACGGCGTCGCATATTTGGCCATTCTTCAAGCCGAACAGAATATAGATTCGTCCACTTTAGGGAGAGGACTGCCTGGAATGCTTGGACGACGATTGGCATTGTGGCCGTCCTGATTCCGCTAACAGGATATTTCACGATCACGGAGGGTGTTGGTAAATTTCGTTGTACAGTTCGTGTTTATGATGACGACGTGAACACTCATCCTCTCTGCTAATCTTGATTTGGATTTTGTAGATCATTTTTGCTCTCTGCAAAGCTCAAACCTTATCTTCAAAACCGAGCAATTCCCACTGATAGGTACGAAGGCGTGTTTTTTCATCGCGACGTTCCCATTTTTCGAATGGCTGATCGTACCGCAGCTGCGGAAGACTTTTAAATCTGTGCGCACTGAACAGTTGGCGCTTATCGGTATCGGAGCTCTAATTGTTACCGGAGCAGTTTTGTGGGCTTCTGTCATCCAGCACATGATTTTAAGAGAAAAAGATTACGTGACTTATCCAGGTCAGCCGTCAGGCCACGTAAGTACTTACTAGAATTGAGTAGCCATCATTAAACTAAGCTCGTGACAACAAGTTCAGCATTCATTCTTTCAAGGTCGTTCTCATGAATTCAATTTCATCGAAAACTAAAGTCCGAGGGGAACATCTTAACAAACTGTTGGGACTCCCACGAAACGCCTGGTACGACCTGGAACCCTACGTGCCCTTCAAGGTTCTGCACGTTCCCTTGGCTCTCATTCCATTCCAGCTGTCACTTTACAATAGTGAATATGGGATTTATGACGATTTTAATTTGACTTTCGTTGAAGACTATTTCAATTGGTTCATTGTATGTCCTGAAAAATTCGTTCAGGTAAGTTAAGGACAGTGTAAACTGGCTCTAGAGTATACTGATTAAATTATAACGAATCCCGCATATTTTTACAACAAAAATCTCTTCATAAAGGAGATGGGTTATGATGGCACCCCCGCTTTTTGGAAAACCAAGGTAGATTGCTTAAAAAACCGCAGTCTTAGCTGAAAATGGGATCTATTTGCTTATAAAATATCGACTTGCCAAGGAAAGCATTCAAATCGCGACTCCTTGTAGAAGATATGAGCGCTATATTAAGATTAAGTTAAGTGCTGGACGACTTGGGTAAAGAAGAAGTATACAAGTATACCCACAAAGAAATTTATTGACGTTTGGTCTCAACACCGCACAATCAAGACCACGCTGAAGATCTTGGGATATCAGCGATCAGAAGAAACTTGTTCAAAGAGAAGACAGACCCAATTCTGGTCAGAAGAAGGAGAAAGCACAAGGGGCTCACGTAAGAACTGAGTAAGCTGTGGAGAGGCTTCAAAAAGGATGATCATCTTCATTTCTGCATCCATAGTCGTCGCCGAACCCATTCCAAACATCATCCAAGAACACAAGCTTACAGAGTCCGCATGAATAGTGTGTTACATGTAGAGAATGTGCTGAATTTCTGACTGGCAAGGTCACTCGATTCTAGAATTGTCATATATATATCTTGAATAAAATCTCTTTTAAAACGTTAAATTAATCAGGCAAAGGTAGTAATTTTACACGAAAAACCGTGGTTATACGTAGTTGTCCTTAGTTAATAACATTACACACATCAGATTGTAGTACTGACCTTTGAAGAGCAAATTGATTCCTATTTAGGCCAAGTCAGCGGTTTTTGAGCAGTCGACCTTGGATTTAACAAGGGATATCATTACCTTATATGCAGTCCATGAAATGGTTGTAGAGAGCGGTATTTTCATATTTCTGTAGAAAATAGAGTTGCTATTATATTGCTTGATATATATATTTTCATTGTATCACCGACTTTTAAATCTAGTAAATGGAGCAGTTCTTGCATTACTATCATTTCCATTCTGAAATAAGCAAATTCTCTAAGTCTTGAGGGTAACATCATTTGTATGGCGCTTGGTGATTCAGGAAGGAATTCCCTTAATCACCATTTTAGTATTAAAGTGAGTATACCCAATCAAATCTCAAAAAACATTCGTGTAATTTCCAGCTGCCAGTGGGAACGTTTCATCGAGTACCCGAAATAGCGGCGGATCCTAAATATTTGTCAAAAGCGATCGTCAACGTCATTTGTCGCTTACCGCTTTGTCAAGGCTATTTAGAATTTTGGAAAAAATCCAGGAATTCAATCAGAGTTTATTACCCAACGCCTGAACCTGTTACAACGCTTGAACTGGCGGGGGAGTAAGTTTCGTGTTGCGTTTTAGCTACTTAGAAAAATATGCGTTCAGTTCTTTAAAGTTACGTTGGTTTCAGATTCGTCATCACATTCGCTATGGTTGGAAACACTACTGGTGTCCGAAAATTCACCTTTACGTTTCATCGACTGGCCATTTACATCGTCACGATATTACCACCTGCGGGTTAGTACAATTTGTTCGGTGCTGTCAAAATAGAAAAATTCACTACCTATAAACTATTAAGTCTCTATGAATACTTCACCACAAAGTAACTACTCATGTAGGTACTATTAGGTAATTGTTGATGTGTCATAATCAGTGTGTCCCTCCTCAATAACTAGCGGATATACATAGACCACAGTTGTCAGTGGAGTATTGATGTCTTACTACTGCCTCCACTAGCCCACTTTTGCCACCGTTGTGTCCACCATAATGTATGTACCTCGTGTGTTTCAGACAGGCCATAATTATCTGAATGTTTTACTGGCTCTTCCTATGTTGAACGCCCTTACCACTAGTAAACAGTATGAGTAGTCAGTAGGCCATGGCTGAATGTTTCACATGGCCAGTTCGAGTTGTAGGTACAACTAGTTCAGAATTAGTACAAGTCAACAAGAGGCCATATCATAATGTTTCAGAGGGCCTATCCATGTCACTAATCATAGCCTTTTAGTCAGTTAAGGAACCTGCATAATTGGGTCAGTAATCCTACTACTTGGTGGACCCACTTAGATCAGATCAGACCCAATAGGACAAGTAAGAGAGTAGCCAATAAAGACGTAAGGTAAACCTAATATACCAGAGCACTCTCTTCGCCATGCCATGAAAAAAAAAAAAACTTTTCCATGGCCATGCGCCCCACTCCAACTAACTAAACTAGGCACTAGTCTTGTCCACACAGGAAGCATTAGTTCCGTTTCCCACCATTGAAGCGCTGTAGTGTTTCCTCCCAGCTTATCACTACCGACTATTTTCAATACTAGCGTCAGTAATATGTGGGAGATTGCAGTTAAGAGTCAATTCTTAGTAAAAATTCTTACTAAATTCACCTTAATTACATCAAACAAGAAAAATTTCATCCTAGGTGTATGAGCATTCATAATGCAACCAACGGTCTTGTCTGCCCTGCTCCCCATTCATTCCCCCTCTACCAGCATGCCTACCAACCTTAATTTCCCATTGGGTATTGCACAACTACTGCAGCTCATCAAAAATAATCAAAAATTAAAAAACAAATAAATTAAAATTAAAAATCATCTGACTTACAAAATGTTAGGCTGGCATACTTAATTTAAACATAATAGGTATTCAATTAATTAAAATTGAAATTTAGTCGTGAGATTTTATTTCTATTTTTTACTAATTTAATAACAAGCATAAATTAATTTAGTTTTATTGAATCAGTATTCTCAATTGATCTAGTAAATTGAAAGAATGATGTCCTTATCAATGGATCTTCTATCAATCACTCTGCTGAGTCAAGGGGTTCCTAATGTTTCAGAACATGCTGCGTTGAAGAAAACCGACTCCGGTAAGTGAGTTTCTTTTTCTCGTCCCACTTTGCTTCCCCAGGAAGTCGGTCACGGATGGAAGGCACAGTTTATGAGAGCAGTAACTGAGATGCTTCCTCCAGATCGGCTCGTGGGACGGCAGCTTCCAGCATTCGAAGGACTTTGAAAGGAAAGATTTTGATAAAGCGTATAGGAACAGATAGTTGACGTGACCCTGCATGAATGAGCAGAATAAGAATGACCTGTGGTAATTGTGAAATTTCCACTGTTGAGTACCAAAATTGTTTGCTTCATAAAAACTTATTTAGGTCATACATCCCCAAATAGAATAACTTGTTTGTTGTTGACATATTTCGTAAAATAACTATTCCACACAGCGTGTTTCTTCACTTCCACGGTTTTAATCTTCAATTTATTATTATTTTTAATTCAACGAAATAAAATATTATTGTCTGAATTCCTGTTTCAGCACACCGACTGAAAAACCCCCATTTTTGGTTGCTCTGTATGCAGGTAATTTCATATTATTCGTGTGCATATTGATTATTTCGTTTTTGATTTATGTTTCAGGCGGTCGGGCGGCAGCTGCTGTGTCCGAGTACGCGTTTATTAGAATTGTCCCGACAAGTTCCCCTCCAGACATACCGTACGCCTGGATTTACCCCGAAGCTATCCTACACGCTTTGTCTGAACTCTTCTCTAAAGTAAATCCAACCTTTGGTACCTCGAAATCGTGTAAAGATGAATCGAAGTGACACGGACTTGTTACCCATCTTCCAGGCCTCTCTGTACGCTTGGCTCTACGACGCTTCGCCTCCTGAATTGAGGTCGACATTTTTTTGTTTAACAACGTTCTTGTCAATGCCATGGTACATTCTGGTTTTTCACACCGAGAATCCTCTTGACCTACAACAAGTCAAACCATTGGGACTGTTCTCACTCGCATGCGTTCACGGATTTCTTCTTATCATTTACTGTTGCTCATGTGTATTCTACTGCCGAAGGTGTGCCATCCGAGTATAGTAATTCAACATACTATTTTGATTCCTTCGTTGAGTGGATCGTGATAAGTTGAATGCCCACAGGACTTTTGAAGAAACTGGGGACGAGCCGAAGAAACTGGAAGTCAAAATAGACGGAAAATCCCCAGTGACGAGCGAGGGAACCTCAAAAAAGAAAAGAGTATGAAGTTGAGCAACAAGTAAGGCGTGAATAAATGAATATCATTTGAAACCGTATCGAAATCGATTAGTATGTAATTCTGTAGCATAACGATTTATTAATGTTCTCAAGGGTTATTTTCAATTTAAATTCATGGAATGATTTGCGACTGAATCCAAATTTTCCCCGCCCAATAACTTTCTCATTTTACAGTTGAAATTGTGAACATGAACAGTAAGTAAAAATTTTTAATCCATTGGATTGTTCCACAAAATGTGAAGATTCGCTAATATGTAGCCTCATGTTTTAGACCCCAATTTATCTGGGATACCCAGCTCTATTAGAGCAAAATTGCCATTATTTGTACAAGGATGTTAATATAAAGGAAATGTTATCATTACCGACCCTGTAAGAACCGCTTTAGTTTAGAGAGTCATTACTTGCTCTCGCGATGTTGACTAAAAGAGACAGGCCTGGCACTGTAAAAAGTCAAGTGACCAGCAAGATGTAGAAGGCCATTGAATTGACGGGAACATGGATAATTTTAAAACTCCGCGAAGTAGATCTTCAATAAAAAAAAAATTAAAATATTGGAAAAAACAAAACTTGTCAACCGTGACACAGCTCTTCCTATCCAGCTTTTTAAAATTTTTACGTTGAAAAAACTTCAATTTTGGGGACCGTGATGTACAAGGTTCAGACCAGTGTTGTGCTCCTACATTCGTGTATGTAATAGGAACGGGCTTTGCGTAGCGCCTTCTATTTGTACCGCTACCAAGCCCGAGACGCAGAAATGAAGTGCGGAATATGACTTGTGAACGAAACCAGTTAGTGAGCCTCTTTATCCAACTGGCTTGACGGCCGTCAGTAGCTTTGCATGTAGTACACATCAGAGTAGCTGACTATTAGGTCGAGCAATAAATTTTTCGTGATAAATTGAGCTTCTGACAACATGAAGGAAAAAGTAATCAAAATTGGTTTTACGTACCTATTCATTTTGTATTATGATTATTTTTGTTTTAATTCAAAATTCATCATTTGAACGTCCAATTCCCTCAAAGTTATGTTCTCTTCAAATTACTATGCTGATGAAGTAAAATGTGAGTTAGTCATCCCTATGTCACTAGACACAAGGTTCATCTTAAGTTCTCCCATTTTGCCAGAAAAGGCAGAACGGCCGATGGTGAGGCTCACTTGTACGTTTATTAATCAAAACCGGAGTTCCGGAAATGTATTATTCCAAAAATAAAGTATATTTTCCGAGGACTACTTCTTATTTCAAGGTGTCAGTGGAGCTACAATTATAATTGAGGCCAATTTTGAATTAGTTTAAATTAATTTTAGTTGTAACAAGTCTTGTATTGAAATACAGGGTGTCTCACTAGCTGCCTTCCTCCCGTCCTAAAATCGTCCATTTTTTTTTCTTTGAATCTTCATATTTTTTGCAAGGATCTCAAATATCTTATATTTGCGCACCTGCGCGATTCACGAGATGCTATCCGTTTCTTAATTCGGCTCAATTTCTGCGGAATAGTTACCAAAATGCGTTTATTTCACGTTAAAAAAAATCATGTTTTTTGAAGCTTAAATGAATAGATTTTTTTTTAAAATTGAGAGTTATAAACAAACTTATGTTATTTTATGTGCAAATACGCACTAAAAAAGAGGATTATTTCATTTTGACGATTTAAGGAGGGGGAGGGGACAACCCGTGGACACCCTGTATACATTTTTGTTGCTTTTGAGTATTTCAATTTTTTATTTATCACAGATTTTAAATAGCTAAGTTTAGTCTAGTGTTTTGATATATATGTTTATCAGCGATACGTCTGCGTATTATCCTCTACGGCTTTATAGACCCGGTTGCCTTGATAAACACCGGTGATGCGAGTCCAGAACCTTACGACACTTCGGAAGGATTAAAAGACGAAAGTGCGCCCACCAACTAAAGTTATTGATGGTCAACCAAAAACTGATATTTTTGAGATTTTCTGGGACAGATATTTCCAGTGCTACGAAATGAGAAAACGTACGACCAGCTAGTAGTGCAGCAAAGAAGAGAACATTGAGGGCCCTGTCCACGACAACGCGGAGAGAGAGACCCAGAGAAATCAACCATTGTGAATAAAGTTTTAGCTTTTTACACACGCGCGATTTCACCCTGCCGCTCATGAAGCAACGGCTACGACGATGAGCCAGACCACGAGTGATTATGAGTCTTTGTAACAATGAAAGCTTTGGTTATGAAGACTCAACATTCGCTCAGTGTACGAAACTTTCGGAGGCAAACAAGAAAACACGCTATTGTTGTGATCGAATATGAGTACGATGGGAACTCGACGTTTACGATGGACTTCTAGTACGGCTTAGCTATTTCGAACAATGCGTATGACGAGACGTAATGCAGAAAGACAAGGCCACCGAGGGGGTCGATGTCATTTCACGGGAGGATGGACTTTTACCAACTTTTGTCGGTCTTTTTGGGTGGCCCGACCGGTGAGTTTGAAGACCTCCATGAGCGTCTGGACAGGAGGCTAAACAAACTCAACCCAGCCAAAAGTTAAATGGACCGTACAATGGCCACAAAGACACACAGTGGTCGTCATTTTCCTCGAGTGTCTCTTGAAACGGGTGAAGGTAACGTTCGAGGGAGGGATCAATTGAGCGAATAATCCGTATCTCCTGGCGCAGACTCCTGGCTCCGAGCGTGCGGTCGCCTGGACAATTCAATTAGGTGACCGTCGGAGGGTCCTTTCTGCCTGTGGCACCAGAAGGCTTTGGACGAAGTCAATCCCTCCTCCAACAAATGCGAATCCGCTTATTTGCAAAGCTTGCAGAGCTTTGAAGGTTACGTAAGAGATTTATATCTTCTGGCGGTAGATGTTAAATTAAAGTTGCTCTACGACCACTGACTAATGAAAACAATTTCTTTTCGGTATTGGTAGAAACATATTTGACTGTGAAAAATGTGAAACCACCGCCAATGGATTGGTTTACCTAATCGTGCAATTCAAAATTCAACTGAAACTGTAAAAAGAAAAATTATTTCAACCGCAAATAAAATTGCAATAATCGATACCGAAAAACTCATTTTGACCGAAAAAAAAAACCTTTTCTTTCCGTATTGGTTAAAAAAACTCGGGAAAGTATAATAGGAGCCGATAAAATATAGTTTAAAAAACCTATGTTTTCTTGCAAATGGTCAACCTCTCCGATTCGGCTCAAATTATTTTTCTGGACGTTTCATGGTGTCTAGATCAAACACACGGGTTGGTTATTCCTCGAATGGAGGAAACAGTGGATGAGGCGGGTCCCGAACCCATTCCAATCAATTCAGGGTCCAAAATTTAGTGGAAAATGATACACCCCCCCCCCCCCCCCCACACGCCATTCATCTAGCCTAGATCAAACCGCGGCGCAAATCGCCAGCGCGTTCGGCAGAATTCGAAAGGTTGTTGGTTCGAGCCCCACACTGGGAGAAAACTTTTTTGTTTTCTGATTTAGTTTTTTAACCCATAAATTGAACGATAAATTGACCAATAACTTTTTCCAGTGGATGCCAATCGTTCTGGGACCAATTTCATTGGATTCAGCGTCCAAAATTTAGAGGAAAATGATACCCTACTCGCCTAAATCGCCCAAAATCTCGAAAAATCCATTTTTCGAAAAACACATTTTGACCCCTATCCCCCCAAATTTGTTCCGATCGGGCTGAAAAGTTTCGAGGACCCGTCTCGGCCGGGAACAGACCCCTGACCCAAATTTCAGATTTTTAGAAAATTTTCTACTACCGAAAACGGCGCGGACAATAGACGGTGTACGGCGGACGGACATTATTGACCTTTTTTGATCTAGACACCATGGAACGTCCAGAAAAATATTTTGAGCCGTATCGGAGAGGTTGACCTTTTGCATGAAAACCAATTTTTACGAGGTACCGACCCGTTTTGAGCAGCCATCATCAGGAGCTGCCAAACTGAGCATTCATCGGAAAATGTTCAATCAAAGTTGGACCAAATCAATATGCGGTGCTCCTTAATTCTTAATAAATGCGAAGATTATTCGCTTTCCTAAGTTTTGATACAAAATGCGGAGTTTTGGTGACGTAGTGTTTGCTGCTCTGGCTACCTATTACCGTCCAATGGTTCCACGTGTAAGGAAGCACGTCTTCGGGTGGAGCTGAAGACTTGTTCCATTGAATGATGCCACAGAATAAAAGTATAAATTTTATAATCCAGAACCGAACCATAATTTTTTTTTTAAACAAGCTTACATTTTGAGCTGAAAAGGCATACATTTTACTCGCGTAAAAGCAGTATGTTTCATCTCATTACCAGAAGCAACTCTGAATCATGCTGACTGACTCATTCTAATGTTTAAAATATTGGCCAATCCAGCGAAGGATAACGGCTCGCATAATTGGCGATTGACGCCCAAGGTTATGGGTCAAAATGAGTGTCTAATGTGCGTTTTCAAGATTTCTGGAACCTAGGCATGTGGAGTATCATTTTCCACTAAATTTGGACACTGAATCAACTGGAATGAGACACCATGCTTCAGGTCCGAGGAATAACCAACCCCTGCGAAAGAATTTGCAGTGTTTTTCCAAACAATATTCCTGCTGTAGAGCGTTGGACATTGGGCTTAGAACAGCTTAGCTTAGCTAGCTTAGAACTGTAACTTAGGTCCTCCTAACAATACAACCTTTTGTAGTAAAACAACTTCAAATTGTTCCAACAGAATTCGCCTGTATCAACTAGTCCGAGGAAAAAACATGATAAAATTTACTGACTGGAATTCAGAGGACTCCGTTCATGAAAAACCGCGGGCATCACGTTTCGAACCTGAGCAATGAACTTGAACTAGGGAGGCGGGAATGAACCGGAGATAAAACAGTGCGAGAAGTTGAGGACTCCGGGGTCTGTGGCCTTGCTGGTTTTACCGGACTTGTCACGATCCTGACTTGGGACAACCTCGAGCAGCCATTTTGTCCCTCGGAGGGCAAACTTATCGCCTTTCACGCCTCATCGCTTCGCATACAGCAGAGCGAAAAAAACCTCGAGCAACGTTCGATTTATATTCCAAACGATTTTTTACGATATCGAATTTTGGCAACGATCTTGATGTAGTGTCTTCAGTCCTCAGTCTTCAGTGTGCCACTGTGGGACTTTTCAGAGAAGTCAATCACTCACCGCACTATTACACATTTATTACACTTGAATAGCTTTCGTTAGGAGTACGAGATTAGTATTTAACTCTACAATATATGATTCTGTAGACTTTCGGCGATGTGTCTTCACTTAGAATCAGAACATCATTACCCAATCAACGTCAGAACTAGGGGTGTTGATATCACTGTTTCAGTGTGGGATCTAAATTCGCAACTCATAAGTTGACTTTTGAAATAAAAATACTTTTCTATAAAAAGAACATTTTGTGCGCGATTTTCCAATTTATTTAATAAATTCATAATTTATTTGATTTGATTTTTTCTGTCGAGGATAAGAATTGAATTAATTCTTGAGGATATACTACTCGTACGATGTATAATATATGATATTATTCTAAACTCCGCTTGATTCCCAAGGTGGAATGCATTCTAAGTAGACCTTTTATACATGGTCTCCTCGGTCAATAACTACGTATGTAACTCACAACCATTCCTGTGGGTCATCTAATGTACTGTTGACATTCATTGACTCACTTATCAATCGTTATTTGAGGTAAGCAAATGTTATCTAAGCGATAGGTTGAAGTGAGATAATCAATGGAACCGATCACACTATCAATCAACACTAAAACGGTGCGAGTTAAATTTTGAGGGCAATTAATCTGGCAATTTACGAGGCTCTCAAACCCCTTGGTCGGTTTATGGGATCCGAGCAGGCTACGGCCGTGGCTCGAGAGTGGCGATAAGGACATCAAAGGTATACTCAATGACCCTGGGGAACCTGGGCTCCAATATGCCTTCCTACCGCTCAGTCATCTTCCCTTGCCAGGGTACCGGTAAATGGAATCCAAACGCCGTATACATAATTCATGACAGGTGAGATACTTGACGCTATCTTCTTTCATGTAACTACCCACCCCATCAGTGAAGATATAGTGCATAGAGGAATGGCATTAGTATTGGGTAGTATTAGTATACCAGTAACATCGACGGAGAATCCCTAGAGGGAATTCGTTCAGTTCCGGAGCAAAGTGATCGAAACTAGGCTACACCTATGGGGAGTCTCCCTCAAATATTGCGTGTTGATACACTTTGGCGGGGACCAGGAAAAAACCTGAACGTTTTTTCAATTTGTCAACATTTACTTAAAATGTATCCTTTCACATGAATTGAGCAAAACACGAAAAAATTAAGTTGAGATTTTTTGTAACCTATCATGGGATATAACTCCCACTAAATTTTGAACGCTGAATCCATTTTGATGCGTCTTAGACCAATAATTGGTCTGAAGGGATTCCTCTAAAAACGTTCTAAGAAGAGCTGGTTTTCAAACAGGAAACAAGAAAAACGTTTTACAGTTACCCAATCGATTTTTTGTAGTTTTTTTTCTCTTAGTGGTAATCTTCCCAAGATGTTTTACCCAGTTCTAATTAATTTAAAAAATTGACAATTATGCTATTCTCCGACTGGATTTCAGCGTAAAAAAGTTCCCTCCGAGTAGTATATAAAACGGTTTTACGCTGAAACGTCGAGGGAAGAAATTATTACCAGTTAACGGTCTTATACTGCTGGGGAAGGAAAGTTTGGGAAAGAGTTTGTACCATGAAGGCACCAACGCTAAATAAAATTGGGATACTTACAATGGTAAAGGAAAATGATAATATTCTTTTCAGATTTGAGGCCCAAGAGTAGAAAAAACTAACTTCAAACTAGAAGTCCGCACATGTACCTACTTCTCATTGAAACTAAAATTATATTACGGACATTTTTTGGTCTTCGATATAACAATACTTTGATGTAACATTGTAGTACCGGAGGGTTGTCGGTCCTGCGCACAAAAACCATTACATCAAAGTATTGTTATATCTGCAGACCAAATGTCCTAAATATAATTTAGATCGAACTACACTGTCTTAGTTCTTTGATCCTACAATAATATTGTACTAGGTATCAAGATGGGAATAAACTAATTCCAACTTATTTTGAGGAAATCCACCCAAGGAGGCCGTCAACGTAGAGCCATAAGCTATTTGGTTTGTAACATCCGTACAAAGTAGAAGAATAGAATGCTCAGATACACTTTTTAGTCGATAGAGTGTAACTACCACCAAAAATGTAATATTACTCTTATTAAATTTATGGTGAAATTGTATGAAAAAAAAAAATCTTGAGGGGCCGCAAGATGACTTTGAAGAAGTAACGTTCTTAAACATATCGGTCTTGGGAGCTCCTTCGCAGGTTGCATTTCTCGTTTCTGCGATAAATACTCGTTCCTTGCATCCTTCAGTCGTTTATTTTTCACTTAGACTCACTCATCATAATAAACTCAACGTTTAATTAACTGTACGTCTTTTTGGCGAGAGCGGAAGCACCCGGACTCGGCAATTTTGAGAGCGCGATCATGACATTGACATTTTTACGCGGACCGCGAACTTTGAACGTTAGAAATTGAAATAAAAATGTCGGAATCCACCAACAGGTGGCACCACATGATAGAATAGGTCCTAAGGAACGTTTCTACGCTGAAAACGCTGTATCGAAAAATGTATAAGTTAGAACGTTTTTAGAGGAACCCCTTCAATTGGCGCCTCCGAGTGTGTGTATGGGTCAAAATGGGGTACATACCTACCATACTGGAAGTGGGTTTTCGGTATCGTTGGGCACCCAGGCTAGACGCTGAATCGATTGAAATGAGTCCAGGACACTCCACACTCGCAGGTCGCGAAATTTCCAAACGACCACGCGTCGTGAAAACGTTAAATCGCCAAAAGGTAAATGACAAAAGTCACTTACACGTTTTCCGAGGGAAAACTTTTTTTGTTGCCATTAAACAAGGGGGGGCTTCACGTCGGGAAGGCGGTAAATGATTGAGATTTCCGTTGGGTGGTTTGGAAATGACATGGCTGATCGTTTCCCGTATGGTTCATTACCTCGTCTCGCACAACACTTATCCCTCGCTTTTCACACCGACTCCGCACATTTATAATTCAGTTGTGGATACATCACAATTTATTTACATTGTTTTTATCGCTTCTTTTGCCAAGAGGCAATTCATAAACAGGGATGACGATTTAGTCGGTGGTTTCTGCCGGCAAAATATATATCTATTTAAAAAAAAAAAAAACTTGAGCGGAAGAGCGATGGTTTGAATTTTTCAAATTAGTCGATATACATTGAACACCATAACGCCTGGGCAAATACGCTAGCTTATATATAACATATATTGAATTTTCATTAACGAAAATGAATTTTCATTAGTCAATAGACCCGAGCATGAGCTGTTATGACCAAGAATACTTCGAGATCATGATTACCTCGGCAAATTTCCAGAAAAGTTGGACATATCAATGTTTGAGAATGATTGATGCACAGATTATTTGTTTGATTTTTACAATGAGCTTATCACTTGACCAGCAATAAGGTCCAGGTGTTTTTTTCGTTTTAATTTCAGAAACAAAAGTGTTTCCAACATCTTCCGCCGTGATTTTGATATCTGGATCGATAGGATCAATTCTCAATAAAAAATTCGTTTGATGGCTTTTCTCTACCTACAGTGTGTGTACCTAGTGAACCTGGACCTGAAATAAAATAATAAGGTAACATTCATATCATAAGGATCACAAACAATACTCGCTACACTCTAATATGACAACGCTAATGAATATGACAATACTACGATAAAATCATTTATTGGACAAATTTATTCAATTGTATACAGCTCATGCTCGTAAATTCCAAGATTCCTGAATAGTACGGAAGCTAAGTTACGTTATCTCAGATCTATTCATTGCTTACAGTATCAGACAAACATTGCTTGTAAATTATTAGCGTAGTGCAGTAAAAACAATAAAAAAATACAATAATATAATTATCTGACTTTTTTGACCAGTTGGTTCCAATGTATCCGTGAATTCCTCAACAGTAAAAAATTTGCTGCATATTGCATGTGTCCTGATCTACCCCGCATTGTCCACCAGATCGCACTCCAGACCATCAGGAACTACGCAATTTAACACACTAAATAAGTCTACAACCTCTTAGTGAAATAAATTCCCCAGACTTGAAATGGGCGGATTACTTTCTTGATACAAGATCACTGTGGATTACGGAGTTGGGAGCCGAGAAGGACGTTGATTAAATCCTAACAAAATGTGACAAATTGAATTAGAGGATGTAAAGGATGCGAATGAAGAAGATAAGAAGACGGTGCCTGCTTTGGGAGAGGGCCGAAAGTGGAAGGAGGATTTCAAATCCAAGCTGTATTTCTTTATTAATCAAGGGGCAGGTTGGCACCACAGATTAAGAACCGGCTTTTACCTTCCTTTATCAACAGGACAAGAGGGCGATGGGAAGGAGATTTTCCCATTTTTGCTGCGGAGGGAAGGAGAGAGATGGAAATGTTTTTCCACTCCGTTCCACAAGACTCGGGGTAAATGAAAAATCTGGCTCCTT
This sequence comes from Cyrtorhinus lividipennis, assembly GCA_019603395.1. Classification (NCBI taxonomy): domain Eukaryota; kingdom Metazoa; phylum Arthropoda; class Insecta; order Hemiptera; family Miridae; genus Cyrtorhinus; species Cyrtorhinus lividipennis. Next base: position 8,841,292 of record CM034004.1, on the reverse strand, counting down.
CCCCACTTTGAAACTCCCTACTCACCTTAGAAAGTCTGCAGAAATCGTTCGTTTGGGTTGCTTGAATATTTTTTCGATTTATACTGGGCTTTTTCTGTATTCTGACTAGTTGTATAGTTTTTACATTGGTGACATAAGGAAGAATTTATTGATCGAAAATTAAATCAAACATGTCAGAGGCAGAAGGAATGTCCTGATGATTCGCGGTGGCTCACCTAAAAATTCAATTACGAAAAATTTTAAATGTTACCATTCCATCTTATCTGAAGCTCTATTTTCGCGGTCATTAAAGTGTTTTACGTAGAATATTAATATTGCTGCCGACTTTTTAAGGTCTCCCTGTTTTAATAAAACCAGATTTATTTAGAAAAAGCGAACATTCTTCTTGAAATTCCCTAAAAATTTTTGTAATAAAAAAGGAAATAATAAAGGAATAAAGGCGCAATGAATACCTCAACCGATTCTTTAAAACAAAGTTATCTCAAATTGATGAGAATGGAATTTACATTTTGAGTAATTTTTCGTTCCAATCGTGACTCATTACTTGTGATTACGGAGCACAGTCTCTGGGCTGGAACGCCTCGTGTCTCGTTCAGTACCACGGCGGCCATTGCTTTTTCCAGCCAATTAAAAAGCCCAAGACCGTCTACTTCCTCTCAGGCTCATGATCTTTGTCGTCTTTGTTCTGGTAGATTAGGGAGCCAAGTCATAACGTCTTCAAGAGCATCTTCCCAATATCCATCCCTCCGTTGCGCCTCACGTTCTCCGAGAGGACTGGTTCATTGCCTTTTTTACCTTTAGAGAAGCTTTCGGGGCCTATATAATTAGCAATTAAGTTACCCTTCCCCGAGTTAGAGGTGTATATCACCACTTCCGTTCACCGTGGAGAACTTCGGGGTGGAAAATTATAGCGGTGAATTATATCGTGTCAGCTACATTAAACGTACGGCATTAACCCTCCCCCCCGCTGTACCCTGTTTCTAATGGACCCTTTCAAATATAATCATCTTCTTCTTCCCTGTAACGACAATATAATGGTCATCAAGTGAAACGTTCAGAATTAATTCCGTTCTCCGGGTCCGCAGTGGTATTCCTTTTTTTGTCCGAGCCACCCCTTCGTCTGTGCTAAACGTTTTTTTCCAACCTTTCCCCAAGAGGATTGAAAAAAATGAAAACGAAAAGGCCAGCGGGTAAGAACATCGCAATCTAGCCACGTTCTAATTTCATTTCAATGTCCCCACAAGTGCAAATCACTATGCAAATATCACAGTTCACTCCTGAATGACCCATTAGTTCGTCAACCAATTTTTTTTTACCTTGAAATGGTTTTTTAAAAACTTCTTAGTTGTCAAGCCATGGTAGGTGTAATTTTTAATTACGAATTGGAATTTGACTCAAGGTTCTATAAAAAATACCACTCAACCGATATTTCGGGTCTTGTCGGGACGGGATAGTGCGAAAACAAATTTTCAAAAATAAAAAGTTCGTAGGCCTCAAGCGTGAAACATGAGATTTAATTTGTTTTCAAGGTTTTCCCGAGTTCAAAAAGAAAACAGCGGGAACTCCCTATGCTCGGTCAGCGAGAAGCGCGCGATAAAGAAAATCAGTACCGAGAGGCCTGTTCTTTTTAAAATTGTGCAAATAACCCGTACCTCCGATAAAATAGCGGTTGCTGTTATTTGTAATGAAAAGGTTGATGTGGTTTCACCTCATCACATCCATTCATCCATTGAAAAATGATGATAGAACCTCTGCTATAGATTTGAGATGAAGGAAGTTACCGCAGTGGCACTAGTTTAGGGGTTAAAAAAGCTTGCATATTTCCTGAAAATCTTGACACTATATGAGAAAGCGGACTTTTGATGACCAAAATTTATCATTTCAATTTTTCGAATTTACAGAACGCCATTCTGGTAGAAATAAAACATACTCAGATGAATCTTCAAATTGAAGGGGTCACCATAGATAGAAGCACTGCTTAACTCCGCAATAGTAATTTGAGCAAAATCATGGAGCCGTCATGTTGTTCATGAAAGGTGTTTATATAAAATTTGCTGTTGGGCGTACAAACAACTTTTTAGAAGCAGAAGATAACCAGATTTATACTTTTCGGTCAACTTGAAAGACGGACGCTTTCAAAGAAGAAAGAAGTTTCGCCAGCAACGATGAGGCTCAGAAGGCATATAAAGGCTGCTGGCATCAGTGCCGATGCTGCATTAGAATGGCCATCTCTACTGATGCTGGAATTTACTCTCGAGATGTACTTTCGAGAACCGTTGCCAATTCACTCTGATATATTGTAACGATTTATATTCTTTGTTAATAATTTATTACAATTGTTCACTCAAATACACTGTCTTTGTTCACACACTTACACAATCACAAAGCACAATTCGCGGTTGTAAAGCAGTTGTCGCACTATTTATAACACGGCACGGCACAATTTATAACCCGAAGCGTCTATATTTGGACTCCAAATTGAACTGCACTGGGCGGCATTCCTGGGTCTCTTTTATACTAGCTGCCTTGGCCGAGAACCTTCTCGAACCTTCCCTGGTTCTGGGAACTCGATGTGTTGTCTTGTGCGAATGGGAAAGTTCCAGCCAATTCGATATGAGGCACGATCCTCGAGAGCGAGCCCTCCACAGGTCGTTGACCCTGCGACGCTGGCAGCCCATTTGATGGGCGCAGGTGCCAGCTCGCAACAATATCAAGTGACAACAACAACAATCCTTCCACAAACCTCTGACAAGTCAGTCAGCTCTTAGATGTTGTCAATGATTTGAGAAATCACTGTTAGAATTGACTAAGAAAAAGAGAAAGCAAAACTTGTAAAATTTGATCCATAGATTTCCAAGTTTGCTGAAACTAAGGCCGGAAAAACATAATTATACGAGTTTTTCTCTGATATACATGATTTTATCATTATAAGACGACGAAATAATTATAAATTTCCCTCATTTTAACTTCCTTATTTGCCGCATATTTCGTGTAATAAAATGTGTGCTGCCTTTATGAAATCTATGTTGACATTTAATATTTTTTGTGTAGTTATTTCCAATTAATAAGTACGTGGAGAACTTTTAGTTAATTTAAACATGTGAATATTCAACCTTCAGTTAGTCTTATTGTTCAGATTTATACTTGTTTTATATCCATTTCCTCGGTGCCACTCCAGGCCCCTTATCTTCTTGGTACGCTCCTGGGTTACCAGGTATGTAGAGAAAAAAATAAATAATAAATTGAGTGTTTTGTTGGTTTACGAGTACCTAACCTAAATAAATATTTATATATATGTAAGGTGGAAAGGTCCTCTTTGAAATGAGCGATATGACGTAAATCTCTGAATTCCAACTATTCCATCAGAAAAGAAAACGAATCAAGTAGTGAACGATGGGAAGAAGCGTCGAGCTGTAACCAGGAAAAGAATGGAGGACCTCCCCCACTATTCCCCTTTTAAAACGTGGATGCGTCGTCTACATATTTATGAGTGTTCCAGTAGGTCCCGAGCTGGTACTCCTCCTTGACTGATCGACGCGGTCCGCCCATCTTTAAACATTCATTTCCACTTCCCACAAAACCGACCCCAAACAAGTTGCCTACTTTATTGTTGGGCATCAACTTCTTCGAGTCTTTCATTATTGAGTTGCCACTGATCAGATCGGACCATTGTTTCCCACCTTGCGAGCCCCCGTCGTGAGTTGGAGCGTTTCAATTGTCGGATAGTAACGCAACGCAGGTGCCCATTTGTTACAGGGCTGTTCACGAACTGACAGAATCAGATTCAGCTATTTTGTGAAGGAGGTTTCCCGTATCCACCTCCTTTCGATAAGAGGAACTGCGATGACGCTTTCCTCTCTACATTTTTCTGGTTTTTGGTGTCAATACAAAATTTAACAGTTTGCATTTCATGATGTCTGGGACTGTTCAAAACTCATTCCGATAGGTAGGCAGGTACCCATTTTGACCCATACCCACTTCCGGGATCAGACTGGGATCTCAATGGATTCAGCGTCTGAAATTTAGTGGAATATGAAACCCCAAATGCCTAGTTTTCTACCGATAAGTGCCCCACTAGAAGCACGAATAGAAGGCCCAGGCAGCTGTTTTCATTTCACCCTCCCTCTCCTCTAGAATAAAAATATCGAAAGCAAACTACCCATATCAGTCTCAAGTATCTGATACTGATTACAGTGACCATTTTGCACGACACTTTGGATGCAAACATGGCCAACAGGCTCGTAGACCTACAGGCTTACAACACAGAATTGATTGACTAAATATTCGAAACTGTAAATAAAGGTACTGGTACAGAAATTATAATAACATTAGTACAATTGCCATTTCATTATGAATAAACCGATAGGTGGTATAAGTTATACCAGAGAGGGCCGATTAAAATGGTTGAGGGGAATTATTAAACACAACAACAGCATGAGGCCCCATGCCTGCTCCTTGAGCATGTTTTAGCCTATGCAGGATAAGGACCAGTTGAAGGTACCCTCGGCCAATAGCCCACCAAAAAGTTCTTCTGACGTACAATGCCGCAAAAATTTGCTTTAAACCAAAATCCAGAATATATATATATTTTTAATTTTAAACAGAAACGAAAGTGGTTTAACAAGAAAAACTCAAAAGCATCGGATGTTAAAAAAATTCAATTTAACAGAAGAAATGCAGTTTTGGATAATGAATGCTACGAGAGGTAAGTTTTCAGTTGTGTTGGGTACACCTCAATGTTACTGATGATCTTTATATAATCCAATAGGGATTTGGAGAATGGTCGCTAATATGTGCCGTGATGATGCCAGGCCTGGTCCCGGCGAAACGCCGGATTAACGGATATGAATGCCCATGAAACTGCGACCTTTTGAAAAAACCCTAACCACCATAATATGAATAAATAAGTGTAATTTTTTCCATTTCTCGAACGCTAAATCGAATGGACCGGGTCTCAGACGAGGATCTGGCTCAACCATTGTGGAAGAATGTCAGTAGTTCTTTTCTTGAAGTTCTAACGCAATTTGTTTTCTAATCACAACTGTACTCTACAATTGGGTTGTTGTAATACAATGTCATAATATTTACAGTTAGTAGTACTAAAGTGTAGACTTGACTTGGCTTACGAGCTATTTTTTTCCTCAATATGTCCTTTTCACATCTGAATAATAAGCATTTAGCTGCTCCTAGTCGGATATGAGGGATGGTCATGATGAGATGCGCCCGCGGCCTTGAAGGATTCACGTTGAAACTGAACTGATAACTGGTTAAGAGAGAAAACAAGAAACAATGGTCACGCCCAATAGGTTCTACCACAACTCACGCCCTTTCGACGTGGCTGGAATAGATTCTTCAGGAAGTCGAGAAAGTGAGCGAAGGCGTTCAACGGAGGGAGGCATTACAAGATCACGGGTTCCCAAATAATCGGAGGGATCGCTTCAACTGCGACGTTGCCTTGGCATTAGACGCTCATGACGTGAGGACAAAACGAAGAGATTTTCGGTCGTTAGAATGTGAGAAGCCGGACCGAAGGAGGCAACCTAATAGTGAATCAAGTCGGTCTCTTCTCTGTCCCCGGTCATTGCCAGGAGTCATAGAAGGAGGATAGATGACTGAAAACACAATTAACTTTTCCTTGCATTAAGAGGCGATGAGGATGAGGGGGGGCCAAAGATTTTTTTTTCAGTTTTCTTTTTTGTACGGTGGTGCCACTCGCTCGAAAATCATTAGTCACCCAAGGGGCCGACTCTCGTGACACATCAGAAGCGCCGAGTCTTTGTCTGTCCTTGTGTTACCGACTGCCGTTGGGATCCCAGTACGTGAACGGCGACGTTGGTAGGTGGGAAGACTTCATAGTCCCCTTTGTCGAGCTGGGAGCACCCCTGAATATAAGTTCAAAGCTATTTACTCATCTTTTATGCACAACCGAATCAAGGAGCGGGGACGTTCTCTTCAGGGAGCGGTCCCATAATCCTTCACCCTTGATAACTCTCACAATTGGGGAAAAAGCTCGGTAATTCTAAAGCTGAACGAATGTTGAAGAATATTAACAGAAGAATAAGTCGATGCCTTACAGAACAATACTGTTATTTCTATTTTGGCTGTTACATTGTTATTCATGAGAGTCTGAGAGCTGCTTTCTTTAACTATGGTTGAGTTATTTCTCAATATGTGGTCAATTAAAGAACTGCCGCAATAAAAATACACTAACAACAGAAAATTTTTATCCACCGGTAAAGAAGGCAAATTTCTTCTTCTAAAATCTTCTTTCGATCAATTGGAGTGCTTCGAAATTTTAGTACAAACCTTTTTTTTTTTTTAAATTTCTTAGGTACCTACTTATTCAAAATTTCATCATTCCCTCATCCCTCCTAAAGAGTGAACTACTTGGAATTATAATCTACAGCTGTTAAAAAAATAAATAAATAAATGAAATACGAGGTACGTTCTTGTATAATAGTTCACAAAAATGTATGTCGCGCACCAAACATCTGCCGTATTTATCTACAAATATAATGAATGTGTGTATACGTTATTGAGGAGATACGAGACATCATTTCGATGTATGAGCACGAGCACATTTGGAGGGGGCTACTAATATCATAATATCAATGTGCGGATGCCCTGACATAAAAGGTGAGGCAGCCAAAAGACATGGGCCCTATTCTCCGCGTATGGGAGAGTTTTTCATTCGGAACGGACTGAAAGACATCCAATCTGTTGAAAGCCTGAATATATACAAATTAGAGCGCGTGAGTGTGCTGGGAGTTTCGGCAGTGGAAGGGTAGGTATATGGTAGTTTTATACAGATGGGAGAGAAGGGGGATTCGAAAACCTCGCTCTCAGAGCTAATGCGCCGTGGTCCTAAACCGCTAAGTGGATTAAAGTCCCAAACAGGCATAACATCATGTGCTTTCCCTCCACCCTCACCCCTTCTTTCTCCACTCTATTTTACTATGGAATTCAACCAAACCCAAAGCCCTCTCCCTCGCCGCGGGTTTCCTCACATTTACAACCCTGGGAGTCTGGAAGTCCTCGAACAGGAGGAGGAGGAATAAGGAAGCGTTTCCTAACGGGCGAAACACTGGCTTCTCCTCCGTAATATGAGGCTCAGAATAGCTCTGGTAGTAATATAACTCTAGCAGTGCGCATACAGTGTAAACTATTCTGCTGTTAGACGAAGTGAGGACCTGAAATATACGGAGAGAAAATGGGCTCTACTCAAACTGCTTGAGGATTGTACAGTACCTACTTCTTACTACATAAATCCCAAGCATTCATCCTAATTATAGCTAAAATAAATAACTCATAAAAATCCAAAGAAGTTTTATGTGTTGGAAATCACGCATGATTACAATATTTGAGTAGCGCTCAGGATTATCTTCTTCCAGAAGGATTTCCCACATGGTGGATTCGTCAATCAATGATTCATCGTCAGGAAATCAGATTCACGGTCACGCCTTCCTGAGGCAAGACATTGCAGAGTGTGGAATGTAGGATCTTCTAACCATCTAGAAGAATATGATCCTTCATCGCTCATTAACCCCAATGAAATGGAATGACCTGGAAAAACTCGATGGAGGGAGAGGATTGATTGAACAGAGGAAGGATGATCTTTCGGTTTGGGTGTTGGAAAGATAATGAGCTGATGCCAAGAAGAATTTTGGAAAAATTTGGCACCAGAACCCACCAGATCAGTGGTCAGCACGGCTTACAGTCGTGCTATTCGAGGACTACCTCTTAATCATGCAGTTATAGTATTTGTTTTCTGGGACTTTGAGATTACTGAAGACGTTTGACTGAAGGTGGTGTCTGGATGACTTGTTTGATTGAGAATCTCCACGATGCTAGAGATTAGACAGAGGCCCATCAGTAGATAGTTAGCCTATGCTTAAGTCTCCCAAATCCTTTCCTGAGTTGTCATATGTCACATCTTGAGCACAGTTTTTTGGCTCACAAGATCTTGGCCAAAAATGCCAAATTCAAGCAACCCTGGTACGATCAGCAAGACAATTAGAAATATTTGGTGAGCCTCTCGCTCGGGATTCATCCAACTCGTTCAAAATGTGTTGCTGCATCTGTTGGCATCTTCTGGATCTAACTTCAACAATTTTAGGTCATGTGAACATTTGATAAAAGAAGAAAGAAATTGTTGTCAATCTCATGGACCCTTATCTGAGTAGCGTCCTTGGTAAGATCGTCAGCAAAATCTCGGTGACTCAATGAACCCACCATTACGATTATTTAACACATCAACATGTTCACATCTGCCCTAACTAAGCACATGATAAGTGCAAGGCCCGTTTGTCATAGATCGAGACATCCCGTATTATTACAGCCGAAAATTCCTCGCCTGACAACGGACACTCACGTCATCCTGGAGAAAATATCACTCCGTAAAACGGGGAAAATACAAAGAATTGCCCACCCAACGTTCATAAATCACTGAAAACATCCCGTAGGTACCAATATCCTTTCTAAAAAAGATCCCGTAATTGTCTTAAACGGATAATTTGAGGGTTTGAGGAGGACGAGTCCTCGGCCACATGGTTTTTCTCTCCCCGACCGTCCAAATCACCTGCTTCATGAAGTTTATAGTCTTTTTTATTTCCTCTTTCCGAATAGGAAGTGCTCTGTCTACCTCGAACTCTTACGAATCATAATGAGAAGGTAACTTGTAAGAAACAGGGTGCACAAGTTAACATGGTGCCTAAGAATGTCACCTTGTACACGGACACAATCTGACTATTTTTAGGGTCAAAAATCGATTTAAAAAGGCCTGATATATATTGGCCTCGGACAAGTTACTTGAGAAATGCCAAAAGGCCAACCTTTGTGTATATCCCCATGCTTGTATCCTCAAAAGCCTAAACTAGGTCCATGAATATGCCTGTCAATATCCCCACAACCTTAGATGCACAAATGGCTCTCATTCGGTGGCCGATGGCGTCGTCAGAGAATTTTCCTTTCTGAACCCATACTGTCTCATACTAAAAATTCTATTTTCCTTCCAAGCATTTCGTATTTCAATAGATTTGCCCCCGCAATTTTCTTAAAATTACTTTCCTTATTACGGACAAATACGATTTAGTTGTTAGGGGCTCCTTTTCCAAGAGTGAGCCAAAAAGTCCTCAATTATGTCTTGCTTCTCGTCAATAGGATCTGGTGAATTTCAATTATTCTAGAATAAATAGCACGGTTATGGGATCTTGTCTCCCTTGTCAGAACCTTGAGTTCACAAAGTCGTTAAAAAGCACATAATCTAACCTCAATATTTCGTATAAGGCAACCATAATCACACATTTCTGATTCATTCGACGTTCTGAAATAGGTCGCACGTCACTGAATCGGAGACCCACCGCCGAATAAACTCTTTACTGTCAACTCCGACAGAAAGAAAGACTGGCCAGTTATTAACCAATTACGAAGGAAAATGTATTCCGATCTCGGCGACGGACATGGCGGTAGGGGCCGCCGAACACGCTATATTTTCATTTCCTCCGTCAGCACCGGGGAAGTATACCTCCAGCATAATTTGTTACTATGGTCATGCGATCTTGTTTCGAATTGAGACCCGAATGTATTCCGAGCGTGTCGCTGTCGACCTTTTTTGGTGGTTGTGGTTTTCATTATACGTCCCGAGGTTTGGAAGGAGAAAAACCGAGAGTTCTTCACTTGTACTGCCACCTGGTGGAAAGACGGGTCTAAAAATAAAACGTACAAATTATGCCACCCAATTAATATGAATGAAAGGAGCACCACGAGGCCGCCTTTTTACAAATTGTCCAGTTGATTAGGAATTGAATACGACCACCCGCTCCCTTGATGGGCTTCCTTATTTAGCATGAAAAAAACCAAAACTAAATTAGTAAAACATAGCATTCTGCGTCGATTGAGTTTAAAACCTAATTGGCCAAGAATAATATTTCTCGCGGCTTATTGACGAATCGTTCACTCCTTCTTTCCAGTTTTGGCGTTGCTCATGTTTTTGTGGGAAAATGTGAAAACTTAGTGTACTGCTCTCCCGCTTGACTTGAAAAATAGCAAAAAAATTAATTTTTGGCTGATTCAATGGGGCTTGGTTTTATTTGACGCAGAAAAAGACTACCTATCGATGTTACAGGGTCCGCCAACGAAGTAGGACGTTTTTGAAATGGGTAGTACTCAGCGTGGGGAACTCTGGGAGGGGTGGGGTTGGAACCATCGTGTTCACAATGAAGGGAAGTTTTTTTAGGTTAGTTGCAAAGATAGTTTGGACGATGCCACAATGTGTTTTCGCGGTAAGTTGGTTTTTGGTGAAAGGTGAGTCGATAATTCAAACACAGAGAGATTTCCGTCGAGAGTATGCGATTTCTCCCCGCGGAGCTATCCCAACTCGTAATGTAATCCTAAGGTGGGTTGAAAACTTCAGGGAAACGGGCAGTGTTACAAAAAAAAGGAGGGGAGGAGATCGAACAGCGCGAACTCCAGAGAACGTTGAGCGCCTGAGAGTCACTGCCCTCCAGAGCCCACACCGTTCCGTCTGACTTTGTGCAGCAAATTTGAACCTCTCACAATCAACGAATATTGAAAGTCGATCTATCCATATAAGTTGGTGATTTGTCAGCAATTATTGCCAGGGGATTATAACGAGCATAAGATGTTTTGTGAATGGATGATGTCTGTGTTTGACGACAACAAAAATGTCGTTCTTTTCACTAGCAATGAGGCACATTTCCACTTGGATGGGTTTGTCAACAAACAAAACTTCAGGTATTGGGGGCCTGAAAATCCAAGAGAGACTCACGAAAGACCTCTACACAGCCCTCGTGTTACAGTGTGGTGTGCTGTTGGGAAAGGAGCTGTCATCGGACCTTACTTCTTCGAGGAAAATGGAGTGACTGTAACTGTGAACTCTGATTGTTATCTGGCCATGTTGAACAATTTTTTTCTTCCACAACACCGACGTAGACGTATCCCATTAAAGCATGTTTGGTTTCAGCAAGATGGAGCAACTTGCCATACGGCAAATGCCACGATGACCTTCCTTCGCCAAAAATTTAACGGTCGACTCATTTCTCGGCGCGGTGACGCCCCCCCCCCCCCCCCGGTCCCCTGACCTATCCCCCTGTGATTTTTTTTTGTGGGGATACCTAAAGGAAAGAGTCTACAAAGATAAGCCGAGGCCCCTGAACGATTTGAAGGAGGCTATCACCACGGAAATCAGCCGCATCCCACGAGAAATGCTGGCCAGCGTTTCGAGGAGCTTCACCGAAAGACTCGATAAATGCATTCAAGCTGATGGGAATCACATGCTCGACGTCGTCTTCAAAAATTGAACATTACCAGAAAATTCCACTTCTTGTGAACAGTTAAAAAAAATATATATATTCTATCTTGAGAAATAACCGCGTTATGATTTTTTTAAATCCATCCTACTTGTTGGCGGACCCTGTATATTGCTTTTATGTTTGTGTTTGTGTGTGTATTGTTTATGTTTTTGTGTTTATGTTATGTTTTCCGTGGTGTTAACCTTCATTTTAAATCTGAACGATTTTTAGCCACAAGTTCATGAGGCTTTAAGCGCTTATTTCAATTTTTTGGAATGTTTTGAAGCGTGCGTAGTGGCTCGTCTAAATTTCAGTCCTCATTATCAATCTCATTTTCCTCATTACTCTCATGGTAATATGGCGACCCAAACTCTCAAGAATGTTTGATTCTTTGGTCAGTGATTTTGCTTGAAATAGTCGGCATCGAAATTTTGCACACTGTCGGATGTTGTGGACGCTCTCTTGAGGAGTGACGTATCAAGTTTCGTATCGGCGCGTTTCTCATTCCACGCCAAAAGGGGGAAAGATTCGTCCGTCTGGTCTTGACAATCAAGATTGATGGCCCACGTATTTACTTACTCCGTCGAACTTTTTTTATAGGAGAGATAACATACGATGTGACAACAGGTCATTCATTATAAGAGGAATATTTTAGCAAATTTTAAAATCGCCTGAGTAGTCCAAAATGGTACACAGTCCCCGGATTAGTCCAAACTTCAATGTGTTCGGCCACCTTCTGGTGAAGGGTTTGCGGTCAATGCCTCATCTTTCCTTTGGAAATGCTGAAGACTGGTAAATGTGGATGCTCTGACTAGGACTGAAAAAAGAACGAGGTCCTGAAGTCTTCAGCAGCCCCCTTTACCCTATTGACCTGGTATACGATAACTCTTCGACCTTGAACGTTTTCACTCATCTTCAAGTTAAAGTAGGTTCTGCTATGAGTTCATTATAAAAAAGTAAACTATTTTCCTCCCAGGCTCGGGTTGCATTTGACCTTTTTCTCAAGAAATGTCACGATTGTAGGTCCTGTCCGATTGACACGACAATTTCGAAATTAGCAGTTAGAAAAGGAATGTAGATACGATTTCGATGACGAACAGGCTATACGAGGGACAGGGGTTTTTGCTGAAATTGGCCGAGGTAATTGGCGTAGGTCGATAAAAGTGAAGCAAAATAACCCCGACCAGAAAGAAGGAGGAGTGGAACTCGAAGCAATAAATAACAGAGCGACTCCGTGAAACGGCTCACAATTAACACGAAGCAGGTCCGTCGTGTATTTTTCAGGTTTGGACACGCGGTAAATTATGAAGATTACAGGCTATGCGGGGTACGAGTATAGGGAAGACCCTCTTGAGGAGGAGGCCCATGTCACTGTCCCTGCACCACACCCACAGACGTCAAGGAAAGTCCATCATAGGACATTCGGGAGAGAGCGGTCCGTACGAGACCGGTGGTGAAGGGTCGTGCCTTGTCTACAATCTTTGATGACTTGAAAATATTTCCAGTAACGTTATTCGATTTAATATTGTTGTTGACATTATGGCCAACATCTACCCTCAAACTAGAATCGTTTTCTGATTTTATTATATTTCAAATGTTATCACAATCCCAACTTAATTAGGCTGTTCCTTTTTCTTTTGAGATTACCTTGATTATTACAGTTATTTCTAAATAAATTTGCATAATATCCCTGAAAACTGTGCTTAACGTTTTTCAAATGCGATTATTAGACAATAAATTAGGTAGGTAATGTTTCATATGAACACTTGGCTGGTGCTTTCGAGTACTTCCTCGAAAAAAAATATCGGAAAATGTTGCTATCGCAAGATGTTGATAGACACATTGCCTTCAGGTATTTAGTTTTTTGGATAAAAGGAAACATGATCACTTTCAAGTAGTTGCACTTACGGCATGTATCTTCAAACGAACGTATGAAATAAATGGTAATTCTAATTTATCCGCGATTAAGCTGACAAAATAATCTATGGGGAAAGGAAGGCTTGTTAGGTAAGAATAAGTTTACCGGGAGCATGTGACCTATGTGCAGAGACAACTACTGACCGAAAATGAACTGCATTTTCCCTGGTTTCTGGTTTAATATATGCAGATACATCCCGGTCTCCTTTTAAACTGCAACCCCCCCCCCCCCTCCCCCAAGTTATTTTGGGCTGATTGTGCTGTAGAGTCTTAACAACCAACTCACGCTCACTACACTTTTTTTTCAGCCTAGTCCTTGGAAAATGTTAGAAATTGCTCACTTTTCAAGTCCCGCGCCACTCGAAGTTCAGCCTATATCAGAACTTATAGGTTGACCGAATATGACCCACAAAAAAAAAATATATATAGGCGCCCTATAGGCTAAAAAACCAACCATGGTGGACACGGGTTCACAGTGAGAATCAGCCTGAAATAACTGGGGGCATTTTGCACAGTTAAAAAGAAGGCCGAGATATATATCAGAAACCACAGATGCACTTCAGTTTCGGCCAGTAGATGTCTCTGCTCGTTCCGCTCCCGTTCAACTTATGAAGCTGAACAAGCTACCCCTTCCCTTCATTCATATTTTTGAGATTTTTGAGAACTTTGAATGGTTGCCGTGGCTGAACACCCCAGCTCCCAGATGTCAGTCGTGCAGTTATGAGTTCAGATCGTGAACTCTACCACCCGGTACGACATAATTTTCGAGCTAACTCCAGGCCTAAGACGATTGTGACATACTGAGAATAATGGCACGTTTTGTCCTACACGACCAAAAAAACACTTTTCATTGAACATTTCCAGTTGATTGAATTTCGCGAAGAAGTAGCCGATTACAATGTATACTCGATATGCGTTGGCGTAGGTAAGGGTATCGACTTCATCTCGGCTCAGCTTGATGCTCTGCTTCGTGTAACGAAAGGCTTAGCATGTCCCTCGATGATATTTCCAGGAGAATGGACGCTCAAGAGGGTTCCTCTCTGGAGTGATGGCACGTTGGATGGATGAAGAAGAGGGGAAGCTAACGGCTCTGAGCGGATTTTACCCTTGTCTCCCTCATGGCGGTCCGAATCCCTACGCCGGGCTCTTCACTGGGAATATGAATATTCTGGGGGAGCGCAGAGGGGCTGTCCAGCGACTTCGGGCGGAGCTTTTCAAAATGCAAAACAGGACAAGGGGGAAATGCTTGGTTTTCCAACCGTGTAGAGATGCCCAAGCCGACATATCCCGTTGAAAACAAGGGCACGACAAGATCGTCCATTAGTGACCACCCAGTTTTTCCCGAAGCCAATCCCTTTCATCCCCACCTTTATCCAGATTTTCCACGCTCGTGTTCATTCAACCATTTCATATCTTTTCGTCAATATTCAATACTTACGCCTCTTTGGGTTTGAAGGGTTTCTGCCTTTCATCGTGAATACCTACCCCCGAGGGGAATCCTACTTCTAAATCCGAGAGGTATTCCCTATTTGTTCAATCTCATCTTACCATGAGTACCAGGTACTCAGAAGTTTACGTCACTTCCAACAAAGTTATGAAAATGATGTTAAAAAACCAGGAAACCATATAAATTTGGGTAAAAACTTATTTTGAGATTTAAAGGTCAGGTTGTCGATGTCTCACTAACCCACATAATGGGGGTTTGTCCATATTCTTTTAAATACATGGAAAATATTTTACCGTTGAAAAACTACCGATTTGAGTAGTAGCCTGAGATCTAGAGCATAAGATTCCACCCCGTCAACTCGCTGCACTAATCCTTTCTTTTTCGCTTTCTTCAAGAATAGAACGTAACCTTTTTTCTAGTGAATATATAGAGAAGAAACCTGTTCAGACTTGTTCAAAATGTTCATGACATAGGATGAGCCAGTATTTTGTTCCAACCTTCGTGCAACCCACCCTTGACATTGACTTTCCCAACTCCAGCAGTGACCAGTGCTAGAAAGAGCCACCCAGCAGCGCTAGTGTTGATCAGGAATGAGTTTTCTCTTTCGTAGACTCCCATTACTTACAGTAGGCTTGAGTGTTGTGCAATACACGTATACCACTAATGTATTCTTTCAGAGCAGCGCCCGATTGCTGCAAGAGTGCTGACTTTAAGGGTTGATCCTCCCCCAATGAGGAACTTTTATCTTATGGAGCCCTGATTGCCACGCTCACTGCTCATTCCAATCCTCCAGTGACGTAGCCCCAGCTAAGCAGTTTTTGCAGGATTTCGGATCAATTTTCTTCTTTGTTATCACTGATATGTGGCTAAAACCGTAGGTTTTGGACCAGTGGGGATCACCACTGCCTGGTGGCCTCCTTGTGCTATCACAAATTGGACGGAGTATGTCAGTGAGCTCAGCAAGGCATGATGAACATGACATAATCAAACTTTATGATTCTTCTTCTATATTTCATCGTGTAAAAAATATCCAGTGAGTTTGTTATTAAGCTCAAATTTCTGTTGATAATTGGTGTATTTTACTTGAAAATAGTACAAATAAATCTTGATGATGTTGCCTATGAAACTGTGCGACTTCTGAGCTTCCTTCTGATACAATTTTCATGTTATCCGGTCTTTCTCCTAGTTAGACAATTTAATGATTCAGAAATTTCAAGATTTTTGCATTGTACAACTACTCATTCCGTTCATTTCGCATTCTGGCATGAGGCGTAGGAGTAAAATTTTCGATATCTCCAGCGTTCTTTACATTTGGATAACGTTTGTCTTGTTCTTAACGACTCGTTCCAAAACACCATGAATGAGGAGGAAGATGTGTACTAAGAAGAAGGCCGACTCAATAGGGAACGGAGCGCCAAGTAGCGTTTTGGTGAATAGAAAGCCCTCCAGAGGACGTGAATAGGGTAGCTACGGCTTCTGTGAGATGCAAATAACCGATGCATCATTAATCTACCGACTATCACGACTGGTCAGTACTCCCGTGAGCGACGAGCCAACGATGAGTGTATAGCGAACGGGCTCCACCATCTCTTATCCATGCACCTCTGTAGACTCGCTTTCCCGCCTGAGCGCACCGACAGATTTATCTTCCCTCAATTGAGCGCGTATGTTCCACTCGGACGGGAAAAGAACCTCGTCATAGAGTACGTTTTGGTCCTGACAACTTTCTAAACCTGGATTATGTTGACGGGTCCCGTTCGTGGAAAAATCGAACTAAGGTTGAGAGCACATGAAAAGTTTTTTGGCAGAAATGTTCCCTTGATTCTCATACGAGTGTTGATACCTAATATAAGCTACCACGGACTTATATATATGTATTAGTTACTTCAGCAAAATGTCTGCCTGTCTTTCATATTTCCTGAATTATTGAGCGACTCAACGGATTTAAACAATTAGTTTTCTAAATTACCACATTACACTATCATATTACATTAAACTTATATGTAAATGGATCACACATAATAAGCTATATTACAATCCTGAGTGCAATATATACCATGCAGAAGAGACCCTTCCCCGACTGACCAAGAGCCACCGGAAAGGAGGTTGACCTTGACAGACTTCAAGTCACCCCTATTTTCCCACATATAGTTCAATAAAGAAGGTGTTTTCAATCGTGAATATGAGTAGGAAGCTTCAGACGTCAGACAATTTTCTTTCATAAGATATTTTCGAGTGTAACGGCGTCATGCAATGTTCCAAAGATTATCAAATGAAAACTTGCTAAAAAAAATTAAACAAAAATACCAACTTAGGATCAATTTAGTGACCAATATTGCACAAATTCACATAGTTTGACTATAATGACTTAGTTAGACGAAGTTAGGGGGGTGGGGGTGAAGAACGTTTAATGAAGATTGTATGCACGTTCCATCATGTTTTCACGCTCAAAATCATGGGGAGTCAACCATAATTATTGATAGTTAATCATAAGAAGCCTCTTTCTAAGAGATCTACTTTTTTAGATGCTCATATACATGTTACATGTCCATATATGTGGTGTTAACCGATAAAGCGGCAGATTTTACAACTCATTTGCAACGAAAAATGTCTCCTAAGAATTTTATTAGAAGCTTTGTTTTCGATTTATTCACAATTTAAGATTTTATTGGTGGTTTCGACCTGACGTCACTAAAACGCCCATCACAACCTTAATTCGCCGGATAATCTCAAATCTATGTACACTGTTAGAAAGAGCGTCAAATTTGCCTTCCGACGGATCCCTCAATCATTCTAATAAATGAATACTGGTATTTTCTGGTTAAGCCCAAAGTTTGAAAATAGCTGAAAACACGAATTCTTGTCATCATTTTGCGGGGTAAAAGAGGCGTCATTTTCCCCAGACGAATGCTTGCGATCTTTCTTGGAAAACCCTTCCCAGAATACCTGTGCCCTGCCCATTAGGGGAACATAATTTCACACTCTTGTTTCTAAAGCTTACTCTGTTAAAAAGAACGATTTGATACTCATAAAAGAGGCAGTGCGTGGCACTTCAGCAAAGAAAAATACACTCGAAATCCAGAGAGGCTCAATCAAATCAGACATAGCCTGCTCGTCAACTCGCTAGAATCTTTAAAATCTCGTACCTATCAAGAGTTCAGATTCAAGTGGCGCCTTATCTACTCACTTTAAAGGGATTGGGACAGCAAAAATTCAATTCAACTAAAAAAGAAAAAAAGAAAAAAAAAATTATAATAATAAATATTTTATAAATAATAAATAAATAATTTATCTTTCAAGTTTGTGGAATTCGGCACTAATGGAATACAACAATTTTGGTAAAAATGTCTCATTTTCTCAACTTAAAACGTCATTTTCATCCCTGAATTTGGTCACAAATATAAATTTGAATATACTGTTGGAAAGCTGATATTCTGGGAATGTTTTTTCAAGAACAAACGTGGGAATTGTGAGGTTTAGGGGCCCATCGGAAAGGCAATTTGACGCTCTCTCCAATAGCCTAATCATATTTGAGATTACCTTGTAAACTAAGGTAGTAATGGCCGTATTAGTGACGTCAGGTCGAAAAAACGAAAAAATGCTTCAATTGTGAATAAATCAGAAACGGAGCCTTTAGAAAAAGACCTATGGGACATTTTTCGTTGTAAATAAGTTGTAGAATCTGCCCCTTGATGGTTGCTAACCTTATCGGTTAACACCCTGTTTCGTGTTCCATTGCGGGCAAGAAACGTCGATTAAATAAAATGTGAAGAATTGCG
Source organism: Cyrtorhinus lividipennis (assembly GCA_019603395.1). Classification (NCBI taxonomy): domain Eukaryota; kingdom Metazoa; phylum Arthropoda; class Insecta; order Hemiptera; family Miridae; genus Cyrtorhinus; species Cyrtorhinus lividipennis. The sequence goes on along the minus strand of CM034004.1, from coordinate 8,822,840 downwards.
TTCTCATAACAGTACTTCAGTAAAAATGAAAAGTCAAGTTGATGGATGTGACGTGGAACGACAGAAAAATCGTGAAAAAATTGGGGAATTACGCAAGGAGTGGGATGTAAAGGAAGACATTCAGTCAACTGTGTAGTTTCGAATGAATCTGGTTATCTGGTTAGGTGGTTGAATGGTTCCGTGGCACCGTTATAAATAAGGGAGCTATTCATTTATCGGTCTTTTCTGATTGGCTGGCTATTGGCGAGAAGGAGTAGCGTTCGGTCCGGAACTGGAGTTGAGGATTTGGTTGAAAGAGGCTCGACGTCTAATCGATTCAAATCGGCCGAGATCGTCGCCCGCATCTCTACCCGAAAAAAAGGCGCAATCCTTTGCGTGCCTTCCTCGCCTTTGCGCAGTCGGATCCTGGGACGTAGCCGGTAATTCCGCGCCAAAACGGTTGGATATCGAACCATTACCGAAGACTGATCTGAAGAAGCCACTTCACGGAGGTGCCCTACCCATATAATTTCAACCTCTTCGCTCCCCGCTTCAACTCCGTAGAAGACCGGGTTTTATTTTATGCTCCAGGTCGGAGTGTTATGCGTGTTCTCACGAGTTTCGGATTCGATCATTATATTGACACTGCAATTTGTGTGTGAGCTCCTCGACTGGGGGCTTGAGAGCAGTTTAACGGGGAGGATCGGCCACGGGGGCAAGCCACGACCCGACAATTAAGAAACAAGGAGTTTCTTGGTTTAATCACCCCGATCATTAACTGGCCGGAGCATAGTTGGATCCGACAGCCGAGCAGAGCGCCAGTCCGATCCGACACACACTAACACACGCACACTTTGATGGTCAATCACGCTTTTTCCTTCTCTCGACCCATTATCAAAGTTAAGTAGGTTTTTTTCAAAATTGAATTGAGGAATGAGACCACAACTCTTTTGCGCGCTTCAGCAGTCATGGCCACTACCATCAGCTACAGGAGCCTATCACATAACCCCCATCACACCAAAAATTCACACCTGTACCTGAAATTGCAAGTTTCAGCATTTAATAAGTTTATCAAGAGGCAAGCAGCAACTCAAGGGAAACGTCAATGAAAAGCAGCCAGCAGCTGCTCTACAATGACAACTTCCTCAGACCTGTGGGATTCTGAATCGAAAATACTGGCACGAAATATACATTGCCTATTGAGCTCTGCAACTTGTACACGAGAATTTCAATGGTGAATGGGACACCAGGGGTTGGTGAGATAGGGTGAAACGGTCGTGTATGGCTAATGCAGGGGCAGTCTCTCCATGAGGCCTCAGCTGTTGCTTTTTAGGAATGACTGGAAAAGACGTACTGGTATTGTCAGATACCTGAGGTCCTGCCTTAGGTCCTGCTGGCCTGCAACAAGATCTCAACTTGCGAGTGATTGCTGAGAACTCCTTTATTGCTTGAGGAGGGAAAACAGGAGGGAGTTGGGCCTCAGCCAGTAATGTGAGTGCCTCAGGGACGCGAATGTCCTGTCTGGTGGGTTTTTGATCACTATACGCGTTACTGCCCAAACACCATGGAGCAGTGGCATGGTGATAGCATATTTTCTGACCCTAATCGCAACATTGACGTGACCATGCAGCAAATGAGGGATGGTGGGGCGTCGATGCTTCTTCAGACAACCCCCATCGTACCTCATCCATCTGGCAGTACATTTGACGTGTCACTGCTGCACATCTTCTCTCAAAGGCAAGTGACACAGTATCTTTGGGATCACATTTCATAATATGTACTGGAATGTGAGGGACTCTGAGCCATTTTGACGGCTTCAGGTAGGTAGCGTGAAAGTGTCGAGCCTGTACAATGAGCACACTTCAGGAGGGAAGTGAGGAACCACAAACTTACAAACTTTGATGTTTTGTAGAATGTACCTCGAATTACTTCTGTTTCAATAAAATTGTTGTAGTAGGCGTAACAAAAGCAATCCTCCAAAAAAGGAAAACCTTGGTCAAGATTATGGCGTTACTCACTGAAGTGTTAGCCATTGTCATCCTCCTCCATTAATGCAACAGATTAAGAACATCATTTGTGGAGAGCAAGATGATCTTTTGGACCTGCCAACCATTGAAGTTACGTATGTACCAAATCCTGTTACCACTTTCTTGGTGTGAGCAGCTGGAGAAATCTCCGCAGCCTCCTCCTCGTTATGCGCCATGGATGGGTGAATTTGTCAGGCAGAGCGGAAGAACTCCCTCCAAAAGACAATCCTTACCCGGACCTACTCGCGAGTAAGTGAACAATTGTATGCCAATTTGTGATTACCCGATCAATTATAATTCCTTTTTTCCCTCCAAAACTGTGTTCTAATTTCTTCACCTACGGACCTATGAAATTATATAACTGTCCCTCACGGTGGTCACATTACATTTCGAGTTATTTATTACCTTTTCATGTTTTTGTAGGAATCCATCATTACAATTGTATCTTACTTCAATTCACGTTTCTGTTCTTATTTAGAGTTTATTGTTTATTATTAGAGTTCATTCAAGTTATGTAAAGAATAGACTTAAGGAGACTCTTACCTAGGTAACTTTCTAAAACAAGAAGACTGTTAACCATAAAAGTTTAAATTCATTCAAATAATTTACTTTGTAATCAATAAACATTTTTCATAATAGAGTGAGCTTTTATTTCCTGTAATTCATCCAATAACGAAAAATAGCAATTGTTTAATATTTCAGTGAGAGTGCATGATACTGGTTCCAAATGGAGAATAGAGATCTCAAAAATCATTCATTACAGGTAAAAGTAACCAAATATTGTACTTCTCATGGCTTTACTGAGTTCTTGAACAGTCATACTTCCAATTTTGACCCCTGATTTATTTGTAAGATGTAATCTGGCCTAGAAATTGAGCTACACTGGAATTTTTACGTAAATGATAATGGTATCAGTAAAACTTAAAAACTCAAGTAAAAATCTCCAAAAATTATAGTTAATTTGTGATAAATAACATGAAACAATGAGTTTTGACATTTTTACAAATAGATGAGAGTTTTCATAAAATTCTTATGAAGATGTCCATATTCAACATCAATATTAAAATTTATGAATTTTATTCTCATCAACTTTTGTGTACTATGAGTTTATTTATATTTTGGGCTAGAAAATTTGAAATTTATAAGTAAAAGAGTGACTTCTTCACCAAAAAATCATAAAAATCAAAATTCCATCTTTCTGAAGACATTGTGGGGTGACTGAGAGTGGGTTTTCTCGCCCTGTTTGGCCCTGCATAGTGAACTATGTGCATCTCATCCGCTAGACCATCGATTCGCCAAAACTGAGCCAGGTGGTTGCTGAAAATTACCCGATCTGATAAATCACCTCACAGCCACGGTATTGCACCTATTATTGTGATTACTGCCCAAGAAAAATCGTACATCAACGAGGTGGTTTGCTTCGAATAGTAATACGTCATTTTGGGGTGGAAATAACACCAATTATCACGAAACGATGTTTATTATTGCTAAACGGTCAGGGGTGAAACGGGGCGGTTTTGAGATTTCGAGTTTCTTGAGCCTAATTACCAAGGATGCCACCCGAAAATTATCGGTTTCGAACCCACTCCCCTCGGTCATCAGAGGGGCCGAAGCTGCCTCGATAGCGCGTCAAGAGTTTGAGACGAGGGAAATAAAACCGTAAGAGGGTTATGGATGCGAGGCCATAGATCACCGCCACCCCCACCTACGGGCGAGCGTTACTCGTAAAAGGACAGTTTAGGGGGTGGAAAAGGTGTGATGTATGGGAATAGTTTGGGGCCCCTGGAGAGGGATGCTTCACCCTGGCCGAGCTCGTGTCATCCATTCCTATGGCGGACCATCGCTTTCATTCAACGTATGAGTTTGGCCAACTTTTCCTGCTACTTCCGTGTGTTATAGCCAGGGTGAGCCTATTATTACACCTTACAAAAGTCGATTTTTTGGCGACTTTCCCCAACGATTGAGTCAGCCCAAGGTGTGTTTACAAACTGAAATAGTTATTTAACATAGAAAACTGGGCTAGTTGCCAATTTTATCGAGGAAAGTTGAGCTGGAACAAATCTCGTCATTGAGTACTTTCAAACTGCTAAGGATTTTCATGAAAACGAAAATATAATGTATTAAGTCTTGGCAGTAATAACTCAGGCTAATAAAATGGCTCCCACATCCAAATTTTGGAAACAGACGTCCCTTCTCGCCATCTTGGGTCTAGGATGTTGGCTGTGATTCACGTAATTCCCTCTTATTCATGAAGAGAAGTGGGAAAAACGAGTTTTTGGATTTGAAAGGATGAAAAAGCCTAACACTCCCAAATTTATTCCTCAAAAGTATCGTCTGAGGCCAATAAAATGGCGCCCAATGCCAAATTTTGGGAACAGATGCCACCTTACCGCCATCTTGGGTCCTGGGTGTTGGTTTTGATCCTTAATTCCCTTTAATGTATAAAGAGAATGAGTGGACAAAATGTTTTGTTTTACTTGGAAGGATAACAAAGCCTAAAATTTCCTAATTTAGGCCCAATAAGTATCTTCTGAGGCCAATAACAGGGCTCCCAAGGCCAAATTTTGGGAACAGATGCCACCTTACCGCCATCTTGGGTCCTGGGTGTTGGTTTTGATCCTTAATTCCCTTTAATGTATAAAGAGAATGAGTGGACAAAATGTTTTGTTTGACTTGAAAGGATGAAAAAGCCTAAAATTTCCTAATTTAGGCCCAAAAAGTATCTTCTGAGGCCAATAACAGGGCTCCCAAGGCCAAATTTTGGGAACAGATGCCACCTTACCGCCATCTTGGGTCCTGGGTGTTGGTTTTGATCCTTAATTCCCTTTAATGTATAAAGAGAATGAGTGGACAAAATGTTTTGTTTGACTTGAAAGGATGAAAAAGCCTAAAATTTCCTAATTTAGGCCCAAAAAGTATCTTCTGAGGCCAATAACAGGGCTCCCAAGGCCAAATTTTGGGAACAGATGCCACCTTACCGCCATCTTGGGTCCTGGGTGTTGGTTTTAATCCTTAATTCCCTTTAATGTATAAAGAGAATGAGTGGACAAAATGTTTTGTTTGACTTGAAAGGATGAAAAAGCCTAAAATTTCCTAATTTAGGCACAAAAAGTATCTTTTGAGGCCAATAACAGGGCTCCCAAGGCCTAATTTTGGAAACAGATGCCACCTTACCGCCATCTTGGGTCCTGGGTGTTGGTTTTGATCCTTAATTCCCTTTAATGTATAAAGAGAATGAGTGGACAAAATGTTTTGTTGAATTGCAAGAATAAAAAAGCCTGAAATTTTTTGATTATGCCCCGAAAGTAACGTTTAAGGCCAATAAAATCGCTCCCACGGCCAAAACTTAAGACGCCAGTTGTCTATAGCTCACCTTCTTCACTATGCATTTTCTCATTCTTTTCCCACTCTAGAGACTTGGGTAATAGGCTCTCACTTACCTGACTCCTTCTAATATAAACTGTACAAAAGCAGAAGCCAACGTACGCATAAGAATGAGCTCGGAAATTAATACTAGATTTTCCTGGTTGGATGGTTAATCTTTAAGGGGCTTGTCGTGATGTTTAGAAGCCTAAACAACTGTTGGTAGATGAAATCTGTGGAAGAAATCTCTCGGAAGATAGTAGAAGCCAGTGAAATAGAACCCTGAGCCAAATATTCAGACCTGACGCCAGGTTTTCGCTTAACCAACCATGTTTTGAGGGAAAAAAGTTCAAATTTATGAGAATTAACAGTGCAGGTGGCGTCCTTTCTTGATCAAGATATCATGAAACGTATCAGGGAATAACCAACCAAAATGCACAGTAAATTTAGTAATATGTTCAAAATTATTTTCTCTAATACCCAAATTTCAGAAACTCATCCCGCTTCTAGGGACCTGGGGGTTAGCTCGTTCGTTTTGTCCAATCTATGAAGAAAAGGAGAGATATCATTATTATTTATTTTTAATTTTTATCACGAGAAAGACAGAAAACCTCGTAGTTCAGGTCTCAAAAGTAACGGCTGAGGCCAATAAAATAGCTCTCATCACCCAAAACCCCTCAAACATGACGCCAAAAGCCAACTCGATAGACATTTTCCTCCTTTTCTTGCCTGCTATTGACCTTGGGTTTGTCTCTGACGCTGCCTAACCACTTCTAACGAGGCCCTGGACGTGAGTAGAAGCCCAAAGAATGCGTACAAAGGCAAATAATTTCACTTACTAACAAAAACTACCAAATGTCGCAGTTTATATCGCATTTTGAAAATATTTACCAGTCCAAAGTTAGATCTTATGTCACAACGACAGCTGAAATTGTACCAGGAGAAGGTGTAAATGGATTTCGAAAAAGTCAAGGGTGATTAAATTTATATTTTTCGAAATGCAGAAGGATATCTTTTATACAAGTAAATGTATATTAATATGTTACACACAATTACGCAGATTTTCTTCCAACAAACCTGAATAAACAAATACGATTTTTATACATGAGTATTTGAAGGTACAACCAGGTGCTTCGTGAAATGAACGCACTTTTTATTTTTCCTTGTTTTTGATATAATAAAATTTCAGACCCTATCATAGAGAAGAGATCATTTACGCGATATAGTTACACTAATATAAATACAGAATTGAAATCTCACAATTTTCTATTCTAAGAAACGAGGGAGAGGTAAAAGCGGAGAACACGATTTTTTTGATTTTCAGATTTGATTTTTTTTTATAACGACTATTCAAGATACATGAAAAAAACAAACAATATCACAATATATTCAACTAGCTCGTCGTAGTAGACTCAAATAAAATTATCCGAAAAGAAAGAACAAAGAAGCGATAATATACAAAAGTTATCAATTTTGTATATAATGAATATTTATGTACAACATCGATAAAATTCCAATAAAAATGTACAGTAAAATACACGTTTTGTAACGAAGGAGAACATAATTATATGTTTATGTTTGGTGGGTATAATACAGGGCGTGAGCTTAAATCTCGTTCTGAGTCACAAGAGGCGAATACCTACATGACTAACATTCAGAAATTTTTAGCAAATAATTAAAGCATACAGCTAATCGTATACGAAACGACACAATTTGTTTTATTTTATTTTTTATTTTTTTGAGAAGATACGGTTTACAGGCAATATACACGGCTGAGGTTGTAAAATTTCTACTTTACGATCAAAATGAAGACGAATTTAGAGGTTGATTGGAGTTACAGGTGAGAAGAGGGGTTTGGGAATGAAAAGTGTGATAATTGGGGGGTGACGTTTAATTTGGGGTGTCTACGGATTTTGAAAAGTGGGGAGGTTGAAGTCAATTGCACGATAACAGGTTTTGATTATTGCACTTGGATTGTCTAGGAGCACTGGAAATGAGAGACGTTTCGTGCTGGGAGGAACTTTTCAGTATGTCGGTCACGAGTTGCGCGGTCTGGAGTGAGCGGATTCGTCTTCAGAGTGGAAATTTCGTTTTTTCGAGGAAATGAAGACGGAATTGCACTCGGGGATGGTGCACCTGTGAAGATCTGCAGCGTGGCTGGAGACGTAGTGTTCTTTGAGAGCGGAGCGGTCTTTGAGTGGAGAATTGCAGTATCTGCAGGGAAGGTGGCCGTCTTTGTCGGGAAGGGCGTCGTCGTCGTCGTCGACGAGAACGGCGTTGGACGGGACGGGGGACGACGGGGGTGACTTGGGCGAGTTGGAGCCCGACGAGTGCGCTCCGTTCAACATGGGGAGGTGAGGGAAGCCCCGGAATCCCGGAAGGCCGAGGGGGTAGGGGAACATAGGGTGGGGGAGGCGGTCGCCGTTCAACAGACCCGGTGGCGGCAAATGAGCGCTGAGAGACTGCGAATCCGCGTACAGCCGCGCCAAAAACTCCGGATGCAACGAATGATTAGCAGCCAACGATTGCAGATGTCCAGGATCCAAAAACAAACCACCCTTATCAGTCAGCGACGTCGACAACAACTTCCGATGCAAGTTCAAATTGGCACTATGCCTGTCGCGGCTTCTCTTCGACGGAAACGCCGCGTTGCACCCATCAACCGTGCACTTATGCATCAATTTCAAATGCACGTTCTGATAATGTGTTTTTACCCCGAAATGATTCTGAAACACCTTTCCGCAGGCCGTACACATTCTCGGGTTGTCCTTGTCAATTGGCACTTCCATCGTCGTGATGAACGTTCCGTCTTGGAAATGTCCGTACACTTGGTTTTCCGGATCGTCCGAGGGCGAGTCTCCGTTCGAGGATCCGGACGAAGCGGATCTCGCGGGGCTTGGAGGATCCCCGGAGCCCATGAACGGCAAATGGAGGTTTTCCGAGTGACGAGCAAACTCGGCAAAATGACCCTGTGATAGATTTTCCAAGTGACGGAGGGCGCTCGCCGAATCCATCGCTTCTTCTTTGCTCGTGGCGTCGCCGTTCGTGGACGAGCGGCCGTTGTCTGTTCTCGTCTCTCCCGTTGGACTTCTCTCCTTCTGATCTGTCACCTTCAAGTTTTCCGGCACTGCATCGGTCTTCGAATCGTGAACGCTCAAATCTGTTGGCTCTTTGTCATCAGAAAATTTACTCCCAATTTGTTTTTGATCGTCAATCTCCTTCATGCTGATAGTGTTGTTGTTTTCGTGCTCCTCTTCAGACTTCTTCATCGACATATCTTCGATTTTCCCTTCAACCGGACCACTTTTTTCTTGTTGACTTGAATGGTAAATCATATTTGTGCTGGAATCATCGTCGCTGTTACCTCCATCGTTGTGAACTATACTTTGCGATACTGTAAATCTAGTAGGATTTTGATTTTTGCGTTTTCTAGAGCTTCTCGTCACCAGATTTTCCGCCCCGCTCTCCTCTTTGACACTATGTGAATCAACGACACTGAGCGAATCGTCGTTGCTGTCCATGTTACTAATACCGTCTTCTTCCATGTCCCCGTCAGACTCGGATAGTTTATACCGTTTGTTAACGGGCTCGTGTTTGTCACCGTTGTGAGTTTCCGAGTCGTCGAAATCGTCCCCACCTCCTTCAACGATGATACCATCGTCGTCGTCGTCGTAGACAATGTAGTCGTCCAAGTGGTCCGACGATTCCGTGCCACTTCGACTTTTTTCGTGACGCGGCGCCGACAAGTCGAGGCTCTGTTTAAGGTCCAAAGCCGCCGCTTGATGCCGCAGCTCTGGAGGCGGCGTCAGCAGCGGGAACGGACCGAACGCGAGAGGATTCAACGCTCCGAGCGGCGGCATCAGCAGCGGATGGTTTTGCGAACTCCGACCGTCGTGCGGTGATATTTTCCTCCGCAAATGCGGAGAGTGTAGCTTGGGATTGGGATTTGCACTGTGTCGGTTGCGAGATCTCCGCGAGCTAAACATCATGTTACAACCTTCGACCGTACATTTGTGCATTTCCCTCAAATGAACGGCGGAGTAGTGGATTTTCAACGCACCTTTGTCGCAGAACGTCTTCAAGCAGACGTTACATTGAACTCGTTTCTTCCCCGTTGCTGGGTTGATCAGTTGAGTTCCTAAGTTTAACGGAAGACTAGTAGAACCCCATTGCCTCTTCACTGGGGTGTTGCTCTTCCTACTATGAGGAGTTCTGTGTTTGGCGAATCCAGGACTGTCTCTGGAGAGGTTCAACACACTTTGCGAGTTCTCGTTGTCGTCGTCGTCATCGTCTGATCCAAAATCTGACGACCCCGCGTTTGTTTGGTAGTATTCGGCGGAGGGGGATTTTCGACCCAGCATCATTGACGCGCTGGTGACAGGAGGTGGAGGAGGTAAACACACGTTGCTGGAGCTGCTGTTGACTGACAGGTTCATGCCCATTGGAGGCATATCTTCAGACAGCCTTCTCCTTTCCGGACTGGATTTGCCGGCCATTTTTCTGAAGTCGAACGGCTGCATGTTCTGCAATTTGTTCAACGGGGAGACTGTGACTGGGCTTGACATTGGCGGGCTCGTCGACGGAGCTGACGACGTAGCCGGGGTGCAGATGAGCCCCGTCGGGGGAAGTTTGAAATTAAGAGACGACGGCGGTTTTAAATTTGACTGTTGGGGAGAAATTGGGGACGGTTGGTGCGGCGGTGCTCGCATGTTCGACGCGTTCATGGCCCCCGAGCTCCGCCGTTCTTCTTCTTTCCTCTGAGCTGCTACTGCAGCTGCAGCCGCAGCAGCGGCCGCTGAAGCGGCGGAATTTCTCTCCAGAGCCTTCTTCAAATCCGCCTCCACTCGAGGGTGGTACCGACCGTCGCCGACTCCGTGAAGAAGTAGCTGCTGAGTGATGGCTCGCGTTTCTCCAAATCTGAGGAACTGCTGGAGAACGAGAGGCTCCTCCTCGGGACTGCAGATGTTCCACCTGTCAAGGACCGCCCCATGCGGCTCCTGAAACAAACAAAAACACAAACAATAATTAAAAATCCTACGAAAATTCAATGAAACAAACCAAAGTAAAATTTACAATAAAAAATCAAATCAAATTTTTTTTTTTAATTTTGGATTATTTTATATAAGTACAGACGACAAAATTAAATTTTAATTTCAAATTTTCCTCTACAAAAAAATCCAATATTGAGTGTGTACAACGCCCCAATCAACTTCATAACTTTTAGACACTTCTTTACACATCAGCATTATTATATAAAAATAAAAATAATATTCATAAATTTCAAACGTGTTCAGTAAGAATTTCACCGAAGTGGCGAAAAATCCTTTTTCGATAAAATATAATAGTTTGAGTAAAAAAAGGTGTTGCGATCAGCGCAAGTAACCACTAATGAGATTTTTAATTAATCAAATCAACACGCACATCCACAAATTTGATTCAAATTGACCCAAACAACACCTATGTAACAAACATAATTCAAAAAACATGAAAAATGACGCCATTTTTCATGTTATGTCCATTTTAACGTTTCCTCAAAATTCATTAACTTTTAATTTTGAGGTATTAGATACATATTTGTGTTTATTATGTGAATGTAAACAAATTAAATATTTAAATTTAGTATAAACAACCACCGCTTTAATATGAAGAAATCGCCCAAATCGAATTCTATACGGGCGATAACGTTGTATAGTTCAAAAATAACGTCGGGTCAACGAGACGGATTTTCACAAACGATAAGGAATGCGTCATTTCGTGTGTTCATATCAACAAACGGGGGATGAACGATGCGGTAATTATAATATCCGTTCGAATGTTATTTGTATTTATGAGGAAAATATTTTAAGAAACGCTTTTATTTCTATCCAATTTTATAATGCAAAGATTTCAGTTAGTTTAGACTGAATACGATCGGATTTGATTTGTAATTGAATTAGTGTTATCAATTGACGAATAATTTAGGCTGAATTGTGGACCCGAGTGGGGTGGTGAATGTACAGAGAGAATGGAGAATGATATGAGATAAGGGGGGTTTAAATTAACGCAATATACGAATACACCGACCAAACCTTCAAAGATAAGAACATTTTTCGCATTCTCTATCGCGATTTAAGTATTAAATTGATATACTACGTACGGGAGCCGTTTTTGTTGGTTTATACATGAATAATCAATCTATGTTTTCATGCAGAAAGTAAATTTCTGTGTGTTTCAAGGTGTCTAGATCATAATAAGGAAATGTCCGTCCGCCGCCCGCCGATTTCGGTAGTGGAAATTTAAAAAAAAATCTTAAATTTTGGTCTTGGACCCGTTTTTAGCCCGATCAGACCAAATTCGAGGAGGGAGAGGAGGAGATAGGGGTCAAAATGTGTTTTCTAAAAATGGAATTTTCATGGTTATCGGCGATCTAGGCGGGTGAGGTGTCATTTTTGAATAAATTTGGGATGCTGTTCAATCCCACAAATCCAATGAGGCGGGTCCCGGAAGGATTGGTGCCCATTTGATGATAAAAGAGGTTATGGGTCAAAATGGGTATCTATTTACCCATTTCAAAAGCGGGTTTTTGATATTTCAAGTACCTAGGCTTGTGGGGTATCATTTTCGACTAAATTTTGGACGCTAAACTGATTTGAATGAGTCTCAGATGTTTTGATATTGTTTTCGGAAGAAATTTTGGTCCATTATGGTTGTGGATATGACAATATTGAGGTTGTGTTTGAGGAAATTATTTTTTTCTAATTTATTTCATTTTAATTGCCAAAATTATGTTAAAACAATGAGCAACGGTGAAAGCCACTCATGTGTGGCCCCGTCGATGCACTCACCCCGTGAACAGAGTGAGCGGTGAGTTCACGGCGGATGGGAAGGTCGTTCGGGCGAGAGTGGGGGAGGCTCCACCTGGCGGCAGATGAACTGGACATCCGAAGCTCGTCAAGGGAAAAAGGGAGGAAACTACGGGGTGATGGAAATTTAGAGGAAACGGTTGACAAATGTATGGAGAAGGGTGGTTTCGGGGATGAGTTGGTTTTGATGGTGTTAAATGTGAAAAGCGGTGGGTTAAAATTTATGTGGTGTCAACGTGGGGGTGTTACGTCGTAGGGTGATTGTGATGGTCATTTTGGGGGGGAAAAGTGTCGTCACAAAATGACGACGGACAATGTCGCGATAAAATGCGGGTACGTACCATGAGAAAAGGCAGAGCGTGCGTGTAGAAATAGCCGAGATATTGACTAGCCATGGGACGAGAGGCGACTGATCCCCTGCGTTCCTCCGACGGGAGGACCTCGAACGTGGATTGGGCGACCGTCCCCCACTCGCCCCACCCCACCACCGGGGGGATCGCCCTATCAGAGCCACCGTCCTAATAAACATTTGACAAAACACCGGAGTTTCTCGGTCCTCCCCACTTTTTTTTTTTTTTTTTTTTTTTTTTTAATCTCCGCCGGCGCAGTGTGGACAAATTGGTCTCGGGACCAAACGTCTCGGAAGAAAACTTGGAAACACAGAGGGCCCCCTCTGGAGCTCAGGTAGACGAGGAGTCGGCATTCCTGTCGGGGGTTGCCGTTCCGATCTCGTAGATCAGATAAAAATCGGTGTTTCGTCTTGAAAATTTGTGATCCATATTTATAGACGACAGGGGGGTCTCCAAAAACGTACCCCTAAGGCGAGCCGACGCCTTAAAAAAAAAAAGAAAGAAAAAAACCCCTACTTAGCATCTTGGTGACAACCTATACTCCAGAGGCGACACGGCGCTACGTTAGGCCACTGATCGCAGACGAGGGTGACCCTGGTGGGGAGTTCTACACCTAACCACCCCCTCTCACCCCCGCTAATACTTAATAGAAGGTATCGGATAAACACATTTTTCTTCCAAAAACATCAATGCTCAAAAAACATCGATAATTCGATACATCGAATGTTTTTATTTGTTATAGACAAGTACAGTCTCTGCACATTTTTTTTCTCCTCATTTATCCTCTCAATATTCAGCCAAGTTCCCTTTTTGAAAGCAATTCGGAAAAAAACTTGTGAAAAGTAAAGAAAAACACCGGCCAAAATGCGAGATAAGACGAAAAATATGAGGGGCAAGATGATAAGAACCCGTCTTGATGGATTCACCGTCTAAAATTTAGTGGGAAATGATTCTCCAGATGCCTAGATTGCAGAAAATCTTGAAAATCATTTTTTTGAAATACACATTTCGACCCATACCCCGCCCAAATTAGGTCTGATCGAGTTGATAAGTTTCGAGGGCAAACTAGAGCCGAAAACGGACCCCAGGCCCCAATTTAAGATTTTTAGAAAATTTTCTACTACCAAAGTCGGCGCGGACGGCGGGCGGTGGACGGTGGATGGCGGGCGGACATTGGCTTATTTTGATTTAAGCACCTTGAAACGCCCAAAAAAAATTTCAAAAGCCTAGATCGAAATTTTCAAAAATCCTCTTTTCAAAACGCTGCAAATTCTTTCACAGGGGTTGGTTATTCCTCGTACTTCAATCAATCAAACTCATTCCGATCAATTTAGCGTGCAAAATTTGGTGGAAAACGATACCCCACACGCATAGGTACCAGAAATATCGAGAACACATTTTCAAAATTGGTAGACAGATACCCCTTTTGACCCATAACGTCTTCCGATGGGTGCCAATCGTTTTGGGACCCATTTCATTGGACTCAGCGTCCAAAATTTAGTGAAAAATTATACTCTACACGCCTAGATCGCCAAAAATCTCGAATATCCATTTTTCAAAATACACATTTTGATCCATACCCCACCCAAATTTGGTCCGATTGGGCTGAAATGCTTCAAGGACCAACTACAGTTCCTGACCAAAATTTCTGATTTTTAGAAATTTTTCTACTACCAAAAACGGCGTCGACGGCGGATGAAGGACGAACATCTAGAATTTTTTGACCATGTTTCTGACACAATTTGGGGCTAATCAAAGAAGTTAACCCCCCCCCCCCTTCCTTCCCACATGACGCATGATTATCTAGTTGATTATTCAATAAATAATCAAACTAATTAAATCCAAAACTCGAATTTGGTGGCTTCACTTGACTTTGAAATTCGTGTTTGAGCACATATAACGATCAAATAACGCAAACGTTTGCGCTATAATTCGATTCATGTTTAATCAAGGCGTTTCTTGACATCCAAGTGAGTACCTATATCGTTTTCCATAAAATATGGAGAAATATAGTGACATAAGTGATACAAGCTGAATGAGAATTCGTCAAATTGGCACAGCATATTCAATTTGATCGTCAAGGTCTTGCTAGTTGGCTTTAATATGTCTCTCGCGTGAGGTCTTCGAATTTTTTTGTCTGATATCCGTCGAATCGATACGTTCCATCGTGTTTTCGTCTATTCATTACCACCGAAGGGACTCGGTGCGAAAAGGTGATAACGTTTTAACTGCCTCTGTCTAAAAACCGATCGAGGTCTCGATAACGACCGTCCGACTCGATGAGTAAACCCGAGCCAATTTCGTCCCCCTTCGCCCGTTTTTAATCACATAAATGGCACAAGAGCACTTCGAACGATGTAACGCAATTGTGGAAAATGAGGAACCCGCCGGAACGAACGAAGAGAATAATATTTAACGTGGATAACGAAGTTGGAGAATTTTTGTTTGTGTCACGTTTCATCCGACGTTTGTTCTACCGAGGGAGCGGGTTATACGCGAGACACGTCCACAAGTCCCGAGGGGGTTGGAAATAATCATATCAACCATTAGGGGTTGAAAGGGGTTAGTTAGGGAGGAGTTGGAAATCCGGCGAACGCGATGAATCTGTCGAAATCCACCGGAGAAGGTTTCCCAGTTTATTCGGTCAATTTTGATACCCATTCTGATAAATTTCTCTAAAGAATTTCAAAATGTTATCCAAATTGTATGGTGTACATCTCAAATCGACAATTTTCAACTCACGAAAACCCTGCACCACTTTTTGGAAAGCTCTCGATCTACTTCACATTGAGTTACGCCATGAGACAAATATCGACGTTTTCTTCCGATTTATCGATCTGCCTCCTAATAGGCCGATCGGTATGATCGATACTTGTTTTCTCGTTCGAAATGTCAAACATTCTTGTCACTGTGAACCAACAAAACAGAATCGCAAGTTTCTCCGTACGAGCCATTGCTATTAGGTCAATTATGCATCCATATCGCGATTAGTTCTTGAAAACGATTGTTTCTTCGATAGAAAAAAAGTTGATTTCAATTCAAGTTGAAGAACAATGCCCTTTTTGGTTGTTTTTGGTGGTCTAAATTATAATCATGATTCTGCGATATGTGATAAATCTTAAATCTTATCTTAAAATCAACTGGAAAATTTATTAAATTAAATCATTTACTGATCCAATTTGTGATCTTATTGATCCATAATTAATAATTTCGTCACCAACACTTAACGTTAGCCAAAATGGCTCGCAATGGCGATACATTTTCAATTGACCATGAAACAGTTAAAACATTAACTGCAGTCAGAAGAAATTTAATTATACTTATTTATGATTTATTCTTCTGTTTCGTTTGTAATGGGTGTTACTTTTTTGACACTTTAAAGCTTTTTTAAATTTTTATTGAATTCCTTGATTAACCAACCTGTTTTCGTGCAAAAAGTCAATCTCTCCGATTCGGCCCAAATTTTTTTTCTGGACCTTTCAAGATGTCTAGATCTAAAAAGTCAAATGGCCGTCCGCCGTACGCGCTATTTTTAGTAGTAGAAAATGTTCTAAAAATCTGACATTTTGGTCAATTTTGGTCAAGGTTCATGGCTCTAGTTGGTCTTCAAAACTTTCCAACCCGATCGGACCAAATTTGGGCTGGGTAGAGGTCAAAATGTGTATTTCGAAAAATGGTTTTTCGAGATTTTTGGCGATCTAGGCGTGTAGGGTATGATTTTCCACTAAATTTTGGACTCTGAATCCAATGAAATGGGTCCCAAAACGATTGGCACCCATCGGAAGATGTTATGGGTCAAAAGGGGTACCTATCTACCCATTTTGAATTTGTGTTTTCGAGATTTCTGGTACCTAGGCATGTGGGGTAACATTTTCCACAAAATTTTCGACCCTGAATCGATTCTCGAATGAGTCTTGGACCCGCCATACCCACTGTTTCCACTGTGTTCTGAGTCTCCATGCGCCTGGTCCGAGGAATAACCAACCCGTGTGAATGAATTTGCAGCGTTTTCTGTTTTGAACTTGAGCATGTCCTGACTTGGACAAATTTGAGGAAGTTGAAGCGAGCGAGACTGCTCGAGTCGAGTTGCGTGAAGGTTGTTTCTTCGCAGAGCACTCGCGCGTCATTGAAATCGGTGGTTCTGTTGTTCTCGACAGCGCATATGGTGTTCCAATATCCGACTAGGTCGAAGGTTTCCACGCAGGTACAGATCCTCTCTCGAGATGACTGCGTGCCTACGATGTCCATCGCCTTCACCTCAGACGCCGACCCGAGCCCCGAGGCGGATCCGAGCTTTGAAGAAAAACCCAAAGGCGCAAAAGGAGAAGAAGGAAGCGATAAGAAGGGAAAAGGAATTTCGTTCGCCAAGGCACAGCCAAGAACGACTGGACGAAGGCAGAAAAGGATAAACTGTTGTTAAGTCAACCCCGCGAGCCTATACGTCCCCGGTCATGGGAGGTTTATTATTCTTCAAGTTTCTGAAGAGATGCCGAGATTAATTAGAAGCAGGACCTCGGTAGCGGGCAGGTAATCAGGGGGCGGGCAACATCACGAATCTCTTCTCTTCTCCCACTGACCGACCACTCGGGGAAGAAGGTCCTGGTATGGAACTCGGCTCGCGGGGAGGAGACGATTTTTTAAAACGTGAAGCAACGATATCGTGGATACACACGCAGGGTTGCTCAAGTCCTATCCATCTCGCCCGCATGGCTGATCGACTTGAAATACGTCATCGTCTCTTTTGCGCGAAGAGGTTGTCGGACTGACGAGAGGCTTCTTCTGCATTAAATTACGAGACGATTGCTTAACCCACTGACTTCGTCTGCATGAGACTAGTTAAGACGTAGAAAATTTTTTTTTTTTTTTCAAAAAGCGTCGAAAAAGTCTTTTAAAACAGCACTTCGACAATTATTCAGAAACAATGGAAGTTGGAAGCACAGAAGGCTCATGAAGTGAGGCTTATATCATTTCGTGTTTCGCAGTTTGGACCTGTTTACCTGAGTAAATACGGCCGGTTTACCACCTTTACCGCTCACATTATTTCAAATCCAACGTTTCGACCTTCAAAAGGTTGTGAAAAAGATTCGGTAGCCAAAAAATCTCGAAATTCGCTGAATTGTTTTACGTTTTCGATTTATAACTCTGAAATAGTCCGCCCTACCGACTATCCGACAACCAAATTGATAGGTTTTAGACTTTTATTGGAAATAAAATTAGTGAAAAAAAAAAATATATATATCAAGGCCAGGCTGAAGAGTCACGTTATTGTTTGCAGCACCACCACCATCACGTCGGTAGTCTGCTGCAATTTGATGATAGATATATGTTCGTACAGCTAACTTATGCTACTGCGAACTCTCTTCATTGAATTTGTTCTTTAACAAGAGTATAATTTTTGATGAGATATTTAAGTCTCGTTCATTTTGTCTTTTTTTATTTCAGTTATCATTTGTTAAAAACTCTTTTAAAAAATTCCTTCACTGGGGTTGGTTATTCCTCGGATCAGGAGCATGGTGACTCACTCCAATCGATTCATCATCCAAAAATCAGTGGATAACAATATCCCACACGCCTAAATTGTCAAAAATATCGAAAATGGGGAAAAGGGGGTGCGTACCGGACCAAATTCCAATCGATTCTGCGTCCAAATTTAAGTCGAAAGAAATCTCAAAGTGACTCAATTTTTTCAATGGGTGCCTAATCGTCTCGGGACCCGTCTCATTGGATTCAGCGTCCAAAAATTAGACGAAAATCATACCCCACACGCCTAGATCGCCAAAAATCTCGAAAATCCATTTTTCGAAATACACATTTTGACCCCTACCCCACCCAAATTTGGTCCGATCGGGCTGAAATGTTTCAAGAAGCAGCTAGAATCGGGAACAGACCCCTGACCCATTTTCACTCATTCAAATCGATTCAGCGTCCAAAAATTAATGGAAAACAATACCCCACACGCCTAAATCGTCAAAAATATCGAAAATGGCGAGAAGGGGGTGCGTATCGCACCCATTCCAATCGATTCTGCGTCCAAATTTTAGACGAAAGAAATCTCGAAGTGACTCAATTTTACCCATAACCTTTTCCAATGGGTGCCTAATCGTTCCGGGACCCGTCTCATTGGATTCAGCGTCCAAAAATTAGTGGAAAATCATACCCTACACGCCTAGATCGCCAAAAATCTCGAAAATCCATTTTTCGAAATACACATTTTGACCCCTACCCCACCCAAATTTGGTCCGATCGGGCTGAAATGTTTCAAGAAGCAGCTAGAATCGGGAACAGACCCCTGACCCATTTTCACTCATTCAAATCGATTCAGCGTCCAAAAATTAATGGAAAACAATATCCCACACGCCTAAATCGTCAAAAATATCGAAAATGGGGAGAAGGGGGTGCGTACCGGACCCATTCCAATCGATTCTGCGTCCAAATTTAAGTCGAAAGAAATCTCGAAGAGACTCAATTTTACCCATAAGCTTTTCCAATAGGTGCCTAATCGTTCCGGGACCCGTCTCATTGGATTCAGCGTCCGAAATTTAGTCGAAAACGGTACCTCACGCGCCTAGATCGCCAAAAATCTCGAAAATCCATTTTTCGAAATACATGTTTGAACCCCCCCCCCCCCCCTAATTTTGGTCCGATCGGTCTGAAAAGTTTCAACGACCAACTAGAGCCGTGATTAAACCCCCGTCACAAATGTCAGATTTAAAAAAAAATTTGCCTACTACCAAAGCCGGCGTTTTTTTTTTGTTGAAAAATTCTCAATTTGAGTTGAAAAAGCTATATAATTCAAAAATAACCAGATTTCTCTGTAGAAGTCTTCTGATGAAGAGAATCTCTCAGAACGTTTACAATGTCAGTCGCGTAGGCAAAACCTAGTTTTCAACCCCCTTCGGTCTCTAATTGTACAAAAAAAAAAAAAAAAAACCCCGGCGTCAACTACCCAACGATCCTCACAAAACCCAACTTACCTACTTTTCACCTACGAAATTACTCGGTTTTATCCTATTACTCGAAAAAAAGGAACCGCTTGTCCGCTCTCAACCCTATCAGCCCCCCCCCCCCCCCCCTAAAAAACCTTCGGTGACCGTCGATTTGAATAAAGAAAAAAAAAACTGAGTCGTGAGGTAAATGACGATTTAGTTAGATCGCTTTGGGACTGTTTCGAGACGGTAAGAAGCAGCTCAATAAATGGAAAAAAGGCAGAAAAAGACACCTTTCATTACTCCTAAGTTAACCTCTTATTATTTACATATTAACATTAACATTTGTAGCTTTGAGAGACTTCGGGGGTCTAAACGCAGGCACTTTTCCTCCCCCCACTGTAAGGTCGAGGCTCAAGAGAAGTTTTGAAACCTATCATTAGGAAGCGTGCATTAGAGCCACAGGTATTTCTTCTTCTTCGACCAACAACTGTGATCAAATCGTCCGTTTAAGGTCCCTTACAATTAGCCATTTACCCAGATGACAATCACCATTCCAAAGGGATTCACAATAAAAACTTAGAGAAGGAATTAAAGTGTACCTTTTCTTAAGGGGCGTTTTGAAGGTTTCGAGATGATTTTTTTTTTTTTTTTTTTTTTTGAGTTTTCGTTTTTGAAAGCTCAGGGGTTTTTGGAGAGTAAATTGGTTCGATACGAAAGCAGATTACGGGGAGGGACGTCGGGCTACCCGATAAGGACGCGAGGGATGTCATTAGGCGGTAAATGCACACCGTCGCGTCGCTCCTGATGGCAGGGAATCTAGCAGAGACAAAAGAAAAGGTGATCCTTCCGCATCCAGACGCTGAAAATGACCCCCCCCTTAAACGACAAAATAACTAAATGACTCTCCAGCTACCCGAATTTCCCGTTAGAGCGACTGATGGTAAAAGACGTCCCATTTTCTCCATTAGACCCGTTTTATAATCGAACAAAACTCCAGGTGCCGATTCTGTGAACATATTCTGATGATAACCCTGGCAAAACTAGCTTCAATTTACTCCTCATTCGCATGTGATGAAACGCACAAAAATTCGTATCTTGAGATATCGATAGAACTGAAATTCTCCTGCAGATTAAATAATCGAACTGTACATAATATCAAGGCTTTTTTTATCAAATCTGTGCACCGCCAACTTGATCCCCATTCAAAAGGTGATCGATAATTAGATAATTTATCAATACCCTCATGACAAAAAATTGAGTTTCAGTACTATTAGATGGCTTCAAAAGTTTCGATTCAAGATGGATTTGCGGATGATTACAAAGTAAATACTTGAGAATCAGAACATTTGAACGCCAAAATTATATGTTTATAGCCATCAAATTGATGTGGTTCTCCGGTGAATGAGCCTAACAAGGATTTCTTTTGTCGTGAATCCAAATTATTTCATGTATGACTCTTTGGTCCCCTTTGTAGAAGCTCGTAAAAAATTAACACCATCGCATATTCGAGGAGAGTGATTTTATTTTCGTCCTTGTTGATTTTTCTCGTGTCCAGTGAAGGATTCAATTGCGAATAGGGTTTGTTCGGAACACGTTTACAAGTCCCCGAAGAGTTGGTATAATCATATCAACCATTAGGGCCTCCGAAAAGGGTTGAGATGTTGGAGTTTCGTCGTTGAACCCCCTTTCTTCCCTTCGTCGTTCGAAAAGCTCGGGTGGTTTTATATTATAAAAGGGTGGGTCGACCCTATCAGGGCGAAGGGTCGCCGAAGGGGGAGGGGGGCTGTGGAAAACGTTGGGATGATCTTGTTTCTAGCTGGTAGGGTTCAGGGCCTTGGGCCAAATAACCCTTTTCTGACAAACAAGCGACTGACCAGGTACACAGAGATACACTTGGATCAATACCACTTACCCCCTCGGTCGCCCGTTCGCCCTTCCGAACGTTCCCTGCAGCCACTGGAGAGCTCCTTCCCACGTAAGAGGGAATATCACTAAAATCCCGGGCTCACGTTTCCCTCGTATGGGCCAGGGGTTGATCAGAATGAGTATGTTATGCTAAGCTTCTCCTACGCTTGGGATATTAACCGGAATAACATCCGACGAACAGCCTATAATACCGCAGTGCGGGACCATCGTGTCGATACGATCAAAGACAAATTCAACTCATCCATGTTCGAAACAGTGCTGGTTTCTCTGCAGTATCGAGCCCCGTTCCACTAGGGAAGATAGTAAAGTCATTGCGTGGACATGATTTTTGTGCATTTGGATGGCTGTGTCGCTTGCTTGAAGATTTGTGCCCACCAAAAGACACAGAATCAGAAAACTATAAAGAACGTTAGCCAAGAGCAGGCACAGCGCAGCATGAAATACGGCAAGTTGCCTAGGGATTCGTACAGCAAGACGTCATCTTAGTTCAGAATTAAGGCGATAAGTACGTAATTATTGTCAAGGACTGAGATATAAGCGGAAGTACCCCTGAATCTACGCCCCTAATTGAAATTAAGTCATCAATATTTGAATTTCCATTCAACTCCCCACCATTTAATTCGTTAAAGACATAAAATATACAATCCAGGCACTTTGATCTGTAGATGTCTACACGAATCATCACGGTGCTGACAGTTTTTGAAATCCTCCTAGTCCTGAGATGCATTGTAACAGATACCACCATCCACCACTCAGTAAACACTTGGACAATTCACAAGTGAGTTTGACTTGCTTGATCAGCAGACGTAGTGTAAGATTGTATTGGAAGCTTCATAGGCGAACAAGAGAATGCCTCAAGCTGGCCTGTGCAGGACTTTTTATAGCCTGGAGAGGGGCGAATTTTCGTCCTGCTCCTTGTACCCCTGGTAAAGGCAATGTATTTTTCTTTGTCCGCCTCTTTCTCTATTTATTGCATAGTCATGTTGGATGGCAAACAATTTTATTTAATGTGCGCATAAAATGTGGTGAGAATATAATCAAAATATATTTGGTTTTCGCCTGGTGCAAAGCGTTTCAAAAATAGGAAAAGAAAACCTTTTTTTGTAATCTACACCATCTTGTTTGCACTACTCGTATTGAAACATTAGTCGGCTCTTCCCACGGCCGATATGAGGTGCTAAACGACGGATTAAATATTAATATAACAAGTTGAAAGATTACTGTCCGAAACTGGTGCGGTCGAAGGGACTCCACAGGGTGCGAAATAATTACCCCGACGCAGTAATAGCGGCCTAGCCCCTTTCTCATCTGCATACAAATATATTTATCACATTAGCTATGCTAATGGACGCAAGATTGATACCCTCGCGCCTTCAACGCCACCTTTTGTCGAGCGAGGCGGTCATATCACGTCATCGAGTTGGGTATTTTATTTTTTCCCACTTTAATTTAGTGCCCCTTTTTGTGTTAGAGCGCAGAAAAAATAAATTCAGTTTTTTTTTTTCAATTTAAGTTGAGCGCTGTTTAGGATCTTCATTAATTTTCCAAATAATAATCTTCGGTCTCGACTTTCGGTACTTTATTAACTTTTATTACTGTAAAATTTTACTTGGGTACCATACTCAGTTTCCACGAAATAAAATCAACGAGACGTTGAACTCGCTCGGCTTTTACCGAACTTCAGAAGGACTCATTAAATTTCCACCCCGTTTCGCCTTAATCTCTCAACTAATCCTAAGCCCAAATTTAGTCCCCCGCGGCCTCCCTCCGCTCTTGGAACCATGTCTAATATCCTGGTGATTCATAATGTAAACAACTCAGTAAGGGAGGGAGCGAACTGGGAGGGGGGTGTCATTAGCGGGACAGGAGGCGCACAAGGGGGATGATTCTGAGGGTTGTTTGTTCAAGGGGATGATGCTCGCGAAATTCTGCTCCGTCATTGCTTACACAAAGAATACATTTGCTTTTCTCAGACGAGGTCCTTTTTGAAGGGAGGGTCAGCGCACCAACGCGTGACGACTCAATTCTCATTCCGGTAACCGACCCTGAAAATATGCGTCACTGATCGGTTATACAAACACGTCCTAACGTCTTCCTCCGACTCATCTTCTCGAAAAGTGTTACTTGATGTTTATTTTCCCTCTCGTCTTCGCAAAAACGCTCGTCATCCGTCACCGTATTGATGAGAGGTTGAAATGACGCGATACCCGTCAGAAAATCATAAGTGTCCTTCTATGAAAACAATTCTCTCAAATAAGACATTTTTCTTTTCTAAATTCATTTATCTGCAAAAAAATTATTCAAAATCTGAAATGACCAGATGAAAAATGAGAATAAAACATCGTAAATTGTTTCACAATGGTTGATTATTCTTTTATTTAGTGGAAAATGATACCCCCACGCTTAGGGACCCTAAAATAACGAGAATCCACTTTCAGAATAGGAAGGAAGGGGTCCATTGACCCACCAAGGGCACCAATCGGTCCGGTACCCGTCTTAACTGTTCCAGCGTCCAAAATTTATTGGAAAATGATGCTAATCGGGGATGGTCGACCTCCTATGACCTTGGGCATGATTACATAAATTGATTTTCTAACAAATAGTGAACCGAAAAAAAGAGTAAAAAGGGAGTCCCGCAGTTGAACCACAACGAGCGTATATCCGAATATTTTATAATAGAAAATGCTTATTTCACAAGCCTGTGCCGCTCAAACCCACAAAACTCACCCTCATACCAGCTATTGTTGTCATTTAATCCTTACAAAATCATTATTTATTAATTTTTAATCAGTACAATAACGAAATGACAAATCCCAGAAATGATAGAGAGTGAGGTCCAAGAGACCTAAAATCATTTTGAAACTAAGACCTTACGTTCATATAGCTTAACATAATCATTTTATGACATCACTAAAAGAGTCGTATCAAACTTTGGCATCCTCAGAATATATAACCATCCCGAACTCTTATTTTTTTTTAAATATCCCATTCAGTGACAAAATTTGTCCAAGACAGTGAAATAGGTGCAGTCAAACGGCCGATTTCCACTGATTTGGCAATAAAAGTCAAATTTCAACTTTTAGCGCCTACGATGATTCGATGAGATGACCAATTTTATTTGGAGAAAAATTGCATTCAGTTAAATCTTTAGAGTTTTCATGACAATTCCGAACTTCCAAGCAAAGTAGATAAAAATTCCTTATTTTTGGTAAGAAAGTCGCTGAACTGAATAATTGGTTTACTGAAAAGTTTTACCTAGTTGAAGTTTTCAAATGTGGCAATTTATTTTTTGTTCTTTGGGCATGTTTTTATTGTGTTAGATTTGTTTTCTTAAGATAAAATGTTAGAGTATCGGTGGAGATTGGCCTATGGCAGGTTGATCAGTGATGGGGAGGTATTGACCGGAAAAGCCAGTTTGGACAAAATTGGGAAATATCTTCGAGATTCTCGTTTTTTCAGTTAAATGCCTCGGACGTGTCCACGTCCAAGTGACGCCTTTCATCGCTTGTAATCCACCCGTTTTGCCAGCCCGTTCGACTCGAAGGGAATCAATGTTATCAGCGGTTGCCAGTCGCAACTCGTGGGTTCGTACAAAACGAGCAAAACCCGACAACGAATCTTCGAAACAATCTCGCCTCAGGGATCAGAAGGTTAGGGACCACACAGACGTCGAGGAAGTCGGCGAGCTGGGTGACATCATTGACGCAACAATGACGCACGACGATTGACGGGAGGTCAGAGGGTCCGAGGCAGAGGGTCGCCTTATCACTGAGCTCGCCTGATCCGGATAATGGGGACCCCTGTCGTACGATGTGGCTGCACGAGAGGCGAGCGAAATATCCAATTTGGCAACAACGTAATTAACTCTGCCTTGTTGGTTACAGGATGGACATTTTCTTCAAATAATCTGAAATTTTGCGCATGGTCCCCACCAAGAAGACTGCAGTTGCGCAACTTATGTTCGACCAGATGAAAAGGTGACTTTCCAAAGACTGGGATTTACTACTTATGCCCAAGATTTTGAAAATGACTAAAATCTTCATCAATTTTCTTAAATTAATTAGAGAAAAATATTTTTTTATTTAATGGTTTTGTAATTTAATTTTGATATGTATCCTTTTTCCTAAATAAATGTTTCCCTTTTCGTTTACTCTATTTAAGAGACGAAAGAATAAAAATTCGAATAGCACAATTTTTACTTCCTGCGTCACAAGTTCTCTCAATCAGTCATCGAACGAACTTTCCTCAAAACCGTTCATTTGTATAGATAAATTGAAAACACTCGGCAAAAGCCCTCCCCAATCGATCTATTTCCCTTTAATCAGAGACATTCAATGAAAACTTGATGGAAAACGCGGACTCTGGGACGAGAGTTAGCGCCAAAGTTATTCCGGTAGAAGTTGAGACCGCGTCGGGAGCGATGTTCGAGAAAACCTCTGATTGAAGGAACCTCTCTAAGGGTAGGTTCAGATGAATGGATATCTACTAGTCCGTGAGTAAAACCCTTGCCTGAGGGAAGGAATGTTCTTTAAGGGCGGCTTTTTAGTTTTATTATTGTTCCGTTCTCCGATTCGAATGCCCCTTTTGCTTTCAGGAAGCCTTTTCGCTCTTATACCAGTACTTTTTGAATAAAACGGAGGACGTGAAGGGTCGAAAGTAACCGGGGGATGGAGTTCTAGGTAACTTTCATCAAACCTCTTCGTTGGAGAAAAAAACTAATTAGAAGAAAAGAAGAGAACGCTTACTTATTGATGGCAAGTTTCTGTTTGGCTTCATGCTGCCATTTATAAATGATCCCCCCCCCTACCCCGGGAAGGCCACAAATACCACGTATTTCGATTCAAATCAGCGCTTCTCATTTTTCGTGACCAGAGATGATCGTATTCATAATAATTTCTCGTTTGAGATAAGTGTTTTACGTCACTGAAAAAGGGAAGCGCTGGCTTAGTCTTCAAATTTATATTCACGCATAAACTCATAAGCGTAATGTGATTGCAGGTATGTTTTCATAGCAATTTTATTAGTGATAGTGTTTTTTTTCCATTTACAAAATTACGATAAAACCCAACGATTTCTGAAGAAAAAATTCTGCAAATATTTTCACAATGGCTCACCATTCTAGGTGGATATTATCCCAAATCGATGTAAATACCATACATATATTGACTGTCTATAGTTTTGTTGAAAACAATGCCTCTGACGCCTGGGCTCAAACATTTTTTAAAAATTAGGTATTGATGGTGTAAGGACATTTCAAGTTTTTGAATTTAGACATTTTGAAACGCTCAAGGTCTAATTGTTCGGCTATTCGGGCATGATTGGGGTAAGTGGTGAAACGGGTTATTATTTGGAGAGAAATGAAAGAAAATGTCATTATAAATTAAATATCATTCTATTCATATAAAAATACCATTTCAGTGATATTCACGGCTTTACTCATGACCGTTTAAACAAATTTATAATTTTATGATCAAGAGTACGCCCGTCTCAGGCTTGATTTCCTTATACCTAAGCCTCTTTTGAATTGGGCCCTCCATTTTTTTTCTCCCTAATGAATAACAAACGCTTTTATGTGATTCTGGTGTTAGTGCTCAATACTAATTAATACCGGTAGGCTATCAACACGACTCCTAAATTTAAATTTAAAAAAATGCTCGATGACGAGCTCTTAAAACACATAAAGTTAGTCGCACTTAATGATCACATAAATATTTTTTGTAGTCATTCGTCTGGTAGATGCACTATTTGAGTATGAATTGACTGTTGTGCGTGTATAAGGAAGGATTTTCTATAGATTCAGTAGAATAGGTGAAGGATCAGTTAAACTCAAAAGATGGTATAAGAGATCTTGCATGAAACCATTAGTTTTAGGAACAGTGGGAGAACTACGAGGGTTGTCATGTGTTATTCGCTGACGCCAAAACATCCCTTCTCCTAGCCTCTAGCACCCCTACGAACCACACTATAGTACCTACGATCGCCTACCTTTGTTTTTGTGAAGCCGTCCACAAGACGAGAGCGAGTACGATCCCCTTATTACTGGATCACCGTAAAAACTCGACAGACTCCGACAGCGGAAAAGAGACAGAAAAAGTGGCAAAAATAACGCGCTCGTGATACTGGAGCGAAAAAGGAAGGACGAGAGAGAAAAAAAGGTTTAGTGGAAAGATAAGAAAGATTATTCCCGCTTCCTACACTCTCCGGTTTTCGTCTTCTAATAATAAATCACTCGTGCGAGATAGTGCGGTAGCATCTTCCAGACAAGGTTTCTCATCTCAGACGAATCATATCTACTTCACTCTGGCGTTTATGAGTTTTGAAATAGGCGGGGAGAATGACCAGTAATTGGCTGGTCGAGTTTTTGGATTGAAATCACGAAATCTGTTTCACTTTTACTGATGTTCATCGCGTGGACTGTGATAAAAATACATGGTTCATGGCCTTTTTTGGTCGAAAATATACGCGGAAAACTTGCCGTTTTTGAAACTCACCTGAAGGATGTAGCCTCTGGCGTAATCTTCCTGCGTCCAACCGAAACCTCTGAGCACTTGAACGACTTCGTCTCGTTGTAAGACGCTGAAGAGTCGGTCGAGGAGGATTTTGAGCCGAATGGGAAGCGCTTGGCAGCCGTACAGGACGAGGCTGGCGATGTCGAAAGCAACGTTCAACTGGACCGGCTCGACGGAGCCTTGGTTGAGAACGTGTCTAAATCCCAGTTTGTCCAGTGCTGTAACAACGAGAAAAAACCAGTCAGATAAAACAAAACAATGGAACTTGATGAATTTTAATTATTTTGAGTCCATATTGAAGCTCCCATTTTGTTTGATTGCAGAAGAGGTCCAGCAGAAAATAACCATTTCTTGTACAGGAAAGTTGATACTTTATTGATTACAGGAATTATTCGTCAAAATGTAAGAAAAATTGAATAAAACAGCCATAACCTCAGAAATTTGTTAATCTAGGGTTGGCCGCCCTGGCTACCTAATGTTCCAAATTCAACCTGTGCCACACAACCTTGGTGTCTTGAAGACTTTCCTGATTCTGAGAGAAGCCGCCCTGGAGCGCTAGTGTTGAACAAAACGCAAGAGTTACCCGCCTGTTGACTCCTATTGCTCTCAAGTATGTTTGCCAAGCAGTAGGATGCATGTTTGCGAAGGTTTTGTCACAATCCTGTTGCACCCAACTGCTTCCAGAGCGCGGTTCCATCACCAAGGTTCTCTCAACTGAAGGCTTGTTCATCACCACGCTCACAGATTGTTCTTATCCATCTATGACACAGACTTTTTGAAGTTTCAAAAGTTTGACACATTTAAGAACCACAATGATGTGTATTCTAGGTCTTGCATCAATCTTCTCACCACTGACTACTGACAGAAAGAAGCCAAGGCCAAAATTGGAATATATTTTTTTATCCACAATATTTTGAAGAGAAATAAGGATTCAGCGTATACAAAATAATAATTTATTGTCCAACGTTGGGAAATGTTAATCAACTGTGCAGGAGAATTTCAACCAAAAATTGTGATAATGACTACAAAAGTTACCTAGATTTTATGGATAAAGAGAAAATGATGATTTTCATAGGCAAAATGGGCTGAAATATACAATAAAATCATGTGAAATGGTGAACATTGGCATTTCAAATATTTTTCAACAGACGACCAGCGCTTAGAAAAGCAAAATACGTGAGTCCAAAATTGAAACAGTCAGAAAGTCGCAGCTAAATTGATTCATGATCTATTATAGAGTAATAATAGGACCTGAAAATCAATGAAACTCAAGAAATAATGTCTTGTTGACGCTATGTTTTGAAATATGGCCTGTGAATTTTAGTTATATCGAGGAAAATCCGGTTCTCTTTCTCCTTGGAAAATCTCGAACCAACAACAGTCGTCTTTAAGATGTCCTAGGAACGAATAAACTTTGAAATTGAGAACGATCCCAGTTTGGTAATAGAAAATCATAGATTGCCAATAATATTGCTTTTGTATAGGTATAGGTATCGATACATCGGAAATATCAATACTTTAGCGTAAAAATATCTCATATAATATTTTATATCGATGTTTTACGTATCCAATATATTGTGTATCGATAGTTTATGTTGATTTTGAAATATCGGACTATCGATATATCGATATATTTGGCTTTGATACCCATCCCTACAGTTTTTTACTTGAATAATTATGTTAGGAAGTTAGCCATCATAGGAATAAGGGCAGGAGAGTCAAGTCGGTGAAAACTTCATGATATATTGTGAACCCAATTAGGGTTGACCCTACATGTCGATCGAATTCATGTGGGAAACTCGGGTCCGCGTTTAACTCGAGGGCTAATTCAAAAGTTGACATCACCAAGGTTATGTATATAATTCAAACTCCCGGAACGAATCTCGTTTTTACATTTTGAGAAGAGCGCGGGAAGTTCGGAAGGGGAATTATGATAATGCGAAAAAACTTCTTTGCCACCGGACCGTCACAAAAGCAAGACATCCATAAATTAAAGTCGACGATTTCTGAAAATTATCGGGCTAATCTATGGATCGAGAGAGAACGAAGCAATTAGGAAAAGCGACGACCGGGAGACGGAGCGGGGTCTCTCATTACATGCAAATGAGAACGAAGGCGAAAGATGTCATTGAGGATAAGGCAGTGGTTGAAGACAATGGTCGAGTTTATCTGCCGCAAATACAAACAACATAATTACCATCTTCTCTTTTTGGCTCCGGTTACCTTCTGTTCACTCATCCCAGTCTCCTATACCGCTTTGTCAGGACGAGTTCGGGACCGTGTGAGCGACAATGAGGCGATTTTTTTCCTCCGCCAATTCCCTTGTTTTCTCACATCTGAAGTGATGTTGTTGGAGGGTGAAGGAACGAAAAGCATACGACAGAGTGCGGAGAGTGAATCGAATCAGAACTCAACAGATGAACTTAACCAACGCCCATCGACAATTTTCAATACTCACAAACATCCCATGAAACAAAATTGAAAATTAAATCGACCATCTACTTTCCATCTTCCTCAATGCCCAGTTTGTGATTTTTTAACGTATTTTGTTGTTGAGTACAATAGGACAACTTTTATAACTTGAAAAAAAAAAAAAAAAAAAAAAAAAAAAAAACGCTGGTTTCTATTCTTATTAACA
The DNA here is from genome assembly GCA_019603395.1 of Cyrtorhinus lividipennis. Lineage (NCBI taxonomy): Eukaryota > Metazoa > Arthropoda > Insecta > Hemiptera > Miridae > Cyrtorhinus > Cyrtorhinus lividipennis. Next base: position 8,792,277 of record CM034004.1, on the reverse strand, counting down.
ATTTAATTTTAATTTTCTTATTTGAATTAGGGAAACATATTGAACACGTTTTCAGGAAAAACTATTAACCTTACCTGTATACCCATATATACCTATATATTTTGGTTTTTGTCTAAAGGAAACAACAATCTATGTTAAATCGGTGATTCTTCAAAGCGTTTGAGACATTTTTGAAACTTTCTCAACTGATTTGTGAGTTTGAAACGACCAATTTTATTTAATTTAACTAATTCAATTAGAGAAATTTTCAAATTAATTTTCTTAATCAATTTGACACTTTCTGAACCAATATGAAATCTAAATTACGATTTTCCAGGTCAATTTGAATTAATATGAATCTTACTTATTTGTAACTTGTAGTGATTGTAATTTTCATTAACCAAATTGCGTAATTCAATAGGTTCTAATCTTGATAGGTAGATAGAAGAACTCAAAAGTTTTGCGATCGCATCTATCTTGATTCGCATTTTCAATTGGTTTTTCATAATTTTTCATTAGAAAAGGCGTTTTTGGCTGAATTAAGGGGATCATTAAACTGTAGGTTTGTGAGCCTTTGGCCCTAGAAGGAATCTTGTGCATTTTCAATTACCTACTTCAGCAATTAAGCTTTTCTGCACGACATACAACAACTAGATGAGTTTTGGTCATTTTACTCAAAATGTTTTCCGTATTATTTTCACCCGTGACACAAGTTTCGAGTAATCAATCAACGAAACGTGTACGAATTTCACTTACAAAAAATGTCCGTCAATCGGTGTCACCGCGTCACGTTTCAAACGCAAATCGAATCAACTGCAGCAGCTCCGACCCCGTTGATTCTGCATATTTCTCCCGGAAGTAAAAAATATTATTTACGATCCCGCGAGATCGGAGAAAAACCTGTCACTTTTTTCCAGTCGCGGGCCGGTTGGAAATCCTAATCGTATTTGAAAAATTTCCGTTCCGCCGATGGGGAAACCCTTTCCGCTTTAAAATGGAAAAATTTTTTACTTCCGACCCGCGAACGTATACTTTTTTGACGTGATATTTTTCCACCGATTAAAGGCCCTCGAACGTCAAAAAACGTGTCTGTCAAAACTGGAGGGACCAACGCGTGTCTGAAGGGACGTTTTTCGGTGCATCCCTTTCAATCCATCTGCTCGCCCCTCTTCGCTTCGATGTTTCCTCAAAAATTGAAAATTGAAACGAGAGGGGAATGCAAACCAGAAAAAAAACCTTTCTGTGACGTTTGCGAGTGGGCTTTTATGCATCGGAGTCATCGATTGACTTCAACAATCAAAAATTTGAAATAACACGTGTCATTCACGTTATATACTATTTTTCCATACAACAATCTCTACATGATTCCTTCTCAAAGTAGTCTTCAATGCCCAAAAACTAGGAAGAACCCGACCGGTGGTAGGTAATTCAATTTATTACACGAGTATGAATCTACTAATCAGTCAGTCGGATAACGATTCGAGCGTCCAAAAAGGATTTGTACCTTTCATGTAGTGATTTTCCTTTTTACGCAGTTCTTACAGAAGGAGAATCATTCAAGCCACAAGTAGCGACCCAAAAATCAACATTTCAGCAGCGAACCTTCTCCAAAAGACTTGAGGATAAGATTGTAAACTTGTGTTTGTTTCAAAAATGGATATTATTTTGTGTTAAAGCGATGCACATTGAAAATCAAGAAAGAGAAGTGAATGTAATACACCACAGAATCACTGTTAGGGTCGCTAAAGGCATTGTAGTTGTGCGACATGAGACCAACTGGCCAACATCCAGTCGAGCATAACCTGGAGAATAGTAATGTTTGCTTCGTGCTACTGATCGATGCCGATTTATTTGGAATTTATTCGGGATTATTTCTAACTTGAACGCGAATCGTCATATCAGCTAGAAAAATGCTCTAAATCTAAATGGTCGTGCACGAGGAGGAGAAAAAGCGACAGCAACAACAACCACCGTTTTGGGGTTAACGCTTCATGAGAGGCAAAAGCAAACCCAAGTGCCATTTACAAGGGAATTTGATGTATTTAGTAGAAGTTTATTGCGCGTGATCCTCCAGACTTTTTTCTCACCTATCCACAAGATTATTATAAGCTATATTATTCAAGCTATATTATTTACAAGATATTATAAGCTATTTTATGGTAAATAGAAGTGGTCTCGAAGGTAAAAACTATCAACTATTGATAAAAAATAAAAAAAAATGAAATTTTAACGAATGATTAAATTAAAGTTAGGTGACTTATATTTCAAATTAGCACTACCATGTGAAACCTCATTTGAATCTCTCCTGAATAGAGCTAAGTCCATCATTTTCTATTATTAAGTCATGTCGTAATAAAGAGGCCGTGAGCGGTGTCATTTTTCTCAAGTCTTCACGCTACACATGAAGGTCACTTCAGAAACATGAATATATGCAAATTCCATCCCAGTTTTTCAGTTCCCACGTGACAAAAGAACGTCCGTCATAAGTACAGGGAAGTACGAGTGCGATTTTATTCAGGTTTCATTAAGATTGTGTAGATCGATTGTGGAACGATTTCCGTGGTTCGCTTTACGAAACTTTAATTTTAATCGAAAGACGAACGACTTCAAGTGCGCAATGACAGGCGCAACTCGAAGGGACGCAACTCCTCAACCCGCAAGCAATAGTATTTTGAAAAAAAAAAAAAAAAAAAAATCCTCGTGTGGACAGGGCGGTAATTCAAACCGTCTAATTGCTCCAAGTCCGGCGGTGACCCTTCAAAACCGGAGTTCATAAGTATTTATACGCTCGTAAAATTGTATTCGCGTTCGGGCGTAACGCGATCTTTCGAGCTCATTCCATTTCCTATATGAGATAAGTTGGTACTCCTAATAAGAAGTTTGAGGAGTCCACTGTTCGTATTAACGTCATCTGAACACTAAAAAGATCTCCAATGATAACCACCGGGGAACCTTTTACGATCATTTCTATTACCTCCGACGAGACTTACATGGAGGCCTTCTCCAAAGGAAATTGTTCACTTTGAGGCTCAACATCAGCGGGTTTGTCGTGGAATTTTGGTCTCCTAAACGCTGCAGGTGGATTTTCTTTGCTACACTTGTTGCAACTGTAACACGAGGTTAATTTCTGCCATTTTTTTTTTACAAAAATTAATTCATTTCAACAGATAATTAACAGTAACTGGCTGTTAAGCAGCGATAATGAGGAAATTTTCAAACGATAAAATCGCGAAAATTTCCTCGTAAATAATCCAATATTAGCCTTATGTATCGTGAATAAGTTCAATATAACAGTAGTGTAAATGTGTAATAACAGTTGAAGCATAAATATATTAAACGAATATAGAATTTCTCTTAAATTGGAAGTTTCATGTGTAAGGCACATTTTGCCTGTATATCTGTAATGTTGACGCGTTTTTTTCCGTAAAACTCCATATCTGTGGAAATATGCGGGAAATATGATACATACTATTGTAACATATGCGGAGAAACCTCTAGTTGTGTTAGAAAATGACGTAGTTTTAGATAGGCGCGTAGAAAAAGGTGATTTCTACTGTGAGACCTCGTCTTTTGAGGTGGAATTAGAACGCAGCCCATTATCACGTTACACAGGTGGTACGATGACTAGAGAGATGTGAGTCAAACCATGTCCGCCTATTGTTTGCAAATTCTATCACCTTGATAGTAACTATGGGAAAACTAAGTTGGTTTTTTCGTTTTTTTCCATCCGCCCCAACAGCGACGTACCAGTTTTCGTAGGATAACGAAACGAAGATGAGCGAAGGACCAAATAAGTGCCCCCAACGACGAGCGATAACAAGTTACCGACCAAATCGAATTATTGCATCGAGCAATGGACGGGTGGCAATTAGAGTGGATAACTGCCATTAGCGCCGAGAAAAAGAGGGAAAAAACAATGCGAGGAAGCACGGTGCTGAGGCACCCCATCGAGATGTCACTCCGGCTGAGAGACTCTCCATTAACGTGAGATGGTATCGCCAGAAGAGAGAGCCACTTCGTAATTTGCTTCTCGTCCGAGGATCATCCACTTTACTGTAGGTAGGACTCATGGAAGTCAAGAGTGACTGAGAACTGGGGCGGAATTGATTCGTGAGCGGGTTTTTACGATGTACGGCTTACTTGAAGTGACTCGATCATAATAGTTGTTTCAAATCATAGTTGGATTCCAAGTAATAACTAATTAAGAAGGAAGAGGCTATTTCTCGGCAAAAAGCTCACTGACCCCTCACTTCAGTCCTTTTTAACTTGTTTATTATTGAGTTTACAGGGGTTGATTTAACACCTAATATTTTGCCGCTTTTATGAGATGAAGTACCTCATCGGCTATAAATTTTGGTTTCACATAATGTGTCGCTACGTTCAATATAAAACTCGCGCATCGGAGAAATGAAAATTTAGGCAAATTTCGAGAATTGAATTCAATTGGCAAGTCCGCTTAACAAAACCAAGCATTCTGAGAGCGTTTCTTGTGACTGTGGCTTCAGAAACCCAGATCTGACCGTCTTGTATGCAATGCATATATGCATATTGTTGGCATTCAAAAAATGAGGGGGTTGGCAGAATTTTGAAGAGAGAGCACGCTTGTCAATATTCAAGTGCATGCTATTGTTGTTGTAGGGTGACAAGAGATGATTGCGATTTTGATATGTCACTAGAGAAGAAACAGGGAAGAAACATCGTGAAAAATCATTAGGTCGTCAGCGAACATCGGAACGTTCATGTGCCCATGCCATGCGCTGAATCATTTACAAATATGTTGAAAAACAGTGGCCCCAGATGGGAACCTTGAGGTACACTGGATGAAATTATAAACATTCGATCTTTCACCGGAGTAACGATTAGTCAGATATTCACCAAACTGTGAGAAACCAGAGCCCAAAAGACTGAATGATCACAACTTTGACACAAAATATGAATGCAGCTGAGCCTTGCTGTGGGATAGAGCCCAGCAAATAAAGGTATTACAGATACAGTGGTCCATGGAATAGATAGATAATCATTGGCACCTATTATAGTGTTGCAAGATTGCACCTGCGCCTGTCAAATGGGCTGCTGGCGTTGCAGGGTCAACGACCTGTGGAGGGCTAAGGGTCGCTCTCGAACATTCATGCATCTGATTGGCTGGAACCTTCCCATTTGAGACAACACGTCGAGTTCCCAGAACCAGGGAAGGTTCGAGAAGGTACTCGACCAAGGCAGCCAGTATAAAAGGGACCCAGGAAGCGCAGTTCAGTTCAGTTTGGAGTCCAAATATAGATGCTTCGTGCAACCGTGTATTGTGATTGTGTCATTGTATAAGTGCGCAAATGTGAACAGTGTATTCAAGTGAACGATTGTAATAAATTATTTACGAAGAATATATATATCGTTACAATAGTTATGCGTTGAAAGTTGGCGGACAGTTACGTTCCTTTACAACATCTGTCAACAGGTTCGGAAGCTGAAAAGCTAAACATGCTGACGGACAAGATAATGCAAACTAAAGAATCAACTAGCAGCAGAGTGCTGACTGGTTGATAATTGTCGACATAAGATGAAATTATAGGATTGATGATTTGATTGGTGGCTGCGGTGCACTTCAAGTCGTAATACGAGATTAAAAATGTCTTGTTGTGGCTCTGATGAACCAATAGGAGGTTGGCAGCCGCTACGCTCATATAAAGAGCCATGAATGAAAAGTGGAAGCCGAACGGGGAGGTTAGGTGAAGGTGGCGATCACCAATTCATTGTCTTTCTCCCTGCGAAGTTAATGTCGATCGATAAAAGATTAAAACGGTAGTTGGTACGGAGCGGGCGAATGAAAATTAAGTGACAGATACCGCGAGCCAGGAAATTCGTCGATATATCAATTTCAACGGGGCACAAGCGACTGTGCTGTGGGGGTGGGGGTGGAGCACTCTTTTGATCGCTTCCCTTCCTGTGTCCGGGCTCCGCGCTGGCCTCCCGGGCTTCCTGTTTTCCCGCTAATTGCCACTACATTCGCCCCAGTGACTAAAAGCCCCCGAAGCCCCTAAGTGGATACCATTAGGGCATTTATCGGGTTCAACCCCTGATTATCGGTTCGAACCTCTTTTATGATCGGGTCCCTCGCTTTCGGTCCCCTTCGAAAAGCCGCCCTTTTCGTCCGATTTCGCGGCGTTTTCCAACAATTCGCGCCCTTCATTGTTTCCACGGCGAAAGGGGAAACCGAGAGGAGGCGGATTGAAGGATTTGTCGGGATTATATTCGCGGGGGTCGTTTCAATTTGACCCTCGGTTGCCTGAATTCCCCTGAAATCGCCACTCTTGACACGGACGCGTCCGAAGACGAAAATACGCGTTCCATCGAGGGCCAGCAGAGATTGATTCGACGTCCACGTTGATTTTCGAGAAGGGAGTTTCAGTTTAATATGCCAATCGCCGAAACCATTCATGTATACGGTCTCTTTGTCCGGCTGCATATCGTCGAATGCTGATGAACGAGGGGGTACTTTATTGAAATATCTTCCACCACTCGAGAGTAGCCATGAAACTCATTCGAGCTGCCGCTGATGAGAATCGAAAAAGTGAAATGAAGATCAAACGGTGGGGTGAGGGTGATCCCCCATTGTAACCCCTATTGCCACTGGAGGGATAGGGATACAGAAGTTCTGGATGCAAACCTTCTTGGGCCATTTCTACCCAAAAGGAGGGCTGCAATCATGCAACATGTCCAAAGAAACATAACATAACAAACATCAATCTCGAAGGATATTGTGGTTATTTTTTATCAGCAGTCAAACCTCTCAAGCAGCAATAATAATTTTTTTCATGCCTGCATGTTCTTAGAATGTTTATCTTATTACTGAAGAAAATCGTCGCCTCATTCAGACTATCCGAATTGATTCAACCTACAAAATTTAGAGGAAAACTATACCTCAACGCTTTGAACCCCCCAAAACTCAAACACATTCTCTGATGCCTTTTTCTTGGTTATTCCTTGAATCAACCAATGTGTTTATTGAAAAATGGATTTTCAAAATGTTGTGGGGTACCGTTTTCTACTAAATTTTGGACGTTAGATCGATTGGTTTAAGTCTCAGTGCTGCTGGTCCGAGAAATCACCAACCCCTGTGAAAGAATTTTAAGAACAATGCCATTTTTTCACCCATACCTTCTTCCGTTCGGTGCCAAAATGTTTTTTTTAAATATTTTTTTACTGGGGTTGTGAAGCGAGTGAACGTTTCAATTCTGTAGGGATATATTGCCAGCAGGTGCTGTGGTAAGTTTTGCGCAGCTGCCAATAATGACATTTTTTCTGCTTCTAGCTCAGCCGGAAGATTTTTATATTTAGCTGTATGGCATCTTCAGAGCGCATTGACAAGATTGTTTACAAAATATAGGCATATTTTTTTTCTCAGGGCTGACGAGGACCCATGTCAATAGAGCATTAGCGGTGAGACGGCTTTGTGATACACAACTCCCGACGAGGACCGTGGGACGAGTATGAACGATTTTACGTATCATTGGAAGCGGATAATAGAGGATTGTAGGGGATGCTTCCTCTCAGAGGCTGTTAGGGGCCATCTATCCGTCGAGACAATGGGAATAGATCTCTGACAAAGCCCCAAAGCAGGTACTCGCATCTGGTAATGTTTTTCATTTTGGATAACGAAACGAGGGAAGGAGGAAGGGGCTTTTTGTCAAAAAGGGGCAGCTGTCGTTTAGGGGTTGTTTTCGAGAATCTCGTCTCGAATGGAGTCTCCGCCGTTCAAGTCTTTGTCGGGGTGTCGCCCGCCGGGGAGGGAAGGTCTTCGAAAGGGGAGTGTCACTGAGTTGTCACCAACCAATGGAAAGTGTCCCCGGAGTCGGGCTTTGTCGTCCCCACCTCGACGACAATGACATCGCGACACTGCGCAGGCGTCATTTTGTCCCCGCCCGCCGGTTTCGATGTATTTCCGCCTCTCCGCCCCAAGCTCGGTGACACAACCCGCGAAATACATCGACAAGCTCTTTTCGTGAAAACATGTGTATTTACTCAGTGCAATTATAATTATTGTTCATTTTCCTAAATGGGACTCAAGTAATTCTGAAATAATTGAAATACACTCATTTTTCAAAAAAAAAAAACAAAAAAAAAGTATAATAAGTATTATACGGAATATTGACCGAAATTTGTTTACCTATATTGCGTGAAAAATTTTTTTCGTGTTTTTGTCCTGTGATGATTCAGGGTGTTTCTGTACTGATCGGTAAAATGTCTGAAGATGCCCTTTTTCAGACACGATTCGGAATATTTTTGTCACATACCTGCACTTTTCTCATCTTCGCGGTATAATGATCTCCAAAAAGTGACCACGAAGGCCGTAATTTAGGTCGAAAAACGGTAATGAGGTGGGACATGTCTTGCACGACTCCACAAAAGAATGTTCCACGGGCGACGGAAATAACGAGGCCTCCCCTACTCGAATTCAAACCTCAATAGAAAGAAAAAAAAATCCTATAATTGTCCATAGAAAAGGTATAAAATGAGGCGGAGTACCCACTTGGCGATTCAATACAGTGACACGGGCGTGTTATTAACTTTTTGACAACAATTGTATCCGTCATTGCGTGCGTTATGAGGGCACCCCCGACAAAGACCGATGGCAAGCCGGTGCCTAATGATTTGTGGCCTTCCTTCGGCTCTGTTATAGGAGCAGAAGTCGAAGTAGGGAAAAAAACCTTCGAGCCATCCAACAAAGAGGACACTCGTTATACACAGGGAAGTGATTCTAAACTCAGTCTACGCCAGATTGGTGAGCTCTAAGGGTCAACCCTTTGTCGTTGGAAATTAGGGGTGCCATATTGGCTTCCTTCCATATGGTCTCAAGAGTCGAGTGGCCTATTTTTCTATTCTATACAAAATAATTTCCACCGTATCCGTACACATATTTATTATTTTTTTCGCCGTTTCCTGTCGAAACCATTTTGTCGGGGAGGGGCCCTCTGATTAGAATATGAATGAGAACGTCGCCTCAAAAGAAGCTGGAGGGGCGATTGTCGCTAGAAACGTTCATTCGGACAAGATGGCAACTCAAACATGACACAGCTGGGATATGGAGAGCCCTTCACCCTTTTTTTACTGACTCATAGGGTATGAACGTACTACTTCGTGTGTAATCAAGACAAAGATTCAACATTTTCCACCCTGTAAACATAACCTGGACGTATAACTGTCAAATAATAAGCTAAGTCAATAATAATTTTAAATTTTGAAAATTTATTTCGATATATTTATAGTGACACACTCATATTTTCTACCGATGAAATAAATATGTGTCTTCGTTAGTATCTGGCAATCATATCAAGGGAATTCTAGCAGCAATCCGAAAAGCATGTTAATTTTTGATTGTTGTTGGGTAGGGGGGGGGGGGGGATTACTGACATTTCCTGAGTGACTAGTGGAAGAAAAAATTCAATTGATTTATGGATCCAGTTTAATATATCCTACAAATGAAGAGTCTCTTCTTGATGAATAAACTATAAATCCAATTTTTTTTTTTATTAACTTTGAGGGCTTTTTCTAAAACGCTGCGAATTCTTTTACAGGGGTTGATTATTCCTCGGACCAGGAGCATGGGAAAAATGGGGAAAAGAGTCGGTGGAAGAGTCCTTGACCCATTTAAATCGATTTGGCGTCCATTATTTAGAAGAAAATGATACTACTCACGCCTAGATACCAAAAATCTCGAAAACCCTCAAATTTTTAGAACATTCATTACTACCGAAAAGGGCCTGGACGGCAATTTTGGGCCAAGTTGGAATGATTGACTTTTTGTACAAAAACATAGGTTTTTAATTAACATTAAACATAGGAATATTCAAGGAATAATGAATTAGTAGTTATAGAGCGTCCTGAGCGAATTTGGTTCTGAGTTGGAATTTACTCAGGGATTTTGCGGGTGAGCTGAAACCAGTCACGTTATTCAAAGCGCATGCGCAGTATATCGTGAAGAAGTATTGACATTTTTGATAATCAAATAAACAGCAAATTGGATGAGTAATTAGAATGTTCAATGGAATAACAACCAATAGAGAAGAGGATAATTCTATATTGATGTCCTTTTCAAGATAATTATTAATTTTGGTTTATTATCCGTACGTTTTCATGTCTGAGGTTGTTAATAATAACGTCTATATTGTATTTATAGATTCAAAAACTGTAAGATGTATAAAAGATGTAATGTAGATAATAAAAGATGTATCCTTACGTCGTCTATGCTATTTTGAGCAATAGCAATTTTTCCAAAAATATAAAATTTTGTTCAAAATTCTTATACATTTTTCTAATCCACGGACTGTAACAGCCAACCCGTAGAAACAGCGTACGAGTGACAAATTTGGTGAGTGGGATATCATTTTTCATCATATTTTTAAACGCTCAACCGATTCAAAATGGAGTATCCCGAACCAATCGCCCCACTCTGTATGTAGGATAGGAACTATGGGACAAATTGACAATTTGGAAGGGTTTTTTTAAATTCTTTCCCAACGATTTACGGTTTTCTACAAGAGCAAAATCCACCCAGAGTATTATGTATGGCGGAGTGTGGTATAATATTATTACCTCAAGCCCGTTACAGCCAAGAGCACATTATCATCACAAGAACAATGATAATACATTTGATATACTTTGAGTGATCGATCATACGAGGTTATCATTGGTTATCATCAGGGCGCTTGAAGGCTTTTTTCCGACATTAGAAAAAATGTGATTCAAATTATGAAGGATGTGAAAAAATAAGAACATTGAAGACGCCCGTTATACATTTAGTCTCAGCGTTTAACCGAGAGTTTGCCGCAGAATTCCTAAAGGAATTTCGTCTCGAGCTGCCACAATGTAGGACGCCTCGGAATTCGTTCTGGATGACCAAAGAGGAATCCGGTCAAAAATTAATCGTACCGTTGAATTTCAATAACAAATGGACTGTTGTATGAAGAACAATAGACAATGGGCTGAAAAAATCCTCGATGACCCACGTAAAACTTTCAACAAAAAAAAAAGCGGCGAGTGTGAAAAAGGGCCAAAGGACTATTAGCGGTGGGGAGATGGCCATTAGAGCCAGTTCTTTGTTTATTGGACGATGATATCCGTGCAGCGTTACAACCGAAGCACCGGAGACAAGTTGCAAATTCATTGGTCACGGGACCCGCAGGACAAAAGTTGGGACTGCGGTCGTAATTAAGAAAAGGCGCCTAGTTTTTGCTTTGGGAGTCCTCTCCGCGGCCAGTTTTAAGAGATTAATAAGCCGAAGGTAAGGTCGGAGGAGCGCCAGGTAGAGATTCTCTTGATGATCTGCTCTTCGCCAGCTCGCGGGGGTATCTTTCTCTCTTCGGCTAGATAAATCATCAGTAGGACCAAAACGGACTTCAAAAGAACATAAGGGAAGCGGCCAAAAAGAAAAAAAAAAAAAAACTTTTGTGGCCGCTCGGAGGGTGTGGACGAAATGAAGAAAAGGTTTTTCGATGCTCGAAACGACAAATTGTACTTTTTTGGTGTGTTTGGGCTATCAATGCGGTCGCAAGTTTCTATTCTTTTGAGATTTATGAGTCTCATATCGGCGTGGAGGCAGGCGCCGCTAGTCGACAGTTGTTTTACGGTCGGAAACTTTGTTTGCATTGAAATCCCCCTTGCCGATGAGGACGACCATATTGCTCGGGCATACCAACCCCCTGAAGTCGAATTTCATTTTTCTACCAAAAATATCTAAACATTTCTGTATTCTTACCTCCGAATTTCCCTAGAATGCAAAAAAATATACTCATAGAATCCCTCAAAAATATTCAGCAGGGGTTTATTCTTCAACCGTTGGTGCCACCGGTCGAACGCCAATCACAATCGATTCAGCGTTCAATCGAATAATAATCCATACGGATAAGACCCCCAGAAGCGTAAAATACCTGTTTATCACATCATATCATACCAAAATTGACGCCTATCTGTCTGAAGTTTGATCAATCAATCTGGCATTCGTAATACTGAGAAAAAAATATATAAAAAAATATCTACGCGTGTAAGTCATAGAAAATGCATTGCTAAATGAGGTTTGAGAGAGAATTCGCTGTAAATGGCTTCTTTTCTCCGAAATTACCGAAAAAAGTACAGAGTTTTGGTCAATTTGACCAAAAAAAAAACTTTTTAGTTCTTAGTCATTACAGTACAGTGTCCGCGGGGGCCGCCTCAATCGAGTTGCTACCTATGTATAGTTTAAGTTGTTACAGTAACATGATCATCTGGAGCAGCTGGAAATACGAGGAAGGAAGATATTAGTTTCCACCGCTTTTGTATCCAGAACAGCCCTCGTTCGGTTGGATATGACACACGGGCTCACACGCAGACATAACTCAACAGTCGCCCACGGCCCCCACAGAGGTCGGGACTGTCGGACAGCACCCTCTGGCGACCCCGCATCGCATCTGTCCCCGAGACATCTGCCCCAACCGCCATTTTCTATTAACCCCAATACGCCATCAATTACACGGGTCATCCTCTATCGTCTCGGGTAACGCAATCAGAGCTCGTTATGCCGGTCCGTGCACCCTCTTGTTGATAGTCCTCAATCAGTCTCCTCCCAATAGAGTTTCCTTCCCATCGAATTGACCTCAATACAATTGACCCAATCAGCGGGCATCGCGGGAACCCGAAAAACTTCCATGGCCAATTAGTTTTCTGAGAGATTTGATCGAACAGGATGACTAAAACTCTGGCGGCCAATTCTTTCGAGGCGGTATAGTCAAAATTACTCGAAAATTGCCCAATTAATTCAATTTTCCTTCTCCGGATACAAAGTGAATTAGTTACAAGAAAAAGGTGCAAACAAAACGTTTAGCATCTTCTGAACAACGGGAAGACACCACCGATCTTTCGTATCAGTCGAGTGTTGAAACGTTTATGAGCGAGATCTCAAAGCCCCATGCGAGAGCGATCCACCTGGAATAATAAACTTTTGCAGCGTAGTGTTAAGAATATTTTGCGTACCAACGAAAAAAATAGTAAACTGGCTAAAAATAAAATAGAATACTAAAATTTTCTAGTGAAAAGCCGCATTCTTGCGCATTAATTAACCTATTTTTGAAGCCAGAGGTCAACGTTGCAAATTGGCCCTAAAATTTGAGTTTGTTTTGAGACGTCCCGATCAAAAAAAAAAAAAAATAAATAAATAATAATAATAGCTTTTCGGCATGTTTTTGGTAGTAGAAAATATTAACTTTTATTTTTTATACTTTTTTATATTAAAACTTCAGCCCAATCGGCCCAAATATTGGAAGAGAATGGGTAAATAGGTATGTGTTTTTTAAACTCGACATTTGAGGTTTTTGGGAATCAGGCACGTAAGGTATCATTTCCCACTGAATTTACGACGCTGAATCGAATGAGATGAGACATGGACACTCTCTATTTTCCCCATACCCTTGCTCTAAGCAATAACAAACCATTGTGGACAAATTTGCAGCGTTTTTGGTATAAAATCACTTTGCTTCATTTAATTTTTTTTAAATTAAAACATTGAATGATAATTACCTTAATTTTTTTGACGTCATTCTCTGATTTAGGGTATTTATGTAAATAGAAAAATATAAAACCTACCTCAGTACATTTGCATAGCCATATCGACTATTCTTTAGACCTGTCTTCTGGTGATCTTTCTAGAAAGCTTACTCAGGTTGTAATTTCCGCTGTGTATTGACAAGCCACTTTCAACTCAGGAGAATAATTTGCGCAAAGAGGACGAAGACTAATAAAAGCAGGGATACACAATGTAAGCATGTGGCGGGCACGTGGCGCTCGGTTTGACCCATCGATCCGGAATAATGCGAGTAGTTCGTAGGAATTGTGAAGGAGGGAAAAAGTTGGGCGTCGGGAAACGGGGTGCACGCGGGTGATATAGAGTTTCAGATTAAAGTCAGCCAAGCTTGCAGGGAACAAGAGGGCGGGTGACTCATGATTAGCAGCATCTCTGAGGTTTAATATACAACGACGAGCGAAGAGGCTTCGGGTTTTCCTCCCTCGGCCCCTGTCGTTTGCTGATCCTTCCACCCCCACCCTACCACCCCCTACCACAACTTCCTTTCGCCCCCGGTATTGACCGCAAGGGGCGGTTTGGGGGACATCCGAGATCCGACCTCAATTTATTCTCCGCCGAGGGTGGATGGGGGAAGGGTGGATATTTCCTCCTTTTCTTCCCCGTCGAGGCTTTGATTACAACGTCCGCACTTTGCCCGGCAGTTTTTATAGCTTCAAAACTCGAACCTTCGTTCGAAAGTTTGGCATGATGGATGTTCGGAACATCGCGAACAACCGGACAAAAAAGTTATTATTAGCTCTCTGAATTCGCAATTACGGTTACATTACCGATACTTCAAACTTCTCAGCATCTCATGAATTTCCGATAACGCAGCCAATTAGCAAATTCGATCGAGTTTCACGACATTTTCCCTACAATTCATTCATTTTGTAACTGAATCAAAGTACGTTTTGCAAAGCAAATAATAAAAAATATCGACCAATGTCTGGTTTACCAGATGATAACAGAGAAAGTTAAATGTCACAGAAGTTTTCCTCGTTGTCGCCGCAATCATGGCACGCGTGATATGACGTAGACTATACGTAGGACCTGACTAATCCGGACAGACACGGTACGAAATTGGCTCAACCCCTAAAACCACAAGTCAGCCATTCTAACCCTTAAACACACATCATCAAACATCTTCATTTTTGGCAGTAGAGCCAAGAAATATCAAGCAAAATAAATAAATAATTTAATGAATAAATAAAATTAAAAAATTGGCGTGGACGGCAGGCATTTTCATTTACACATTCATTTTGAGCCACATAATTCCTCAAGTGGATAGACCTTGCTGGAAATTAGCATTGAAGCACTAGTGGGCGTAAAATGAGGCGATTGTAAGGCATTTTTTTTTTCCAAAATGCAATCTTTCCTGTTTATAGGTTTATTGTCGTGTGAAGCCAATCGTGGAAGGGTTTCGAGTTGTATTGATTGATTATATTAAGATAATTACAAATTTCCAAATGCTATTCGTCACCACGGGTTTCAATTCAGGCAAACAATAGAGAACATTGGCGAAAACCCTTCTCTTCATTCAGGTCATCCTATTACCGGGTGTTATGTGCAGACGGGCTTGAGGCGGTTCGGCCTATACTATGCAGGTTCTCATCCACCCTCAGTATTGCACTCGACAGGTTTACATTCGCCGGATATCACCCTCCCCCCTTAGCGCACTACCGCCCTCCAACGCTCACCAATAGACCGTTCGCGACACGAGAAACGTGAAATGGCTTATAGGCGGCGGAATATACGGGAATAATACCTCGAAATCAAGTTGATTATGGGTGGTTTGCTAGCATTCAGCGAAATTGGTCGATATTCTGTTCATTTTCCGGGTAATCCGAGCTATGTTCTGCACCAGGTACATTCTAGTCAGGGCTAAATAAATCAATACGTGTTCCTTCTATCGAGGCTGAACATAGTTAAGGCCTAAATGGAATCAACGTGCGAAACATCAATTTCGGACGATTTTAAGCGCCCTTTTGGCGAGCTCTGTCGGAAGGACAGCTTCTGATTTACCATTTACTCTAAGTCCAAAATGAGGGATCTGAGTTGAATCACGGTAGATCACAAGGTTTGTCCTTTACTGACAAAAATAAAGATACGCGGAGTGTGTGTTCTCATCTGAGAGATTTGAGCGGTTTGGCGTCATTAAAAAGAACATCCAGCCGTAAAACGAGTCGTGAAAATGAAAATGAAGAATATGAATGTCGGATTCGATGCCTCGATGTCCGTCATTGTTGCCTCTGTGGCATGATCCAAAATAAGAGGAAATATAAACCGATAATTATCAACACATTCGTCCCACAGAGGGTAGATGCTGGCTTACATGGGGTAAACATCCCCTTCTCACCTTCGTCCACCTTCTAAGAAATTGGAGGCGTAGCAGCAACTGCCGCTTTTTAAGGAAAAACAATTCATCTCATCTTTATCATTCTCATCTTTTAATGTTTAACTATTTAGCTATAAGGAACAAACATTGAAAGCAAAGCCTCTCGGTTCATAAAATTTTATAATTCTTTTTAAATTTGATGGAAGAATAATAAATTCAACGCTAAGGTTTCGAAATGATTTTCTCTTAAATGCGCGTACTATGGAAATTATGTCTTATCGTGAACATGAAACCAATTCGTGTTCTTAGAGCGCCTAACATATCCAAAGACACGCCGGTAATTAGGACTACAAGGTTTCATGGTACGAAGAGAGATCATTCCGCTGACATAATTTGTCGACCAATTTTCCAACAAAGTTGGTGTCAAGGGTTGGCGCCGCGGTCTCATTCCGTGTTCACGCGATCGTTTGACAATCGGTGCGCGCGTGTTGCGTTTTATACGAACGCGACGTGATCGACACGGTAAAAGATACGGTAGAAGTGTGATGGGGGGGGGGGGGGTGTCTACGAAACACTAGGAAACAAAGGGGGTCGTTGCCGGGGATGTGACTCCGGAGGAATCGAGTTGGTTAGGTGCCTTGAACGTGTTATTACAGATCGGGGAAGTTTCTTATCTGGTGGATCTACAAGGTGGCTACAAAACACCTCTCCTTATCTCTGTGCCCTCCCCCTCCCCCTTGTCCACCCCCTGTGATTATACGGTCCCTACCCGTGAACAGAGCTATCTCGCCACGGACTTCCCTCCCTTCGACTCGAGTCTCCCACACCGCCATCTGCCCCTTTTTGTTCCGCTCATTTACATCTGCCCTAATGATAAATATTAATAACGCTCTCATTATTCCCGATCCCTTCGACAGTTCTTCAAGATGAAGAAAGGGTTGAAATAATAAATAAAAACGATAGGACTCACGAATATAAATGGTATGAACGAAACGTTTGAAATCAGTAAATTTTACATGAAATCAGGTAGAAGAATGAAAATGAACAATTACAAGCGATTGCGTGAGAATCAAAAGACCTGGGTGGACTCGTGGGAGGTCAATGAAACGATTGGTGAGAGGACAGGGTTTATTGAATGTCAACCGACAATCTTCTGAAGAGAGAGTGAAAAAAAAATCATCACGAAACGATAGCTTTTTCACGGACGACACCACAAGGTCCATTCTTCTCAAAGACGGCATGATTGATGTTAAATAAGCGGTTGGACGAGCAAAGTGGGAAAAGAAAGACAAGAGACGCCTGTAAGCCTAAAAGCCGTGACAAGTGGAGAGTTCCTATTGTTTGATGCTTTAATGTCGTTATACGGTTGAGAAAGACGAGTCCGACGTCCCTTTAAGGGGTTTGACGAAAAGAAAAAAAAAATTGAATCGACTCGACCGTCGGGTCCTCAAGTTTCCACAGTGGACGGATCAGATTCTGTAAAGAACGCCTTCTTCATCCTCGACCTTCCCAATATGATCAGGAACTGGCCTCTGCGAAGTCACCGTTCCATGAAATCTCGATGTCACCTCCGCATCGGCCACGGTGGGAGCCGTCTATCACGACGTTCTGGGACTAAGTTTCGGAAGGACGGAAAAACGCTTAGCGAGTGTTGAGTTGTGAGATTTTTCCGCAAGTTGTTTCATAACGTCCGTATGGAAATATCGTTCTAGAGTTTTTGACGGAATCATCACACCTATATGCATCGAGTCTAAAGACAGAAGTGTACAGCAAGCTGCTTACTCATGAAAATGATTTAGCGAGGGCTCATTCCAAATTACAATAAAGCGGGCAGATATAGCAGCAATACAGCTCTGATTTTCTGGACAATTTTGTTGAGGAAGAAATATTTTAAAAAACCGGTACCCCACGGATTCCTATCAACATGAGGAAGCCAATATCAAGCCAAATTAATTATGATTAGCGCTGTTTCGGTAGCCCGCTGTTAACCTTTTACCGGAGGGCCGAATATTGTCCTCAATCCAAACCTTCTACAACTCACAACCGAGAGGGGAAAAGCCCCGAGATATGCAAAACTGATCCGTTTTTATTGTTATTGGAGGAAGGAAGAGTGAAAGATGTGTTTATTTAAAAGGGTAAAGGACGCAGTTGTCGGGGGATGTTATGAAACTTTGAGCGCCGACCCCTTCACCACCCACTTCTATTCATACCCTTTCGAACGTGAAAAGGGGTAGCATTTTTTCCCCTCCAGACCCCCGTTCCACCTTCTACGTTATCCCGCTGAGGTGTACAACTTTGGAAAGCTGAAAACTGAGCGAAGGGAACAGTTTGCTTCTCTCAGCCCCCCCTGAAAACCTTGAGAGCCCTGGGAAAAAGGTCGAGGAAGGCAAAGGGGGGTAGATAACATAAATATTGTAAAATTCCACCCCCGCAGCGAAAAAGCGGACCCCCTCCGCTGAAGAGGTGGGTAGAGAGTGGAAGTTTCACTTAAAACTCTTCTCTCTTTTTGCTCCGGAGATCCCTGATTTATAAACATTAAAAATGTAATCAGGGGTCAGCACTGGGGTTTATTTTCTAATAACGGGGAACGTGGATTAAAAAAAAGTGGCCAAGCAAGGGAAAACTCGGGTTTTCTAACCCCTTCAAACAAAAGAGACCGGTTGGAAATGGATTTCGTTAATTAACTCCGCACTCATACGTCTCTGACCTACATATTTTCTTTTAATTTCTCCCAATGTTTGTTTTGCTCATTTGTACACAAACATTAGACAACTTCATTACTTTTTGCGGCCCGAAAAATTTCATTTAATCACTCCAATTCTAACGAAATCCCGTGTCGTGGAGCATAAAATTACAATGAAATTCATAAGATCGTAATTTGTACCTACTGAATATGTAAACACCTTAGATGTTTGCTGATCTTAATATTCATTTGTGAACTTGAAAAAAATGAGTAAAGTGAGGGAGGCAGGTGAATTGCTGGAGAACTGCTATGTGTGAATTCAGTAGTGTACCCACTTTTGTGGTTTCACTCATGAGCCATTGAATATGATGTAAATAGCCATAGTTTGAATGGCATTGAATAAATAACGTTTTCTTAATGTTAATTAATTTTCAGATGTTGGAACCGGTTGTTTCTTATTTCAAAAAAATTGAAGGTACATATTTTGAAAAAAAAAGCCACAAACCTAAGTTTGGCCTTAAAAAAATAAAATAAATAAAATAAAAAAATAACACAAAAATATTTTTAAATTTTTTCTGAGGCTGTGCGAAGTGGGGAGATTAATGTATCCTCAACTTGAGTCACATAATATGTGTTCAGTACATAGAACTATCATATGAGAGCTTCTCTTTCACCTTGCAAGAGCACTCAATCAGCAATAAGATCCCTCTCATGGGAAGTTGATTGCACCAATCAACAGTCCACACAGCTCTGATTACCCCGCAAACCTTCGTATCGTCAGAAACGTGATTTCGAATAACGAAGGCGAAGGTGTGTCGTTTGGAAGACAGAGACGCCTAGCAAACAAGACCGTTTCCCGGTCAGAGCAAGGTGCTCAAATCCCGGCGGACATCAATCATTTTGAGTTTGAACTCGCTCTCCCGCTCTGCCTCAAGGTTGCATCTTAATGGCCCTTCGTCAGAGCGCTCTGAATTATCACGAGGTTTTTATTCCTTCGTACTAATGAAGCCGCGTGATGTAGTGTCTCCGAGAAGGTTGTTACATTTCGAGAAAAAAACGTCCCCACGAAGCTTCGAACAGGTCTTGCTCGAGAAGGGAGATGTCCACGCTAACATATCGTGTATGTATTAAATTGACGCCAAATCGTAATTTTCATTGAAGATGATTCAAACTACTCGTAGGCTGCGAGTAACATACTAACGGCTCGATTCAAGTATAAATACCTCCGAAGTTCAAAAATCTCTGAAGCCCACTTTCAAAATAGGCGCGTAGGTACCCATGATTTGATGATTTGACCCATACCCACACTCGTTAGGCACAAACCATTCTGGGACCCATCCCATCGCGTCCAAAATTTAGTGGATAATAATACCTCACATGCCTAGTTCCAAAAACTTCCCAAAAATCGAGTTTCGAAAAACATATATTTACCAATACCTTCCACTCCAAATTTGGAAGCTGTTTAAAAGCGGTCACTTCCTTAATTGGAAAAAATGAATTGAAAAGAGCGTTTATGAAGTTCAACTCGGAATTACTCCTCTTTATCACCCATTGAACGCACATGGCCCTAGGAGGAATGAGGTTCGGAAAAAGTCAAAATTCTACCCTAAAAAAAAAAAAAAAAAAAAAAAAAAAAAAAAAAAAAAAAAAAAAAAAAACCAATTTTCTAACCGCTCCCCTTTGACATACATCCTGGAGCCACTTCAATATCAGTTAAAAGTCTTGTTCCGCTCCTAGCGCACGCATTTCGCACACAAACGACGCGTTTCCTTTTTGAGGGGAGTTAAGGCGCACACGTGGGCACGTCGTTTTACACTTGTCATTTCGAAAATGCCCTCAAGGTTGTTGGGAGCGCCACCCCTGCAACCCGCGTCGCCCTACAAATTCAGTAGCTATCTTATTAGGCCGTCTAATGGCTTTTGACAGGAGGAGTTTCGACGAGGGGTTGAGGCTTTCTGTCGCTTTTTGTCAATCCAATTTTTTTTTAATGCCACCCTCTAAACCGCTCAGACCAGGGAAAACGCCCGTGCCAAATCGAATTTTCGAAACTCAAAACGATCCCTCCTCGGTTATATTTGTCATATTAGGGAAGATCTTCGGGGTCTTTGCCGCGCGGAAGGCCTTTGTCGTAAAGTGAATTTGGTTTTCCCTCTGTGATCTCCGGGCGTGAGGCCTTTAAACTGCTAAGGGCACATCTCATCCCCTCAAAGGCACATTGCCATCTCTCATGTAGATTACCTTCCGCTGTAATAACCCAGGAAGCCCCTCGTCTTTTTGCGTCCCGGAGCCGACTTCCCGAGGAAACAACAGAAGCGTCATCGTTCATGGGAAATGACGGTTCGCCCACGAGAAAATTTCTTTCTAGCACGCCATTTCGTAGCAATCTTCGTTTCCCGTCCGTCATTCGGTTCGTACACTTGTAGCAAGACTCTTATTGAACTTGCACAAAAACGAACAAATCGCTCCCCCTTCCATGTGACCTGAATGAATCTGAATTTATTGAACTTTGATCGTATTCAAGATATTTTAGCAGCAGGAAGACGTTTTCAACAAAATTGTAGGAAATTTCTATTTGTAAGGTTGCGTCCTAGTGGAAAATCTAATGTAGTTCAAAAATTGTTGGAGAAAAACCGAAAAAATTCAAATTAAATTTGAGGCTTTTTCGACTTCTTGACGTCTTCTTTCCGGGGTTTCGAGGGAAATAACATGAGAGAGGCATCCGGCAGCAACTTTTGAGTGTTTTTTTCAACTTCTAAGGTCGCCCCCGTAAAACAAAATTTTTGTATATTATACTTATTGCAGCATCTGACGAGGTATAATCATCGCTTAGAAGATTGCTTTATCACTCTTTGTAATTTGGGATCGTGTCGCCCATCAGGGATGCAATACAAGTCTCAAGATACGCTCGGTAGCAGTGTTTCCAGGGCCTCATATAACCGTCTGTTCAGTCGACGAGTGTTTGTGTTTTCAATACAAAACCAGAGCCTGTTTGCATTTCACCACAAAGGATGGCCAAATCCATTTACTTAGATAGTTCCTCTCATCCGCGTTCATAAGCTATAAGCTGTCATAGTTTATTTGAGAACTTGAAAAGGGGATCCGATTATTACACGAGGCGTTCGACCTGTCAACCCTCGGACTTAGCATGAAAATACTCTAGAGCAGGCAGGATGAGGTAAAACGAAGACGGGCTGACGGGGGAAGTTGTACCTCCGAGTCTGTAATTTACAACAACGCTTTACTGCCGGCCATTGTTGCCACTCGGCGAAACATTTATTGAATTCCACCAAGGCTCTGTAGGGA